>ML675609.1:28192095-28279427 GCA_007922155.1 Mesoclemmys tuberculata | reverse complement strand
TCAGACTAGATGATCATATTGGTCCCTTCTGACCTATGAGTCTATTAAATGGCAGAGTCATTTGAATGTAGGTTGGCTCTCCTCTAACATGGCTTGTCTCACTTTCTCTGTGCCCATTCACCCTCAAATAATATTACTGTAGTTAGAAGAAAAATGTCCACATACTTGGACGCATTTTTTCTGCAATGCAGAACATTTGTATACTACATGCCTTGTTATGTATTGTTTGAAAGTTTGCTTAATTAGGGCACATTTTTATTGTAGCCATCATATCATCTGTGTATACTACATAAATTAAAATAAGCTGTTGCCAACAGCTGACATACATCAACTTCCCCGCAGTCTCTTCCAGTTCCACCTCCAGGTCAGACCAATATTCTATTACAGGCTCCATTTACAAAAAAAATGGAGTAAATAAAAATCTTACCCCTTGTCCTACAAATTGCCAAATGCTGGCTTTGGCAGACTGAGAGGATATGAATTCCAGAGCCAAGGACCGGGGACAGACTGCAAGAGTGTTCTAGCAGAATGCACCTGTTGAGATGAACCACAGAGAAAGAGGAGATCTCTGCACAAGCTTGTTTCCAGGTTATCCAAGGTTCTATCAACGAGAATAAACACTTTGCAGCATGTTAAAGAGGACTGGAGCCCAGAACAGAAGGTATGGAATACAGGACTTGGTACTGCATGACATTTTGATTAAAAAAACTAGAATGATATACAAAGTTAACATGGCACATACTAACTGGATTAAAAACTGGCTAACTGATAGGTCTCAAAATGTAATTGTAAACTGGGAATAGTCATCAAGCAGGTGTGTTTCTAGAAAGGTGCTGCAGGCATCAGATCTTGGTCCATGCTATTTAATATTTTTATCTGATGACTTGGAAGAAAACACAAAATCATCACTAATGGTTACAGATGACACAAATTCGGGGAGTGTTAAACAACAGAGGACAGGTCACTGATACCGAGTGATTTGGATCAGTTGGTAAACTGGGTGCAAGCAAATGTATTCATCTAGGAACAAAGAATGTAGGCCATACTTACAGGATGGGGGGGCGCTATCCTGGGAAGCAATAACTTTGAAAAAGATTTGGGGGTCCTGGTGGATAATCAGCTCAACATCAGCTCCCACTGTGACCCGATGGCCAAAGGTACTAATGCAATCCTTGGATGCAAAAACAGGAATGTTGAGGAGGGGCAGAGGTTATTTTACCTCTATATTTAACAATGGTGCCACCGCTGCGGAATTATACATCCACTTCTGATGCCCACAATTCAGGATGGATGTTGATAAATTGGAGGGGATTTGAAGAGCAACAAGAATGATTAAAATATTAGAAAACATGCCTTATAGTGAGACTCAGAGCTCAATTTATTATCTTAAAGAGAAGGTTAAGGAGTGGAATGATTAGTCTAAGTATCTACATAGGGAACAAATATTTAATATCAGCTCTTCAATCTAGCAGAGAAAAGTGAAATATGATCCAATGGCTGTAAATTGAAGCTAGACAAATTCAGATTGGAATTGTGTGAGGGTAAATTAACCACTGGAACTACTTTTCAAGGGTCATGGTGGATTCCCTATCACAGACATTTTTTAAATCAAGATTAGATGTTTTTCTAGAAAATAGGCTCAAGGATTTTGGGGGAAGAAGCTCTATGGCCCTTGTTATACAGGAGGTCAGATTAGATGAACACAATGATCCCTTCTGGCCTTGGAATCTATGAATTTAAGCACTGCTCCGCTGGCCAGCACAGCAAAGTTAGCAGCCGCATTCTGCACTAGCTGAAGTCTGAGTGAGCCCAGGCACAGCAAATTACAGGAATCCTGAATGGATAGTGCAAAGGTATGGATAATCAGGGTGCGTTTGGTATAAAGAAAAGAGCACAGTATCTGGGTCAGATGAAGTGGGTAAAAGGCATTCCAGGCTACTGCTGCGTTCTGGGAATCCAGGAACAGGATGGATCCAATAAGACTCAATCAGTATGAACCACTGAAACAAAGAGATGGAGTCTTTGGTCTGCTAAGCAATGAAATGTGGCCTTAAAACAGCTGGAGATGGCCAGTGGAGAATTCACTCCACTATAAAGGGGGACGCACTGCTGCCTTTTGTCCCAGCTGCCTCCACCCTTGGCATAAGGAGGAGGAGGGAGCATATATGGGGCATTCTGTGAGTAGGGCCTGAGTAGAATAGAGGGGGCATGGCAGAGTGGAGATCCTTAACTTGAGCTGAAGTTGAGAGACTGAATCGGGGAGTTCTACCCTTTCTCAGTTGTCTGAGTGCTGCTGAGCTGGAGTGGAGAATCAAGCCCATAGTTTCAGTTCACAAAGGTTTCTGCTTCAATGCAGGATTTATTTGTCTATGGCGAGCTTTGTCGGAAGGAAGAAGGCTTGAGTTTTCTTTTCAAAGCAAAGGTTGAGCTCCATGTGGTTGGAGAGACTTCGTTGTTTGCTGGCATTAGTGCAGCTCTGACCAAGGTGTAACTCCATGGACTACACTGGATTTACTCCAGAACTAATTGAGCTAAGTGTGTCAATTCATTTAATTTAAGTGACTGACATATATGCACCTACAAATCCCCCTTTGCAAATTTAAATCAAGGGTGAGATTACCCCCCTTTTAGAAAGGGAGCAATCATCGACTTCAAGAGTTCCTCAAGATCCTCCTCTCTACTGAGGAGCATCTCTCTCTCTCATTTGGACGGAAACTAACCAGGTAATTTAATTAAGGTTTGTAACTCAGCCAGCAACTGGAATCCAGCCTCAGTGATAAAGTGATGTAGAACAAAGTTCCATTAACCTCCTTCAATCTATCATTTGCAGTTCAGAACAGCCTACAATCTTTCCTTATGGTTGCATGTATAATATCTTCACACACTGAACAGGATGGAACCGTGCAAGAAACTGTGTGTGAAGGGATAAGTAATTACCCATTCCAGCTCTCTGGATCGATATGAACAGCAGCATGGTCAAGCAATTCCTTCCATTCCTGACAGCTCCTGCAGAAAGGATTTCACCGAGTTTAATTGTGTGTGAATATATGTATTACACAGAAAATACTACATTAAAAAAACATCATTAACGTTGCAAAGTCAAGCACACAAAAGTCTGTTTGTGCAACCTTAATTTTGGCCCCTTGTACATATGCATTATGATATTGTCTTCAATTACTTAATCACATACTATTTTTCCATAGGAAGTCTGCCTCATTCAGTGCACAGGATAGACGGACAGTGCTCAGTTAATGAAAAGCTACTCAATATTTTCTTATACTTTCATTGTTCAATGTGTAGCCCTCAGCTTAATGTATTGCCTACTATCCAAAACCTATTCTGAATATAAAGTTGTTAATTTCCTCCGGTGATCTTCTGTGACACATATCAGTATAATCTCACTGCTTCACAAACAATCATCTTCACAACATCCTTATGTGGAGAGGGGGTGGCATTATCCCCATTTTACTGATAGGGAACTTGAAGCACAAACAGATTAAAATAAGTTTCCACTGATTTGGGGAACTCAAATTGAGATATGTGGGTTTGGATTTTTCAGCAAATTTAGCATTACATAGCACTTTATATAGTCATGTACAGCTGCCATTGACTTCAGTTGAAGCTGGGAGTGCTCAGCACTTCTACAAATCAGACCCCAGGGTCTTAAGTCAGACAGCCAAAAAATAAGGAAAACACTATTGGCAACCACTTGTAAAAATCTGGTTTAAGTGACTTGATTTGTATTTCACAGGAACCCTGTAACAGAGGCAGGGTTAGAAAAAAATTCTTCACGGCAGCGTTCAACTGCCTTTTGCATGAGATTGTCCATTCTCTTTCTGCAGCCCCCCCTGGCTCACTCACCATCCACCTTCCAACGCCTGCAACAAATGAAGTGGGGGCGGTCTGTTGTGACGGTTGGGCCTACAAAGTGTACCCACTATTGTGGTAGCTCAAATGTGCATGTTCATAAGATGTTACAATGATTATGAAAGATAGGTCAAGTTGTTGATGCTGAATTCTGGAACAAATGCAAAAAAACTAGACAAAAGCTGGATCAGTCTAAATCAAAAAGGCCACATTGATATAATCCACAAACAGTTGAAATTATGCTTGGTAAAAACAGAAGATGTGGAAACAGAAATTAATAGACCAAAATTGGTGTAATAACTATTAGGCCTCATTGGTGGACGAAATAATGCAGGACATGAACTATGACACCCACTTTTTCCCTTTTTAGATTTCTTAAACAGACTTTGGAAAAAGACATGTTCAGATAGTTCGGCTCTCTCTTCCTATCATCTCCTGTCCTACCTTACGTCCCAGCTCAGCCCCTGAAGTGCCAGCACTACAACTATCTCAACTCATCTTAAGGACTTTCTTCATGAGAGGAAGACCAGCTGACCATAAATTTGTTCAAGGAACTTTGTTTTCACTGCAGTGCTGAAAGTTTATCAAATTATCAGAACATCCACTCCTCAGCCGATCAAACTGGGGATATCTAATTGCCAGCACTACAGACACACACAAGATCCTGCATCATTGTCCCTTCCCTTATTTTCTGCCCATTCTCTTTCCTTGTCAGCTCACTCCCCCAAATCCTCAGAGGACCAGCAGGAGGCACCAGTCCAGCAGTGAGTAGAGCACCCCGTTACACACAGTAAAAGGGTTTATAAACACCTTTTTCTCTTTTTAGACCTTTGAGCTCAATTCCTACAACAGATCCCAGCCTTCTTTACACAACCCTGATTCATCAACAGAACAGGATGAGCCTGTGCACTGAAGGAGACAGGTGTCCTCTGGAAATAATAATATGATTATGTAACTGAAGACACTAGTATAATGCATATTCACAAGGGGGCTGAAATCAGGTTGCACAAGCATCCTTAATTTTGACATTTCCTAAATTTTGAGGGTTTTACGTTGCTGCTTTTAATAGTGTTCCTTTAATGTAGACTTTCTGTATAATTTTGTATGTTTTTAAAAAAGCAAAGAACAAATTCCATCATGAGGCGGCATACTGACACTCACTCCTAGACAACAGTCCAGCTCCTGAGATTTCTGAATGGATTAAAACTTAAACTCAAGCAAACATTGAGATGTTGACTGCTGAGAAATGATCCAGTGATAGAGATGAGTTCTGGGAGGTGATGAGGGCCTGAATCTTCTCACTTCTACCAAAGAAAAATCAGGAACAACACCTGTGCAGAAACCTGTATCTTGGGGATTTTAGATTTACTGAATTGTATGGAGCCTTGCTGAGCTGAAGTGGCTAAAAGACAGCAAAGGGCCCACTCAGCCTGTAAACATGTCATGTAAAATTGCTGCCAAAAACAAGCACAACATGGATTCAAATGAAATGACTGAACTTCTGTTTAGCCTGAAAAGTAACAGTGAAATGACCTCCAGAGACTTATCAGTTCACAAGTTACCATAGAGACAGGCCAGAAATTCCAGGAAAGAGAACTGTTGAGAAACATTAGAAGTGGTCTTGACTGCATCTGTTGATGAGACACTGAAGGATGACCATGCTGGACATGTTTATTAGAGAAGTATGTTGGCACAGTAGAGGGGCCCTCAAAGCCCTCAGATTCAGGATTTCATTGAATAGGCCACGCCTTTTGCCTATGGGGCAATGCTGGGGGAAATTTTCTGATATGTCCAGGCCGCAAACCAACTAGCATGTCAGTTTATCACCATCAGATTTGTTGGATCCTAAGCAACTTCTAGGACAATAAAATTTAAGATTCCTGCTACATCCCCTTCCTGGCTTGTCACTTCAACATACTATATGTATTTTGGTTCCTACCTCTTTTTTCTTTTGTCTAATACATTCCAAGCTTGATCAGCTTTGAAATTAATAATTACCAGAACCAGCATGGTAGGCTAACAGCCTAAGCAGCCTTTACCATGAGTCAAAGAGAACTGATGGGAGGGAATCAGAGCATGCCAGCCAGGTGTCATCCCACTCCAGAGACACGAGTTGGAATCCAGAGTCTAAAGTGCAGCAGTTCACGATTGACCTGCCTATGCAGTTCAATATCCTGTCTGCAGCATGGGAACGAAGCAAGTATCTAGTGACAGAAGTTTCTCTTTCTGTTCTATCTTCTCATCCCCTCCTGTCTGAGGACAGCAATATAGTAACAATAACGGCTGAACCAAAATCCAGCAGAGTGGATAAGGTCGAATACAGTGAGCGCTCACTTCCGTCCCTCCACCCACCCCCAAAGAGAGACTTTCAGTACCTGCAAGAGCCTTCTAAAAGTGATTCCCTTTGAAGGATTTCACTGAATGTAGAAGAGAAAAAAGAGGAATTTTTCCATGATGAATAATCATTTAACGTCTGAAGTACAAGTACCCGTGTACTATAATTACCTGTTTCATACTCTTAACAGTATAAAGAGAGGTCTAGAAACTCCTTTGAGCCAGTTACCCACCATTCAAACAACTCAACTGAAATTAGTGGAGTTACATTAGCCTGACAACTGGAAATGAGAGGAGATTGGTGTTGCCAGAATGGCAGTATTTCTTTGGGGCCTTTCTGGGCACAACTCATCCAGCTGCAGGTCTCCATTGATATGTCTCTCTCCCTAAGATGACTGGTGTAGTGATGGTTTGGTGCTACAGCCAAAGCACCATTCAGTGCTACCCTTTTCGGGGCAGTAAGGTTCAAAGGTAATCAAGAACAAAAACAACTCAAACAGCTTTGTCCCCTAAACCTTCAGTTGGGCCTTGCCCTTCTATTCAGGGCTGGTCTCTCAAATAGTTTGGGCTTCTGCCGATTCCCTTCTCGAGGTCTGGTCATCCCTTCCAGGAAGCTTGATTCAGCAGGGAAGCAAGCTCCATCTCAGAGCTGCGACCAGGCTTCTCCCCCACCAAGAGAATCAGAACTCTATCCTCCTTCCTGGTCAGCCCTGGACTAGGCTAGGCCTTCTTCTCTCTCCCCTCTCCATACCTGACACTGGCTGCAGGTGTAGCAGGCTGGGATCAATTGGGATCACAGGATCTGTTGTGACAATTGGTCTATAATTTTCTCCAGTTTAGGAATTTACCATGAAAAGTAGGTCAAGTTAATTTCAATAAAGGATGTTATCAAGAGGTGTAAGAGAACCAGCCAGAGACTAAACTAGTCCAAACAAAAAAAATGTTGATATAATTCAAGGGCTATGTTGAAATGATTCTTGGTAAAAACAGAAGACATGGAACCAGAACTTGACCCAGCATTGGTGTGTCAGATATTAGATCTAACTGGTGGACAAAATAATGGAGGTGACTGGCTATTCCACCCACCATTCCCTTTCACAGGTCCTTAAGGAATGAGATGGAGAAGAATAACAGACAGAGGCTACTGCAGCAATCTTTAATATCATAGCTGCAACCTCCACCAACTCCTGGGATCCTGGGCCTTCAGCATCTTGATCCTGAATGTCCTGACCAAAATGGGCCAGAGAGGGGGATCCAAATGACACTGCCACCAATACTGACTCCAGCTAAATCCCAAATACCTCCTGGAATGAAAAGGGCTTAACCTTTAGCAGCAGCAGCAGCAGCAATAGTTCCAGCTTATGTCAACTAACTTCTCTTTTACAGAAAAGGACAGTTACTACCATCTTTGATACCTTCTAAGAGACTGTCAAATGAGGTTTCTCTTCAAAAACTCTCTCCAGCTAAAGGGAAAGGGAACATGCAATGTTTTTAAAATAAAAGCCTTCCTTAATATTTTAGATTTCAAATGTTTTAACTGTTTTTCATCTTTCCTGTATCTTTGTCATAAAAAGTTAAAGGGATTTTTTTATGGTGTGTTTGCTATGGTACTAAACAGCCTAAGGTCTCTGAATGCAAAACCTTGTTTAACACTGGTAAATGCTGAACTGTAACTGGATTATGTTAGCACCGTTGGCCTGTATAGTCCATCTAAATTAATACAACGGATCTCCTTAAGCCTCTTGCCACCAGTGTGGAGCCTGACTGCATCATCAACCCCATTGCTGCCAGCGTGGGGCCTATAGATTCCATCACAAGCCTCCTACTGTGTTTTTCCTATAGAAAAAGCCAGCCTGGGATTAGTCTAGAGTACAAAGTGCACCTGTTACAAATAACAGGTACTTTATTTAGGCAGCGACTCAGTTAATTATGAAGATGAGATTTGTGAAACACACAAACTTGAGCATTAGTTAATACAGACCAATAAAATTGAAGTAATAAGAATAAGGTATTTTTTTCTATGTATAAGTACAGTAAAGGGGTTTCCTGCATTATTCGTACTTAAAATCTTACATTGTGCATACCTACAACCTTATGGAGACCATTATATGCAAACAGGGGAAAACAGGCAATAGAGCAAGAGGAAGGTGCTGGACCCGTCGCCCCAGGTCATCATCCTAGTGTCCCAATTAGGGATGGGTTTGACAACCTTTTATACACCTTTTTCCATTCTACCCACATTACATCTAGGACCATATCTGATTAAGTCTCAGTTCTGTTCATATTCAGTATTCTGGGAGACCAATTTTAGGGTTTCACTTCTCTATACATGGTATTCTGGTTGACAATAATTACATCTCCGACAGTTAACCCAATAATTTGTGTCAATCCCTTTCCCAGTAGTTCTGATATATCAATGTGGTTAGTTCTTATTGCAAAAAGCCTGTAATATACTACCTGAGTTCGTTTGTGGTTTACCGATTTATCACAAGATGCATTACCAAACTATTCCAAGATATGTATTGCAAAATTATCTAACCTTAAATCAGACACATACCATTTTATAGCCTTCAGCTGAACATATAATACCCATGCTAATTTATGCCAGCTGCCAACTTCTATTTGGCCTCACTCTAAGTCCTTAATGTTTAAACCCTATAACAGAGCCTATTTTTAATACATATATTTTGGTTGCTGTTACAGCTTCAATAACTTCCATTATTTCCGTAAGTGTGCTTAGCAGATAAATTATATTTTAGTCAAAAGCATAGACCCTCCAAGATCCGGTTCGGGGTCAAGAGCTGAGTAGTCAACAAATCTGACTTTAAAAAAAAAAAAAAAGTGCCAATGGGTAAGCAAAGTCTTTAAGAGGGAATACATCGCTGGAGACAGTGACTGCCAAAAGCTGCACTCTGATTGAATGTTCGGGCCTCCTGAATGCTGTCACAGCTTTGTATCACCTCCCATCAGTTCACAGTTGGGCCCCCATGATTTAAATACACACATTAAATTACTATCTCCAATATGTGAAAGGGACAAGTTAATAGGAAAGCAATAGGTTATTAGGGAAGACACAACGATTTGTAGATTTTTAAGGCCAAAAGCGACCATTATGTTCATCCAACCTGAGTTTAGGTCTCAGAATTTCACCAAGCAATTCCTGAATGGAGCCTATACAATTGTGGCTCAACTACAGCATATTTTATAGAAAATTATTGATTCAAGTGCTGGAAAGTTCATATCCCTTGGCAAATTGTACCAATGGCTAGTTAACTTCAGTGTTAAAAATCTGTGCCTTATTGAACTGATCTGACTACAGCTTCGAGCCCGTGGATCTTGTTGTACCTTCATTTGCTGGATTAAAGAGCCCTGTAATGTCAGGTATCTTCCCTCTGTATAGGTAAATATTTATAGGTCCACTGGGGCGAGGCAGTGAAGACAGGCAGTTGTGTGGGGTGGAAGTGAATGGCTGAAGGAAAGAAATAGACCGTTTAAACTTCCCTCTCCCATGAAATGCCAGGCTGTTTTTTCAACAGCAGTTTGTGGTCTATGCAGCCCATTTTCTAGTGTAAAAATGGAAGCAGGAGGGGTTTAATAGTCCACAGACTATTAATTCATATACTGCTACTGATAGGATAAGTTAGTGTCTGGGTGACAGGAAAGAGGAGCTGAAGTGCAGGAACCCCATGGCACAGAAAGGAATTCACTGACAGGCAGCCATTTTCTCTTACCAGGAGAATAAAACACTCCAGCAGCTGTGTGAATATGGACAAGCCTATCACAAAAGCTGAGAGTCTATTACAGGATAGCTTGTGATTCATAACATTTTGCAGAGCTGTTTTCAATATAGGATCAATAAGACTCTAATGTGCTATTACCAGGTGAATGTGAATATAAGGTTGGATGTTGATTCAGATACTCTAATAGCAGTCACTTCTGAAAAAATATACAAGCAAAAATTTCCTAGTATTAAATAAGAAAAGCTGATGTATTGAAAAACTATAGTCAAGTCAAAACAAAGGTTTTAGAATGCTTTTAGGTCACCATAAAATACTGTTGCATTCATTATTTGTCACAGGAACAAATAGCCCTTCCCGAAGTAGCAGAACTGGGTTAACAAAATGAATACTGAGCACCAGATACTATGTAATAAATCTGGGGATGTTATTTTTTTTAAAAATCTGTTTTTAATACAGACATTAGTAAAAAGCATTATGGCAAAATTACAAGTAGTTAAAAATTCAATTCTAACATTTCTTTATGCTTCCAATTATATTTTACTCAAAAGTATTAGACCATCAAGAGCAGGTCATGGGTCAACGGTCAACAGCTGAGTAGCTACAGGAGACAAGTATAGGGTATGGAGCTTTAAGAGAAGTGGTGACTTTTTATGGTTCCTATTGGAGTTCAAAGGACTTGTCAGTTGACTGTCATTTTCATCTGGAACTGGTTTGGAGAGTGAACCCAAGAACGAAATGAGTCAGATGTATTTTGTAAGTAAGTATCCATACTCTGTGAACCCATGCTCTGACTGAACCTGGAACTCTGACCTCAGAGGAGGCGGAATCACACGTGTTAAGGTTCTGAGCATATGGCAAAGGGCAAAGGTGTTGCAATTCTCCACCATGCTATATAATCAGCCACACCACAATGGGCACAACTTGGCTCTTTTGTTGGCAGGCTCAGAAAAAACAAACAAACAAACAAAAACTAGTGGTTAAATGATCCCAGAGATAGAACTTAGCATATACCTAATGGTGGCTCCCTCCAGAACACTGCTAAGGCATGTTGTTGGGGCAGCCTTAGGAAGCATGCATTCAGATAAAGCAGTGAACTGGTTTAAAACAGCATATACGACTGTTGCTTACATTGTGTATGTTTGAGAGGGAGGGAGAAAGCAAGAGTGAGTAAACACACAATACTATGGACCAGCAGAGAGATCCTTAACCTAAGAAGTGGGGGCCAGATTTTTAAAGGTATTCAGGTACCTAGTGGGACTGTCAAAAGCACCTAACTTCAACTGCTTAATGTTTTGAGACCTTTAAGAGAAGAAGCAAGGAACTGATGCTAACACTGGAGCTCCCGACGCATGGACTCCATCCTTATGTTCTATAAGGGAACCCCTTTTGCCAACAAGCAAAGGGATCAATGCAACTCCATACACGCTATGCCCAGCTGCATGACAGAAAACAGAATTATGAATCAAATTTTCTAGAGAGTGGAAACAATGGAATGAGAGTAAAATTTGAGTCTTCCTTTTCCAAGCCACTGAGCATCTACTGCTCCAATTGAAGTCAACAGGAGCAGCATGTTTCCAGCACTTCTGAAAATTAGACCCTAAAGCAACAACAGAAAAATGCAGCCTGATATTCTATATGCTTTTTATGCTGCTTGTGTACTAAAAACTGCATTTAACTTACATTGTAAAATGTATGTTCAGCCATTTGCATAATTCATTGCTTGTATAAGCATCCGTTTTTCTACGGTGTGCTTTGTTCTTCTGATTAAATATTAAGGACCTGATTTTTAAAAGCATTTTAGCTTGGCCTCCAATTATGCAGGCACAATTTTGCACCTATAATTAATGTGGACACAGATGCAGTCACTTACACATCTAACAACCTCATTCACAAGCACAGTCCAGCAGACAGACTGGAAATGTTATCCCATGCATGCACAAAATTCAAGTGCTTTTTCTGAAAATCACGTGTCTAGGAATATGTGACACTGGAGTAACATTCTTTTTTAACCATTAGAATTTTAACTATTACGAGTTTCTACAACTATCGTATTGCTACAGTCTATGCCACCACATTGGCCTATGCAAAACTGAAATTTGAGAGACCACATCTGTGAACTAGGTACAGATTAAGTAACAGGCAACTGTGAATTACTGAGTTCTAATTCTATGCGGTGGGCCGAGTGATAACGTAAAGCACAAGCACAAAACCTGAGTTACCCGAATATCCAGCAGGAACTGCAGACCCACACGTATTTTATATAATACATGGCGCTTGACAGATGGAAAAAGAAAAATTCCAGGGTTTAGAAAGACGCAGCAGATAATCTGTTCCCTAGTACAAATCTGCTAAGTGAAAGGTGTGATACCACCAGGAGCCACTGGGCTAGTGCTGCTGCTACCACCCTTTCCCCACCATCTATTTCTTCCTATGATCCATCTCACTTGAATGGATGCAAGAAACCTACAACAGTTTTCTGTTGTTTTATTGCTAGCCTCCTTGTCAGTAGCAAGATAGTCCTCTGACTCCACAGAGCAACTGGGGGATGGATTGTGCTACTGTGTATCTGTCAGCTTTGGGAGAAGCAGCCATCATCAGAGTCTTACAGGTATGTGTTACTTGCTGTTCTGGGTAAATCTTTATAACTGTCAGACTCTTCAATTGCAAGCAATAGGTGTTCTCAGCCCATACATTATAAGGTGTTTTGGTTCAGGTATTTATCATTACCACCCATGCACTGTCCACCTGTACAGTATAACCGATAATGATCTGAGCGTGCAACTAATGGTGTGTTATTGTAACGCCCATGCCTTTTGCACTCCTTGTATTCATTTCATAGAATTTATATCCCTCTTCTGATACATAGAATTAAAATCTGCATCCATGATTTAATAAAAATACTATTCTTTTCAAACTGAGAAAACTCTTCTGTCTGCTGTTGGTTTCATATTTTAAGTTAAACACCTACTTTCAAAACACAAAATACGGGACCAAAAAGGAAGCAGGAGATGAAAGAACTGAAAAAGATAGGGGATTAAATGCTGCTTCTTTCTTGCTACTGCTTGAGTCAGCGACTTTCATAGCCTTCCTCCAAAACTCATGATTGTACATCAGGCTGCCATGCAGACTGGTCTCTCTGAAGTCTGCTGATATCCAGTGTATCGTGTCTTCGATCTCCTTGGTCATTTTCCATATAAAGTCCTTGCAAGAGCCATCTTACTGATACAGCTCTCTAGGCTCCACTAGAGATGCCCATACCCATATATCCTAGCCTCCCTGAACTCCCTTCAATTGCAGCAACCACATAAAAGACGCCTTACATCTCGTTTTGTTTCCTACCATGGGGTATCCAACCATTTCAACATCCACATTTCAGAGACAGAGAGTGTACTGAGTTCCATTTTTGTGACTGGCCAAGTCTCTATACCGTATAGTAAGATGAGTCGAATCAGTTTTACACACTCTGCCTTTTAACTTTATTGGGCTCTTTTTGTCTCAAAGAACTGGGGTAAGCTCCTGCCATTTGCACCACACAGCTTTAGTATGATGCTGGGCATCACCGTCATCAACCATTAATCCTAGGTATTTAAATTCTTTCACTTTTCTAAACTCTCTGGCTGTGATAGCCTTCATGGTGAATCCTCTTCCCTCAGTAATCACAGCTTCAGTCTTACTAATGTTAACTCTAATCCAGCCCATCAAAACCATGTTGTCACTGTTCAAAGCTGGCTTGCAAGATCTCACAATCTTCTGCACGTAGCCCTAAGTCATTAGCAAGCAGCATGTTCCAAGGTAGTTCCCTTTGTATATTATCACTTATCACATCCATGACAACTACAGACTAAAAGAGGCTCAAGACCAATGCCAATGCAGGCCAACATTTATGGGAAATTCTCTACTGTAACCACATTTAATTTTTACTATCATATTCACTCCATCATATATGTCCTGGAAAAGTCAGACGTAGCTTTCTGCCACACCTCTCCATCACAAACTCCACCAAACTAGTTCTCTTGGTGCACAATCATATGCCTTCTACAGGTCCACAAAGACCACATCCAGTTGCCATCTCTTTTCTCTGAACTCCTCCATGAGGATTTTGTAGTGTAAATATGGCATCAACTGTGTTCTTTCCTGGCATTAATCCACACTGACCCTCCCAAATTCCAACCATTCCACACAGATGCTTTTCCCTGTACTTTCATGGCATGTGATGTCATCTTAATTAGGCAATTAGCATACAGTGTAATATCTTCTTTGTTTAAAAAAAAAAAAAAAGCACCACAAAGCTTACACCTTTCATCCCACATTTTCTCTTTCTTAAGAAACTGAAAAAAACCTTGATACCTTCCCTTCCCAAAGACTTCAACGTATCCACTGGTACTTCATCTGGCCCAGATGCTGCCGTCTTCTTCATTTTCCTAAGTACCTATTCAACTTCTTCCTCCTGCATATAATCTACCACACCCCAATTTGGCATACATGTTCTTAATTCCTCCATTGGGTTCTACTCATTCATCACTCTTTCAAAATAAATCACTCCAAACTTTGTTGATTGATTCAGAATTTTTCTGAAATAGACTATATTCATTTCTAATGTAAGCAAACTCATTCACATTCCTCATCATTTTTTCTCTTGCCTTGGTGAATCTATCTATGATCTTATCTCCCTCATATCCTCCTAGTCAGTTTTACAGCTTGACACAGGCCATACTTTTAGCTGTCACACTTCTTTTGGATGCTTTTTTTACCTCCATGTCACCATCTTATCACTGCTGAAACCATCTGCCTGTCTTATTTTTGAAAGTTAATTTTTCTTTTCCCTCAACAAATTCTTTAACCTGAGGATTCCCACACCAACTTCCCTTCCTATCCTTTTCAGCAATGGTTTCATGATTTCTAATGTTGTGGTTTGGGGCACTGTGGGGTTGGGGCATTACACTAGGTAATTCGGGTAAATGGAAGGCCAGAGTGCCGATGAAGTTTTCCTGTGCTAGGCTCCTGCCTACAGCCAGCCCCCCCTTCTTCTCCTCTCCGTTTGGGTTACTTTGGGACATTTTCTTGCTGCTGTAAGCTGATGGCTTGCTTATCAGTATGATATACTGTGCATGCTACAGGGGGCTGCTTGCAACATTAACCGTATGCTTAAAGCGCCCATTGTTCTCTCTCATGGCCATCCCAGGGACTTAACGCTGAAACTGCTTGAAGGAGGGAAAAGGGAGGGGTGGGAAAGAACTCCTCATTGAAATAAAGAAGGTATAAATAAAGTTGATGCTTGCTGCTTGGTGTGCAGGATTTGAGACAGAGTCTCCCTGCACCATTTCGGATCCTGAAATAAACAGCTTTTGCAAGGATTTCTCCGTCTCGGTGTCTAATTGGGCTAATTGCGCACCGGGCTTGAACCCAAACTGTTGGGGCCTCACTCGGGGTCCTCCAGGACCACCAACACTAAGATTTCCTGTACCATTTCCAGCAAAGTGTACTTTAGTTTGAACTAGCCATTTTCTACACACCCCTCTGTAGTCAGAAAGTCTGTACATTACTCTATGATTAAAAGTCTTCCTCAACTTAAGTTTCTCCAGTGTCTAAGGGTTCTGAGGTCTCTGCATTCTGAAGTCCGTGAGAAGAAGTTTGTGCTGTCTTACAATGCACTTGCTGGATATTACCTTACAACTGATTATGCATGATCTCTCATCCTCTTATTCTAAAGAAATCAACTTGGGACTTGTCTTTCACTGCATAAGTCATGAGAAGGCTTCTCCTCTTCTGAACATGTGAATTTGCAATCAGATAGTCCAATGCCTTACAAGTTTTTAGGACCATTTCCCCCTTGGAGTTTCTGGTTCCAATGCCATACCCTCCATGAATTGTTTCAGATCCCATCTTCACAGTTAAACATGTGCATTTAAATCAGCTCTGATAATTATCTTCTCATTGAATGCTATGTCTCCAAAAAGGCATATCAATCAATCAAAAAGCTCCTCTTTTACTTTTTGATCTTCTCCTAACTGTGGTGTATAACTATTTACCATCTAGATAGTTATCTCTTGCCAACACAATTTAACTTCATTAGTTTGTCTGAACTTCTGGTAACCTTTGCCACATGCCTCTGCATGGTTTCATCCAGAACAAATCCAACACCATTTTGCGAGGTTGAACGCCCTAAGTAGTAGATGTTGTAACCCTCCACCAGCATTGTGGCTTTGCAACCTTTCCATTTGGTCTCTTGTACCCATGCCACATTTACTCTTCTCCTCTTTACGTCCTCATCTAGCTTCAACCTTCTTCCATTTAGCGTTCTTACATTCCAATGTGCACATCTCACCTTACTCATTTCGTTAATTTTAGCAGCCCTTGTCCAGTTACAAGTGTCAGGCAAGGCTGTTATACATCACTTGACGAGAATACCCTCGCCCTGTGGGATATGCTTGACATGGCCACCAGTTCACATGAACATATCTGGCACCTTTGGTTTGAAATCAGGATTTTCTTTCTCCTAGGTGACCTGTCTGCCAATGCTGATGTGTCTCACCTGCAGCTGGGATTAAATTCTGCACCAGTAATAAATATATTCTCATCTTCATGCCTTTTCAGTACACTTCACTAGGAATAATATGATGCCAAATGTTAGCTTAACTTGAGTTCTAGATTTTTAGGATGTAGGGTGACAGCATACAGGAAAACAAAAAAAAAATTTCTTATAAAATCCTGAACCAGCAAGTGCTAATGCACTGGCTTACCTTTATGCATGTCAACAGTCTTATTGATTTAAAGTAAGCATGTGTTTGAGGGACCTAAATTTCAAATACAGTGGAAGGATCTAACTTCAATGACCCATGAGACAGTCTGAGTAAACTAGTAACTAATAACTTAGTAAACCACTTATTAGAATATGATAGTTATGCTAATAACTTAGTTAACCAGTTATTAGAATAGGAAATGTCATTCATGCTAGATAATAACAGTAGGTCAGTAAATCTGGGTGTATATAAAAGAATGGGCAGTTGAGAGGCAAGCGAGGATGACTATGGGTGGAGATTAGCTAGACTTTTTACAACCTGCTACACAACATTTTAAGAAACAGCAGAAAACAGTTGATGAACTACTCCTTAAGCTTTTCTGCATTGCCTTTGTCTCAACATAGGACAAGAGGAAAAGCAAAATACTTATTTTTAGAAAAATATGATTTGAATTTAGTCTGACCTGTGCAACGTTGGCAACGTTCAGCCATTAGCTCTGGCCATGGGAGTCAGGGTGGCTCTATCGGTACATCACTGCATGGGTCTGAGTCCAGTCTCTGCAGCGCTCTGTAGAGGAAAGACAGCAACTATGAGGTTGCCCAGCACGATGCAAGGACAGTACGCCCGCAGGGTCTGCGTGCCAATAATGTACTGTGGGGCGCGGGTGCGTGTCTCTCACGCCCAGCCTTAATAACAGAATGGGTGCTCAGTGCGTGGCCCGAGCCCTGCAAAGCGAGGGCAGCAGCTGGGTTAGCGTCGCCTCTTTACTTAACAGTCGACAAAACCAGAGATAAGTTTTGCCAAGAATGTTCATCATGAGTCTCCTGTTCCACTGCAGCCAGAGCCCGGGCGGCCTAAGGCACAAAGCAGGGCCCGGGTCCCATAGCAACGCCTAGGACGGCTCAGGCCCAACAGCCTCCTGCCTCCTAGCCCTTCTCACCCCAGCGGGGATGGCGCGTCTTCCCTCCACGAGCGCCTACCATGGAGTGAGCTTGGCCTAGTTTAAGAGTATGCGCTGATATACCGGCCAATACGGTAACGCCGCCGCGACCGCTGCCCACGCCACAGCGCTGTTGGTGTTGGTCTCCGGTCGCTCCTCGAGTTTCCGGCAGGGGGCTGCTGCGCACTCGGCGGGTGACGCCATCGCCGCGCGCCGGCCCTCGCTCCCGTCTCGTTCGCTGTCGCTGCCATGGAGTCCAACAGGGACGAGGCGGAGCGCTGTATTGCCATCGCCGTGGCCGCCATCAAGGCCAGCCAGCCCGACAAGGCGCTCCGCTTCCTGGAGAAGGCCCAGCGCCTTTACCCGTCTCAGCGGGTCCGCGGTGAGCGGGGTCCGGGGCGCGGGGGAGCCGCCCGGGGCCTGCGGCGCTGCTGACCTCTCACCTGCACGGCGCCTGCGCAGCGCGCCCGGGCGCGCGGGGGCTCCTGGGACATGGAGTCCTCGCTTTCCCGGCGGGGGGGGAGGCGGGGATTGCAGGGCGAGCCCCCCGCGGGTGAGTGGGTTGTGGGCGCGGAGGGCCGTGGGAGACCTGGGGGCGGTAGAGCGAGACCGCTGCGCCGCGAAGAGGTGGAACCCCGCACTACGGGGTCCCGAGAGAGACTACAGCTCCCAGAGGGCACTGCGCCATCAGGCGGCGGGGGGGTGGACCCCTCCCAGCGAGACACAGACCCCCGGCAGAGCCCCTTGTTTGCCCCTTCGCGCCTCCCTCCCCGCGCCCTGCCCTAGAGAGCCCCCAGCTCCTCCTGCCCCAGTCACCCTACAGGCTGAGCCCCCCCGCTCCCCACCTTTGCCCCCCCGCACCTTTGGACTTGCCCCTAAACCCTCGCAGCCCCTTCCTACCTCGCCCGCCAGCCGGGGGAGGAGGCCAGATTGCGTGAGGGGGGAGGAGGGGCCGCTCTGCTGCCGCCCCAGGCCTTTGCAGCCGGGCTTGGGGGCAGCTGATCCCATTTCAGTACGTGTTTCCTGCGCTGCTATTTTGCCCCACGTTTTGGGGGTGATGTGTAACGGGGTGGCGTCCTGCAATGGCCAGAGGTGCGACAGACCCAAACGGAACATCTCCATCAGCAGAAGAGGGGAAGCTGCAGGCAGCATGCTGTAGGGGCCTTCCCTCTGTGAAGTGCTCTGAAAATGGAGGTTTACTATAGACCTAGGAAATGTGTAAACTTCTTCTAAAGTTGGATGGTGAAATAACACCAGATTTGGGTGTGTAGAAGTTCAAGTCTAAAATGGGTGATGTTTGACATAATGAGCTGTAAACATAGAAACAGGGCAGAGTTCTTCCTGTATGTAAAAGTCACCCCTTGTTGAGATGGTTCAGACTTTTTTAGGATGAGCTTGTCTACTCAATACAAAGACCTTTATTGGGAAAATTGTTAGGTTCTTAAGGTTAGTCCATTCCTTAATAGTAAATAGGCACATAACACTTCTGCTGAAAATGTCTAATTAATGCAGTTTGGTGAAGTATGAAGGTAGAAGCTTGATAAACTTGTGATTGAAATTGTACCCGCAAAATTATTGACTCTTAAGCATTGTGATGTCAAGCAGGTTACATGTGGTTGTAGATTTTGAGGGTGTACCTTGGTGGTGGTGTTTGGTGACATATAGGGTCTAGAGTTGCTTCCCATCAAGGTCTCACTTGAGAATTCAGGATTAAAATAATGAAACTCTTGTTGAAAAAGTGTGGAGGGAAAAACTGTGAAAGAAAGGAAAGAGATAGCAGAAATGGCATCATATTACATAGAAGCTTCAATCAGGAATTGACTGTTCTCCATGGCTTCAGAAATAGGCAGTAGTGTTAAATAATTGCTGGAAATAAAAACACCAAACACTGTGAAGTTCTGTCCCAGGTAGGTTCTATCATGACAGATACTTGAGGGATCTTCTCCCTTCTACTTTTACAGCTTTTTACATGGGAGAAAAGCCTGGAAATAACTAGTGCAGAAAAACTATTGCTGAATAGATAGTCCGTAGTAGCTTCTTGTGTGTATACTTTGGAAGTGGATTAACTAGATCCACAAAAGATACTCCTAGTGCATAATAAGTGTGTCCACACAGGGAGTTAGTGTGGAACAGCTATTGTGCTTTAAATTCACACCCTAGCTATTTTTGACTAACTTCCCTATGTATACAAGACCTGAGTAACACTTACATAGTTTGCCATGCCAGTGAAACATAATAGATTTGTAGACAGTGCTTTTTTGATGGAGGCAGCACTACCAGGTTGAATGGTTTATCTGGTTTTTTTTTTGTTTTGTTTTGTTTTGTTTTAAGCAACTGGGAACAAAAAATCTTTTAAAATCTATCTGTTCTGTCACTGTTCCATTGCAGTATCTAGTAGTTCCCTTTTTCCCCTCCCCCCCACCCATCCACACACAAAATGTGGAGGTTTTGTGGTCTTCAGGGAGCTCATTTTCAGTACCACACATGCTCTAAAAGTAGTTCACTAAGACAGAAGCAAAGTGTTAAATGAAAGGTTTGATAAAGTATCCCCTGCTCCTCCCACATATTAGAGTCATAATAACATCCGGAGTATGACTGAATAAGTTCAGTGTTGAAATCTTTTAGTAGGCTGTAAGAGGGAATTTGCAGTATGGCTGCCTGTATCATAATGAGCATACATAGATAACTCAGAATCCAATTCTTGCATTACCAGGCCTTTCATTTACCCAATAAATTATTAGGTCTAATGCACACTAAAACAAAACCTGTCCCCTCTGGTTTCATACTTGCATCCCACTGGAACTGGGAGGTGTGATTCCCAGCTCAAGTAGATATACACGCTTGAGCTAGTGCACTGAAAATAGCAGTGTGGCCACGGTTGCCCAACATACCTAGGACCTCAGATGGAGTTGTACTTGGGCACTAGCCAAGCTGCCACAGCATCGTGGCTATTTTAGTGTGTTAGCTTGAACAGAGCTAGTGTATGTATGTCTACCTGAGCTGGGAGCCGCACCTCCCTAGAAGTACTGAAAGCCAGTACCAGACAGAGCCTACATATTATTCCCCTACAAGAGTCTTTGTGCCTTTGATAGCCCAAAGTCATCCCATTTTGCACCTGCTTTACAACCTAACCTATGACTGAGGATGCTCCTTAATTGATGAGGGGGACTGAACCCTAGTCTACACGTAAAATTTAGATGAATTTAGCTACAAAGTTCAGAGGTGTGAAAAATTCACACCCCTAGTTGCTGTAGTTAAGCTGAACTAACCTGTGGTATGCCACTGCTTGGAGAGGTGGATTACCTGCATTGATGGGGAAAACTCTTTCTGTTATGTAGGAAGCATCTACACTATGGCACTGTAATGCCTGTAGTGTAGACATGCCCTGAGATGGCATAGACTCGTAAGAAAAAGTGTTATGTAGCGGTTAGAGTCAGGAGTGAGTACTACTGGGTTGTATTTCTGACCCTTTCACTGACTCACTGTGAATGACACTGAACAAGATGTTTGCCTTTTCTCTGCCCCAGCTTCCCTATCTGTAAAACCGGGATAATGCACTTACTTCACAGAGGTTATATGTGACATAAGCCTGGTCTATATAATGCTGAAAGTCGATCTAGGTAACGCTGCTTAAGTTACATAAATAACGTACCTTAGATTGACTTGCAGTGGTGTCCACACTATGCTATGTCAAAGGGAGATACTGTCCCGTCACCATAGTTTCCTTCACGTTCAGGTGGGTTACAGATGTCTGACAGGAGAGCACTCTCCCATCCACTTAGCGTGTCTTTACCACACCTGCTGAATTAATGCTGCTGTATTGATGACAGCAGCACCAATTTAACATGGTAGTGAAAACATGCTCTTTGTGCCTATAAAGTTCTTGGCAGTACTTGAATGAAAGGTGCTTTGGAAGTGCACTCCATGGTCATTCAGTTTTCTTAGCATTATATTCAAACATTTTTAATAGGAAATTGTCCATTTTTTCCCAAAAATTATAGCTTTTTGTAGTAAATATCAATCTTGGAAAAGCATCTAGAAAGTGCAGGAGATCTGGAAAGTGCTGCTGGAAAAAAATTGAAATCTGTGTTGATTGTAACACAGGCTGTTTCTGCTATTGCAAATGTTATTAATCTCTTACAGCTTGTTCATGAAGGAGCAAGTTATTAGTAACATGTCAGTTACTTCACCGGGTGGGGTGGGCTTTCAGAGTCACGGAGAGGGAATTGCATGCAGGGAGAAAGTGGGATAAAAGACATTAATTGCAAGCTCTGTATTTTGCTACTAACTTTCCAAACTCCCATTACTTTCTTCCTCCTGGCATTTCTTTTGTCTGTGAGGTCATCTTTCTGTGTTTGTGATATAGTGGTATTGAAGATGACTGATGATGCATTCTGCATTATGATATCACTACAAGAATAAGGCCAGTTGGGAGAAAACAGTCTCACCCTACTTGCCCTCCCCACTCTGCACTGCTGAGATTATAAAAGTCCTCCGCGATCTAGGCCTGAGGGCATTATTCACCCCTCAGCATCTATTTTCTTGATCAGCACCATAGCAAAACTCCCCAAGAAAGCCAAAGCATCTCTGAGGGTGATCCATTCTTGCTAGAACAGAGCTGCTCAGTTTCTAAGATGAGTTTTTCCACAAAGAGATTACACTTTTTCCTGGGTAATTAAATAAGAATGGTTAAATACCAACCGTAAGGCAAAATCACATCACAAAAAGAACAAGGCTATTTACCATGTATACAGTTGCAGGAGGAGGCCACATGGAACCAGAGAGAGGGATATAATTAGCCTAGAGCTCCCCACTGGGAAAAAGAGTATCCTTACCTGCACCTGGAATAGTCATATCAGGCCTAAAGATCTGGCTTGGGTAGGGCAGAGTAAAAGGAGGTCTTATTTAATGTGGAATAAAGGATGGGTCAGTGGAAATGGTTATATTTGAGTCCTAGGATAGAAGGAAAGAGGGATAGAATTTTTTTTTAGTGTGCCGCTTGGTCTTTCCTACCAGAATCCCAACCATTCTACCATTACGTGTCTCACCTTCCCACAGCCCATATTGAGTGTAAGCTCTTTGGGGCAGGATCTATTTCTTTACATTCTTTGATAGGCCTAATAATATGCTCATGTGAAGAAGTCTTGAGGTCTCTGTAATTACATGTTGTTATTTTAGACTGTGGTTAATCTGATCCCTAAAAATCTCACTTACAAATCTGTTAGTGAAATCAAAGCTGGCAAAGATCAAAAGGTCATTTTCATAGACCATGGGTGCCTACCACAGTGCCTTCCACAATTATAATAACAGTAACTAGCTCTGATATAGTTCAGCCTCTGACTTGGTTCTCTAGGTGCCATCACTGTATAAATTAATGTCTACAGTAGGGAAGTTTTAAAAAAATCACCATCAGTGATGGAAGCCCTGGCACAGACAAAGTTTCAGTGGATTATGGTAGTTTTACAACTGTTAGTTGACTTTGCTATGACTACTTAATTTAGAGAAAAGTAAGCTAATATGTCTGAGGAAAGGTAATCTGAAATGCACATGCTAATTGGGAGGGAGAAAACTGTGAAGAAATGCTGACAGAACTATAGGGGTAATAACAGACAGCAAGTTTGACATGAGTTTGTGATGTGCTATGCCATTATGATTTTTGTGATGCATATGTAAAGGAACCATGTTACGGTTATGGGGCAGAGAAGTAGTAGTCCCACTGTGTGACTCTGCAGTAGCTGAACCTGGAATTTAACATTCAGCTTTGGAACCACATTACTGGAAATATATTGACAAACTGAAGGGAATTCTGAAAATAACAAAAAAAAAAGGGGTGGGATGGAGAGATTGCCTTTTGAGACCAGATTTAAAGAGCTAAATATGTATAATTTAGCTCAGGAGTAGAAAAGGACCATAGATCCACAAATATTTGAGTACTGTAAATACTAAGGAGGAAAAGAAATTTAATTTCAAGTAGAATTCTATGTATAAGAACAATGGGATGAAGTTGAGAGAGAATTTAGACTGAATGGCTGGAGAAGTTTCTTCACAATGAGGTGTATTAGACAGGAATAATTTTCCCAAGGAAAATATTGGTAACCCTCTTGCTTGGGACTTTAAAAACTAAACTGAACAACATATCTGAAAATATATATAAGAAACAATCCTGTTTTTGTATAGAGAGCGACTGTCTGATCTAACTGAGATTTTCTGTATTTAACTCCTTTGGGAAATGTGAGAGAGAATGAGGCACTCTATCTGGTGTCACCTACAAGGTCAAAAGAGGCAGCCTGTAAACTATAATCTATGCCTATGGGGAGTTTTGTAACAACCAAATCTATTTACCAAAGTTTTCTGAAAGAAGAAATATTTTAAGGTCTAAAAGCTCAACAGGCAATTCAACAAGGTACTTGGTCTTTGGTGTTCTTTGCTTTTTATCCTTCATTCTGTAATGATTCTCTTTATTGGTTGTAGGATTATTGAGCTGTTTCTTCTTGCCCAAACATAAACTTTGTGTAGCAGATATGATATCTTGGTTCAGCTGCTGGCTTGCATACGTTGTTTGCTTTTATGTAAAGAATGCAATATCCCTGCAGTAGAAGGTCTTAAATGTGCATTCAAGTAGACTCTTGGGCACGGCAGGAGATGGAATGTCCTTCTCTGGTATAGATTCCAAATAAAGGATATCTCTGAAATACTATTTTCCATTTCTAGTTTTAGTAAGTTTGTATATTTGGTATACAATAGGGATAAATCTTTTGAAATACAGAAACTACAGGTTTGAAGAGTTGTCTAAAATTTAGTAAAAGAAACTTTGCAAAAAGGCAAACGTTGCAAAATTAAATGAAAAAGTGAATTTGAGCGGTGTTTTTATGCCTGCAGAGCACAATGATCTTCAGCTTCTTGCTCTGGGCAATTAGGGAGCTGCATTGTTGGACTTCGGTCTAAATTATCATGTAGCATAGCTCATTCAGAAGGGTGATAGCCATACCATGGAGCTCTGAGGAGAGAAGAAGTTTAAAAGTAGAAGAGCTTTACAGCAGTACACAGAAAATATGTGCACATCCCATTCAAGGACTTATAATGTGAATTTGAAAAATCTCTATATCAAATTGAAAAAGAGGCTCCTCCCAGCTTCTCTGCCTCCTGCAAATAAATGAGAGACAGTGCCGCAAACCAAAGTGCTCATCCAACACATTCTGCTGTGGATCTGATGTTAGACTTTATAGCCACAACTTCACCACCATCGCTGTGTACTGTGGCTTTCTGTGCTCAAATCATCACCTACTGATTTGAATCATTACAGTGTCTCTGAAACAGAGGAAAATTAGGAGGAAGCTCTATTTTTCCCCCTTTTCACAAATTTGTGACCGTGCCATGGGATTATTTTCTGAACAACTATAACAAACATTATAGGTAGCAATATAACAAAACTTATAACAAACAATATAACAATACCTATAACAAACATTATAGGTAGCAATGTTGTATTGTAACTTATCAAACATTGCGGGACTGAAAGTCAGGAGGTTAGCTGAGTTAAATGGGTGGAGGTGAAGTTGTTCCTCAGGGTACCATTCTCTGAAGAATTGTTATTTATTCCCTGAAGACCAAATACAAATTGGGAAATATTTGTTCCTAAAGAAAAAATATGAAAATGAGAAAACAAATGTCTAGTACTTGGAGGACCCTAGTGTGACTTCCAGACTCGTCTCCCAGGCTGGTAGGGCCTGGGTTTGCTGTGAAGGCTGTACTCTTTGCCCCTGGAGAAGCAGTAGTATCTGGAATCAGTAAGCAGTGCCCCACGCTCCCTCCCCCTTGGTTGAAAAGCAATAGGAACAGTGGCATTCTTGGGCTGAAAAGATGGCATCTCTGCTGAAGGGGGAAGGATAAATGGCGGATCCTTATGGCTCCCTCTTTCTCAGAGAGCAAAGAGACAATGCAGCTTCTGTGATTTGGATGATCTCTAAACTTTTCTCTTTTTCAATTGTTTTAATTTTAGTGCTGATCGAATCCCTCATCAAGAATGAACAATCAGCCAATGGCCAGTCCAAATCCAGGGAGTCCACAAACGCTCACTTTAGGAAAATGAGTGAAGACTTCCCATCAGCAAATGGGGAGGCAGGTGGGGAGACTAGCAAAGGTTACACCCAAGATCAGGTGGATGCAGTTAAGAGGTAGGCAGACACTAATTCATTTTTCATAGGACAGAATAGTTTGTTGTCCAGTCACATTAATGATCTACCCCAATGGTGTTTGGTTTTATTGCATGATATCAGTCTGTTCTCCAGAGTGTTCTAAAGACATTTTAAACTTTCAATAAAACAGATATCTGAATAACTGGAGAAACAATGTGTGATGTGTGTTGCTGTAATAACAGACTTTGAATTATCTGAGAATTTTGGTTAACTGGAGAGTTGTTAATGGGCTTATAACATCAACGTGTTAGAGAGATTTAATAGCCCTGACTAGAACTGGATGTAGTGTGCATAAGGTTTCCCCCCATATGTATGTTTGTACAGTGAGGCTCAAATTTCTAGGCACCTTAAAACGGATCATTAATATTAAATAAACTCTGCCAGTGCACATCAGGCATGACCTGTAGACCCTTCTGGTATTCCAGTTCTGAGTCTCTCTCAGTAGTGAGAGAGTGGTATTGTGTGGTCCTTTCCCATTCTATCACACTTACATGTTGTGGTATGCATAGTAAAACTGCTAAAAAAGCCTGGAACAAGTTTACCTGGCGTGTGCAGTATACGTTTGAAAACAGGTTTTCAGCTGGCTTTTACCTCCCACCCTGTAAACACTAAGAGCAGATGGACCTAATTGTTAGGCATAATCACTTGCTAAACTTTTTCTAAAATTAAGGTGTGTTTGAATTGCACAGAAACAGTCGTCATCTTGAGCTGATTAGCTTCTGGGTATTTTTACTATTTAATCCATTTTTTAAAAAGAGTCCATTCTGTGACCGATATCATATTTTAGCTCTGAATTCTTACAATCTCGGCTGGGAGAAAAAGAGAGAATTCTTTGTGGAACTGCTAATGTACTCTGAACAACAATGGTACGAACCAGCGCACTGTAACATAGGGCTTATTGCCCTGAACAGGCTTTTTTTTTCCTTCCTGTGGAAACCTTCAACAGACTTTCAAAAGTCTGTTTGGTTTGTGAATTAATTGATTTTGAGAGAGCTGTCTTTTCCCCCAGACCCTGTCCCAGTGTTTGAGGGATCAGTCTTGCTATCTGTCCCTGTAGCTCTGGTGAGCTCTCAGACTATGGACTCAGCTTCCCCTCACCAGCCCCCAGAGCCTGAATTTGTTGAGTTTCAAGGCATGGTGAGATGTTCAGTCAAACCTTTTCTAAAATTACCTCCTCACCAATGCAAGATGATCTTGTACCACTTGAGAGAGCAGTCGTTTTACTGGGTTGATTCATTTGTTGTTCTTTAAGAACTGTACATACCCTGGTAATAAAGGCACAGAGTAAACAGATATGTGAAATAAACTGGTTTATATTGGGGAATCAAAATTGAGTAAATCAAAGTTCAGAGGACAACATTAATTGGAATTGGGATTTAGGGATGCTGAAAAGTTGATGCATACAATGGTAAGAAGCCTCCCTACTTCAAACTAACTACTGCTGTCACCTCATTTCTCTTAATTTCTAGGGTAAAGCAGTGTAAAGATTACTATGAAATCTTAGGAGTGAACAGAGAGGCCTCTGATGAGGACCTGAAAAAGGCTTACCGGAAACTAGCACTGAAATTTCACCCAGATAAGAACCACGCGCCAGGTGCTACAGAGGCATTTAAAGGTAAAAGCATGTTTCCTGTTTCTTAAACTCTATTCCATCACAATCTGAAGGACATGTGTTGTGGTGACAGTCTAAATGCATCCTTAGGGAAAAGTTACTGAAACAGTAAATGAAGGTGGGTATGTGGTGTATTGTTGGTTTCTCTTTATGTATCAAAGTAAAATAAAGAAGGGACATTATAAGCCAGTGGGCAGACTCACCAGCCAGGGAAATAGAATAAAGATCCCCACAACAACTGACTCCATGTCCCTTTTTCCTGGGCTCATGTTATTAACAAAACTCAAAATAATACAAACACTGGAAAAGAGGCCCCAATTTCCACCAAAAAAAGCAAGAGTCTTTCTCCCAAGTAGCGCTTCCTAGCTATCTCTTAGTCCTTCTGGGAGGAGCTTCCTTCAGGGTTTTTCCTCAACTGTCATCTTCAGCAGACTGTGCTAGGAGAAATCTTGTACAGTTTTCAGCAGGCAGTCAGTCACATGGTGCTTAGTCAGCGGACCCTTCTCCATCAGGTACCCTCTCTGGAGACTCTAACTCCCCTCAACTTTCCCAGTCTTAAAGGTACAAGCCTTGGAACAGAAGTCAGGTGCACATGTGTTCCTAAGGACCAGCAGCCTGTTATCGACTTGTTAGTCTGCGTAGTATAGGAATCAGCAGCTGGGACAGTAATCTTTGGTCTCTTATAACTGTATATATCAGGAAGGGCCCTAGTATAACTATGTAAAATGCCTGTAGTTTAACTGAATTTATCACAATGGGAGGAGAAGGGGAGAATTGGAAGAAATGTCTGGCAGAAAACTGTCCTCTTCAGAATTGGCATCAGAGAAACCAGTTGCATAGTTTAAATCCTCCACCCAAGGATCTTTCTAGGCAGTCAGGTAATAAGACTTCAGATTTCTCAACAGACACATAAATACTTCAGTTAAACAAAAATATCATAAATGGAATTACTATCTATAATCCCAAATAAGATCAGATGTGCACCTGAACCAATTATGTAATTGACTCCAGCCAAGATTTTTTTTTAAATTCCCCAATAACTTAAAATAAAATGTAACTCAATGTAAAGATCCTGATTGTCAGGCCCTTTGTAGGCACTGAAAAGGGAAATTTTCTTTGTAACCAGATCTATTTGGCTGTGCAATAGTTTTCCAAGAGATGTCATGTCACTTGGAATATTTAAAACGAGGCTTAAGTGTAGCACTAGAAAACATAATATAGGGAATAGTCCTGACTTTTGAGGATAAAGGCCAAATTACTAAATTACTCAACTTTCACCTCTAATTTCTGTGATTCTTAACATTATCTTTTGTGTTATTGTTGCATCTTACTTTTATCTCTTATTTAAAGTCTTAGCAGAAAGAACTAGAAAGCTTGCACTGTCAATTTTCAGGGGACTTTGCAAAATGAGCATCAATATTCAGCAATCAGTTGTGGCCCAGGTAAATCCCTGGTGTCACTTTGGGAAAGTTAGTTGTGTTACATGATGGATGAGTTTGACTCATTACATTAAGGTCTGTGGAAAAAACAATGTTCTAAGAAAAATAGGCTTATTTTTGTGTACATTAAATACTGGATAATATCACATTAGACAAGCCTGAGAAAACAAATGCTTGAAAAAGTAGACTTTTAAGCCAACAAGCCCATTTACTAGAAAATATTTTCTCTAATATTAAGCCCTAAATTTAAAGTGTAATTCTATTCTGAAAAACAACTCTAATAAAAGCTTCATGGGGTTCCATGTTCATTGTGTTTCATTGATTCCTGCCAAAATGACTTAGTCTACAAATAAAATAAGGTTTTTCCAATTGGCAACCTTCCTAACTTAGACTTTTAGGGCCTGGGTTTTGCTATTCAGGAGGCACAGCTGGATGTGGCTAAGGTTGTTTAACATTCTGAGGCTACTGGGGGCCATTTTGTCTCCTAGTGTAAACTATAGCAACCCGCAAGGCTGCTAATTCATGACCGGGCTACAGCAGTTTCTAAAGGACTGTCCAGCAGCTCACAATAGCCATCTGTGCTCTGGCCTTCTTCTCTTCCCCTATGCCACCCAGGAATATTTTCAGGGAGATTGGGGTGCGCCTTCACTGTTTTCCTGTCCCTTTAACAGCATAAAAATAGAATAAACACTGCTTTGAATTGGGACCTGAGAGTCAAGTTCTGTTCTTTGCATCCATGTAATAGTAATAAAGACTCTGCAAGTCAAATTATGTTCTTAGTGGCACCTGTTCAAATCAGATTGAAGCCAGTGGGATTACATAGGTGACACTGAAGACATAATTTGACCTCCATAGTCTTTAATACTGGTTATGTTGGGTAAGACGGAAACCATCAAGCTTGATTCTGAGTTCAGGATGAGTTTCTAGGTATAATGGTGAGAAAAACTTATTTTTATTTGTAAATTGAGCACAATTAATGAGGCATCTGTGAGACAAACAAACATGGAACTTCATAATTGTACTTTTACGTGTCACTTTGCAAAGTGGAACTCTACTTGAAAGTAATATGCCCAGTTTCAACCAGCTAGCTTGTGAGTGAATATGTGAGGTTCCTATGGGATTTGGGAGGAGTCCATTTTAAAATATATATTAGTATATTATTTGATATTAGGGTATTTTTTTAAAAAATAGATAGGCATAAATTGAGGAGCAAAAGTCAGAGGCAGGGGTTGTTCAATCCTCTTAAGTCTTAAATCTATGACTGATAAAAGTGTTGCCATTAGCAAATAGTGGGCTGAGCCTCCAGCTACCTGGGAAAGACCTTTTATGCATCGGGTTCAGGTCAAATCTGCATGTGTATGCAGACATTCACATAATGCTGTCATAAACCTTTCTTCAGCAGTTTGCTCTTCAATCCTTGAAAAGTGGCAAAAGGCAGGTTTCTTCACCAGTAATCTTAAATAATCGTATTTACTGAAGGCTTAGACATGAGTTACAAGTCAAAACTGTGTTAAGCAAGCTGCACTTTATCCTCCCTTACTGGGCTATCTGTTGTAAGGTTATCTGTCCTCAAAGCCATGTCTCATGGTTCTCCACTCCATTATGCCCCTGATGTTAGCACCCTCATCATAATGTCCATTAAAGTCCAGCTGTTTGGTTCCTGAGGATGAAGGGGAAGATATGTAGCGCTCTGGAGATCTTAGGCTTTTTTTCTTTACACTGAAGTTACATTACATGATGATCTTACATTAGTTGATGCCTTAACATTCATCTTCCCCGTGACATCTGATAAACTGCTACGTTTTGCCTTGAGATCTTGTCTTAATCAATAGTTGCAATAACCCATGCTCTCCCTTGGAGTTTCTATCACTAGCTTTGGCTAACTTTAGGGAAAAAAAATTAAAACTGACCACTTTAGCTACACATCTGGTTTGGGGTGAGATAGCAGCAATACATTGCAAAATATTTGTTGGGAACATGACTGCTAATATCTCTTTGGTTTTAACATCAGTAAAAGTGCATACAAAACCTCGATCCCAAATTGTTCCTTTTGAATTGCTTATCAATATTCCTTGCACCATTTACAGCTAAAACAGACTAACTTGCTGGGAACTGACTCTTCTAGGTTAACTTCATTTTTTTGATTGTGTGAGTGCACAAGTTATAGTTTACCATTAAAATGAGCATTATTAATATTGCATTGTCTACCCTCCAAATCTCTGTTCTGAGGGGAAACACCAGAGTGCTGCCTGGTGGTAAAATATCTGAATTTTAGGGCTTATTTACACAGTGAATTTTTACCAGTATAATTATACCAGTATAGTTAAACAGCTTTAGTTATACCAGAATAGCTGCCTACATAGACATTATTAAGTCTGGTCTACACTATAAAGTTATGTCTGCTAAGAGAATGGAAAATATCACACACTCCCAATCCAACTGACATAGCTATGCTGGCAAAACTGCCAGAGTAGACACAACTGTGCCAAAAGAAGAGTGCTTCTATCGGCATAGCTAATGTCATTCGGAGAGGAGGTGTAGCTATGCTAGCAGAAGAACCCCTTCTGTCGACTTCTGCTGCATTTATGTAAGGGAGATTTTCTGGCATAGCTATGCTGGCAAAAGCTCTGTAGGGTAGATATGGCTTTATTCCAGCATAAGAGTGGCTTTTTTCAGTTTATCTTAAATCCCTTCCAAAGCAATATAAGATGAATCAAGCAAAGTCTCTCTTATTCCTGAATAAGGGTGTCTGCATAAGGCGTTATACCAGCATAACTATAATGGTATAAATTCACACCTTAATTTATGCTGGCATAACTAACGTTCCCATATAGATAATCCCTCTTGCTGCTCTGGCTACATGCATCAACAAGAAAGATTTGTGTAATTTCTCCTATCTGAAGAAGAAGAGCCTCACAGAGCTTATACTGAAAACGCCTCCATCAGCTTAAGTGCAATTAATTTGTATATACCCTCCTCGTTCATAAATTATCACATCACACTATATAATTGAGGATGAGGAGAGAAAATGGACTATGGCAAAGTCAGGGACAGAAACTTTCAGGTAGGTAGATATGGAAGTTGATAAATGGAGGTGTGTAAAGAATAGGAAATGCAAATTTAGCAGCAGTAAAGCTGCAAGTAAGCATTCTTGCAGGTTGGTTACAGTGAGGCAAGAGTGGAAGGAGGGAGTCATCAGGAAAAGAGACTGGGGTTTAGTTTCAGTACTTTTCCATTGTGACAATGCTGCATAAGCTATTTTTCTTAATTGACCCTCTTCCCTCTGGCTTGTGGAAATTTATGAGACCTGTAAGCTGCATGGACAATACCCTTTCCCGGGATTTCTTTGATGTTGTATTTGTGTGTTTTGGGCCTTTCAGTGATTCGAGTCATGTTGTTACTTCTGTGAAATTATGTTTTTGGACAATAAACTTGGAATCCCATAATGTCATTTTTAGAGTAAAGTCATGCTTCAATATATAATTTCTCATGTCTCAAGAAATTAATCTGAAAATTAATCCTTACAAGTTAAAAAAACATACTTTGCAGAGTTAGGAACAGAAACTCATAGGTAAATAAGAGAGACTTGATGAAGAGTTCTGTGTAGCTAAAAAGCTTGTCTCTTTCCCCAGCAGCAGTTGATCCAGTAAAAGATATTACCTCACCCATCTTGTCCCTCAAGTAAAACAACTTTTAAACTCAGTAAAATGTAGAGCTAGTAACCGTGACAGTATCCTCCCAGGAATTTATAGTTTCTGATTCATCTGGAAGGATATCTCTGTCAACCCAGGATTTTAATGAAATAGCACTGTGGGTATTGATCCTTGGTTTGAGTTAATTAAGGTCTCAGTCATTTCATCAAATGGCCTTGTTATCGTCTTCTATTTGCATCCAGCCTAGAGGTTCATTCCTCTAATGCTCAGGGAAGTTAAGTATCCTTTTAAAGAGCTTGGATAGTTGACAATGTAACCTATATAATGGGACCTGTCAGTTTGTAGGTGCAAAACTTCTTCAGAAGAGGGGAATGTATTACTAGGAGAAAGAGGCTAACTGCTTCGATTCTGCCACTATTTCAGCTATTGGTAATGCATATGCAGTATTGAGCAACTCAGAGAAGAGGAAGCAGTATGACCAATTTGGAGATGAGAAAGTCAACCTTTCCAGACATGGACACAGTCACACAGACTTCCACCGTGGATTTGAAGCAGACATCTCACCTGAGGATCTCTTCAACATGTTCTTTGGTGGTGGATTTCCTTCTAGTAAGCCTGCCAAGTTTTAATCTGATCTGTGGGGCAGGGTGGTTCCATTCAGCTATCTTTGCTGCCAACCTTGTGACAGAACAATAATGCCATAATGGTTTATTTGGCAGTATGAGGGTGATGAGCTGTATTCCTCTCAACAGTTCAACTAGATGAGAGTTCTCCTTCTCAAGTGACAGTCTATTACTGATGGAAACTACATGGTTAAGATTAGAGCTCTTGAGAGCTTGAACCAGGGGACAAACAGCTTGTTGAAGGTAGTGTCATCGGAGCTGGAATTCTTATGATCCTCAAATGGATGTTTGCATCCTGGTCATAGTCACTTTTTTTTAATTTGGCTTAAACATTTTTTAAGTTCCTTTTTTATACTAGTTTTTAGAAGCCTGTTTTGAGGAAGTATTAAAACCCTCTTCATAAGAATGAACATGCTAACTTCTAGGCCACTAACCAGAAGAAAGAGGTCTCTGATCCAAACTGCTTCTTCAACATCTGCTGTGCAGCACAACTAAGACACTAAGAACTCCAGTTCTTTCACTTTACTTTCATATCTCTCCCTTCATAAAAATTAATCAAAATATTTATTTCTATATATATGTCAAGGAGGTATCAAGTAGTCATGGCCTCCCCAGACTAGCTGAATCTAGCCATAATGAACATTTAGGGACTTCTCTAGAACATGATTAAAATTTGTTCAAACTGAAATTAAATCTCTATCTTGTCTGTACAAATTGATCAGGGCAAGAAGTTGTCTCCCAAATACCCTTTGTACAATGGTCACCATTAAAATCTTTACAGTTTTCCTTTTACAAGCAGCTAAAGTTATTGTGTTATACCCTATCCTAAGTATAGGTCTTACGTGAGGAATAGCAAAATAACATTTAAGTGCTTCCAGAAGCATTTGTAAAGCTTTTACTAGTATTCATTGTACTAGCTGTAATGGAGTAGGTGTTTAAGTGAAGGAACTACTGAGATAACAGAAAGATCACTGTTAGATTTGGTTATAATTTCTTCTTCCCCATTACCTTGTGAATTCATAAACAGGGTAATAGTATGGTCTTTTCTAATATTCAGAACTACAGATAAGTAGAGACAAGAGATGTAGAAACTCTATACTTAATTATAAAAGGAAGGAGTTTTTTATGTTCAGGAAACTAGGAAAAATTACTATTATAATGACTTATTAGTTATAATCTAAAATTCAACTCTACCCAGTATTGAAGAAACTTGCACAGTGTCTCCATCCACCCTGAAGTCCTCCAGTTTGGCCACACAAATAATGTGGACCATCCACCAATTACCCTTCTACTTGGCTCTCTTCCACCTTGGGAATAAATCTTCTGGTAGTAACATTGTTTAGTTTAGGACTCGCCACTCATTTCCTAAATGCTTACCAGGCAGTGAATCTAAATTCTTCCTTGAAATCCTTTTATCATCTCTGCTGAGTTGGCATTCACCCTCACAGCTCACCCAGCCCTGTCAGGTACCCTTTTTAAAGATGCCTCCATTATTGTTTTCTAGGGTGATGCTGCAGTGTCATTACTCGGTGGCACCTGGCTAAAACTCCAACCAACATCTCAGGGTGGTTTAGGTGAACATTTCTGAATTTCATTGTGATTTGTCTATGCCTAGTCCGCCCATGCGTTGCATTCTTAATCAGGTAGGATGATGTGGAGTGTGCACAGTTCTTTTGATCTCATCACCTACCAGGCTCGCTGTCAGAATGTCTCAGTATTCTGGATTCTTCTTAATTGATTTCTTTTGCCCACAGGTAATGTTCATGTATACAGCAATGGCAGGATGCGATATACCTACCATCAGAGGCATGACAGACGAGAACATCAGGGTGATGTAAGTGGAGACAAGAGCAAGGGGAAAGTAAAAAAGGTTTTAACATGTGCAACCAAAAAGCCAGGTTGCTGTCGTAGCCATTATATTAAACTGGCCATTTGGTTTACTACTTTCCTAGAAAAGTGGTGTACTTTTCTAGTGTAGTGGAAGGTGAGTTTAGTTTTTTTCCATCAGAGTTGCCTGTTTTCATCTATTGATAGTTATACTCCATGACTTTCATACATATGCAGATGCAGCCCATCAGAGTGGATCCCATTTAAATAATGGGGAAATAAATGTAATTTGATGTTTGATATAGCATCATATTGAAATAAATTATAGCGTCAGCCAAATATACTGTGGCTGCATTTTTTTAATACGGCATGAATCCAAGTTTTCTCTTTTACTAAATGCTTAATTCCAAAAGTCAGATTTCTCTTGAAACAGTGAGCAGATATAAACTGAATAGGGAGGGTATACCCACCTTATACATGAATCCTCACAACATCTACACCTCCTTATTTTGCGACCCAGGATGTGCTGCTTGCAGGTGTGATGCTATAGTGTTGACTCATCAGGGCCATTTGAAGCTGTTTATAATCTAAGAATGCCAGAAAAATAACCAAGGTGTTGTGATCATGAGCTTAGAGAGGGATTGTTAGTCAAACACCTGTCTTATTCATTGACTCTCTGGTACCCATATGTTCTCAGGCACACTTTATGAACCAGACCTATTTAACACATGAATTCACATAAAAACGCAAAACCAAAACATTAGAGAAGAGACCTCCAGACTTGATAACACCAAGAGACAGAAAATTTAAAGATTTAGACCTCTATCAATTTTTCTTTTCTGTCTCAGATCTCTGTCTGAACTCTGAGATTTGTTGCTCCTGACTCTCAATTTACCATGCCATTATCTTTCCAATTGAGCACTAGACAGAGCAGTACTTCCATAAGACTTCTCATCCATTCTTCTCTTTAATTAGCCAGGAAGACACTTTATAATGACAGGAGGCATTTCTATACCTCCTTTTGCAACAGAGGCCAAATGTGCTGCTTCTACAATGCTCCCTGCCCATAGATCTAACCCAGATCTCTTTCATGGCAGTATAGACCATTAAACCCTAGGCTGATCTACAGTGTATTTTTAAAAAATACTATTGGGTGTTATTTCTTAGATCTTTGGGACCAGATCCTCTACATTAGAGCGAGAAGGGAATGTAAGAGGTGAGGCAGTAAGGGAGGGATACTCATCAGACATATCATTGTAACAGAGGAGCACTTTCTAAAGAAGCTATCTAGTGCTGTGATACTAGTCCCTACAGACTGAGAAGGACATGAAATATGCATTATTAACTGCCCTAGATAAATATTTAAATATAACAATTACATGAGTCCTTCCAAACTCATGTTCAAGACTTTTTCCCCAAAAAACATGAAGATGGTTTGGGATGAATAGGATGACTTTAGCACTTGCAGGTACAGTTTCAAAGTAGTGCTCAGGGATTTAACGCCCATGACTGCCATTACTATGGGTGGAAATCACTGGGCAGGAAAATCCCCACAAGCTGCTTTGGAAATGTACTCTACCCTTTTGTTTTTGTTTTTTTTAACCCTGTAGAAGAGTCAGTCTTGTTGTGTCTTTGATTTATGCACACATTCCCTGCTCACATCAGTGAGATCAAGAAGATACTATGCTCGGGTGTGTGAGGCAGGAGAAGATGCTAAATAGTCTTGTGTATGTTAATGTATTGCTGACAATCTATTGTATATTTCTGTTCCCCTTCAGGGTGGTCTTGGGTTGTTTGTCCAGCTGATGCCTATTCTCATCCTGATCATTGTTTCAGCTCTCAGTCAGATGATGGTCTCCAGCCCACCTTACAGTTTGAGCCACAGGCCGTTAGTACCCATTATTCTCATACATATTTAGCTTGGCGGGTGGGCTGGGAGAGTGATTGGAAACAGGAAATGGCATGTTAATGGTTGGGATCTTTGTAAATTATTTTCAATTTTTCATATGTTTTCTTGCCTCTCTTTTCCACTGTTCCTGTTGCTTTCACATGCCCAATAACATTATGTAACACTTGTGGTTGTTGAGAAGGATGACTTGAAAATCTGTTAGCACCCATTGTCATAGCCAAGGATGCCAAGTCAATGAGCAAAAATAAATCTCTTTAATCCCACTTCTCTTTGAGTGGCTCTGCATATTCTACTTTTGAATATTGCACCATCTCATGTTGCCTAACAGTAGAACCTTCTATAGAAAGCGACCATTTGAGTACTCCCATGCCCTCTCCTGCTCTCCCATCAGTGTTTCTGAATGTTCTGAGGAAAAGGCTATATAAGAGGATACGGTGTCCTTTACCACCTCAGTTAGTTCCAACTGCTGCGCCAGATGGAAGTGAACTGCTCCAGTCCATTTAGATCCAGGTTTTTTTCCATTCTTACTGGCATGATTAAGGATAAGATTTTGTCATGGAGGTCATGGATTCCATTACTTTCATAGACTTCCATGACATTTTCTTCAGCTTCAGTCTCAAGGCCTGGGGTGGAGAGGGAACTGTCAGCTGCCAGAGTGGAGGCCTGGAAGCTTTCAGTCACCACGGGCAGTGGGGGTGCCAGGGCTGTTATTCTTCCCCCCCCCACCTCCCTGCAGTCAGCCCCCCTGTTATTTTTAGTAAAAGTCACAGACAGGTCTTGGGCTTCCATTAATTTTTGTTATTACCCGTGATTTGTCCATGCCTTTTACAAAAAGTAACCATGACACAGTCTTATTCTTAGTAAATATAGATAGTTTAGTTTTTAGTAGCCTGGTTCCAGATTATGTTAGGACTGAAGAAAAAGAAGAATCTGGGATTCAAGAGATGTGCTTCATGCCCAGCTGTCTTCCTGGTGTTGTACAACCACATTAGGAGTCTGAAATGCTTGGGGGAGGGCCACTCTCCTTCTGGGTGTTCCATCTCCGAGACTTTCACACCCAGAACTTTCAAGGAATGGCAGAACAGATGGCAGGTGCTTTTCCTTAAGAAGGCCCTTGAGGTAGATTTCCAGTTCTGGGCTGTCATTGGATCCAAGGTCTAAGAGGCCAGTCTCAGCTCCTGTGACTTCCTCTAGCAAGTCGAAGCAGCTTAAAGTTTCTAGAAAATTGGAATCTTTGTCTGGTCTATCTCTGGATCCTGCTGAATGGAGAGAATTGTAGGACCTAACTGAACGTGCATTCAGATGAGGGTAAACAAATCTGAAACAAAGACTTCTTGTTTGTGGGAAGAATGTAGAAAATTCTCTCTCTTTTCAACTCCTCTTGTAATATTCAGCTGAGGGCTCTGGCTCTGGTAAATCACATGCCAGAACATGGAAATGCTCTCGAGCATTGTAATGGTTGGTGCTCTTCATTGCCATGTATGGGACATTGGTTGGATTCCATTCTCTTGCACTCTTGAGCTAGGAGTGCTGCACTGTGCTTGTGCTTAGCTTTTGGAGGAAGGGATTAGTTTGTATTGTTCAACAACAAACGTTTTGGGCCAATTAAAGACCAGTGTTAATGAAGGATAGAGATTCAGGTGATGCCTTGAAAAGCTCTAGTTATCATGTAGGGAACAATCCTGCATTGCTAGGGGGATAGACTGGAGAACCTAAGAGGGCTCAAACTAAATATAGATGCTGGAATAAATCTGGGATTCCGTGGGCAATGTTAGTTGAAAGGTATGGCTAAATTTGAGCTTAAAAAAACAAAATCAGTGTTGCTCTCCTTAAAAGCCTTAGAGCAGTTTGCCCCAATACAAGGTATAAACAGAGTAGAAACTCTTTTATAGAATTGCTCACTATTGTAAACCAATTTAAACAGACTGATGGAAGAGTAGCACTATCACAATTTAAAACTAATTGGGAACTTCTGAGCACCACTTAAAAAAACCCCAGTTTCTGAGATCTGCATGAGTAACAAGGGAGTTCAGAGCACTAGCAAATGTTGAGTGGTGGTTGAAAGTAATGTCTTTCAGTACTCTCCAAGATATTTACAAGTGATTTTGTAATCACTAAGTGAGGTATTGCACTCCTTAAGAGTGATAACCCTGGCTAGGGTTTGTTGGGAGACACAGTAACTGATGTTCCCTTTCATGTCAGGGATATGATTTAAAATCCAGTCAGAGGTTTAAAATCTCTGACATGGAGGATGATAAGGATTAAAACATGCTTATCATGAAACAACTGATCACTAAGTGGCCAGTATTTTATACCTGATTTTTTGGGGGGAGGAAATTAGCTGGTATGGGGATTCCATCTTTGCTGGTATATAGGGATAGGATGAGCAATACATGGAATAATACTGCACAGTTGTGTTTGGTTACTAACAATCCATATGTTGTGTTCAAAGTCAGAGATCACACGTGGATGTGAATATACTGTGTGTGTCAAAATGGAATTTCCACATGTTTACAGCTCCTGTTAGTCGCCCAACCCACATAGTTGGAGCTCAGCTTGCTTTTCAGGAGGCCTCGCACAACCACCAAAGGTCTCAGTCCAGGGGAGGAGAACATATTTATGTGATTTTTGGAAAGGCTTCTTCCAAAGTTGTGCATTTCAGCTAAATGGCTTTTTATTCCCCTGAATTAAAACATGTTTGTTTGGGTTCTTTAGTGAAGCAATGGATGCTGTTTGCTTATTAGAAATAAAATGTCCTATTTGCCTTAAAATTCAGTTATGGCCAAAAATTGGGTATATAAAAATTACCCCTTCTTACTCAATGTACTATATCATCTCTCACTTGGTATTTAAGTTTGATCTGCTTATTTTACTGACAAAACAAGTTTGTACTTATATTAGTTATGCAGGGTCAATATAGAGATGGGAGAGAGTGAGCTTGATTTCTGGCTTGCAAGCGACAGCCTCCTTACGAAAGGAATAACATTTATACTGGAAACTTCTTATGAATACTTAAAGACTGGTATCACATAGAGCTTAATGGAGATGGGGTTCTTTGTAACAGTTTCACTGGTTACAGAATCTTTAATGGTGATGGTGTAGAATGCAGAAAGAACCCAGCTTAACTTTCAGATCCCAGGCCAAGTTCATGAATGTGGCAGTTAGAAATGTGAAGCACATTTGATAGGACTCCTTGAGAGGATAAATATAGGATCTCGCAATGTTATTTTTATAGTCTCTGTTCTGACTGCAATTACACTTTAAACCATCTTGTTCACGTATGTTCTGTATTGGTGAGGATGAGGCTTATATATGAAAAAAGCTTTAGCCAGGTGTGGGACCTTAGATGGAGGAAACTTGCCAGCTAGTCTCCTCTCCCAGCAGCTGAACAGGAGAACAGGCAACTCAGACCCCTAAATTTTTCACTGCCACTGAATCCTGCTCCATAGAGCAGTTTGTGGACCCACTCTTAGTTGGAGCCCTGCATCCTGTAAGGCTCACACTGATGGTAGAGTTGATACATTGTTTTCCTGTATAGATCTGTAACTATTAAAAAATGTTATACTCTGCAAGTTAGGGTTCAGCTTCTGCCACTATTTTTAACTTAGGTTTTCAAAGATCCTACTGTGGAAGCATGGTATGTCTCCTGCCATGGGCTCATCACGTGCTCGTTTTTGTCAGGTGTGCACCCCATTGCACAGAGGGGGCTGAACTGAAAGCCCACGTATAGGCCATGAAAGGCAAGTGATCCAATTTCAGAATCTTAGTGTTTGCTCATGAGAAGCAAATCAGCTGCATTCAGCCAGAATAAAAATGTCCCCGTTTCTGCATGTTTCAATCAAACAGAATGAAACCCAGGCATGTAGTTGTGGAGTCAGTGAAACTCTGTTGGTGGAGTGAAAATGCACTCTTCTGTGCCAGCAGATAGTGCTGTGAGCTCACAGAGGTAGTCTGCTCCATTGCCTGGCCTTTTGTGAAAAACTGAAATGTTACACTTGCCACTTGTCTTGGCACTAAGTGGAGCTTAGTGTTGCAGTGATAGTCAGGGGGTTGGAATCCCATCCAACAGCCAGAAAGGGCTGAGTGATTATATAATTATGCTATCATTAAGAATGATAGACGAGCTCCTAAATTGACAGACAAATCACCCTTTCATCATTCAGCTCTCTATATAAGCCCCACTTGTGCCATCTCTTTCAACAATAAACAATAAAAGAATTGTCTTGTGTGTTTAAATTTGCACCACCTTGATATTTAATCATAGCCTGGTAGCATGTGTCTGAATCATTGCTTGTCTAACTTGAGGTTGTAGGCTTCTCGGGTCGTGTTCCTCCTCTAGTTTTTATAGTACCAAGCAGACTCATGGAGCTCATCAAATGATAAATATTATGATACTTTTCACATGTGTACAAAATGCAGTTTCCTTTCTTGACATAATACACAGGACTGAGATTCAAGCCTGTGAAGAATCTTGGGCTTTGTTTTGAGTGGCAAGAAGGTTGTGCTTGTTCCCCTGTTTTTGAATTAGATTAAGCTAAGCAGGAACAAGGCACTCTTCTGGTATAAGTGTGTTCACATCTGAAGTTAATCAGAAATAACTCCATGTTTAGACAAGCTCTTACTTCACATCTGTAGGTGAACCTGTCTGAGGAACGTATCTCTACATTTGCTCTGTCTGAAATGTTAGTCAGTGAATTAGAAGAGAATATCCTTTTCCCTGTCTTGAATAAAGAGGGAGGGAATTGGGGAGGAGGAGGGCAGGAGCGGAGGAGAACCTACCTCCTTTTCTGCAGCAACAGTGGATGCTACAACATGTTGCTAGGTAGAGCAATGTGCCATTCTGGGGATTAGCAGCAATCTCCAGTGAGAGGAGCTGAGGGGTGGATTCATCAAACAGACAGCCCTATTGAGCAAGTTTAGCTATCGGAGTTTTGACAGCAGTGTCTTTGTTCTGCTTTAACCTACATTCTGACTTCATTCTTTGAACAAATATATTTCTGAGATACTGGTTTGTCTTAGTCTTCAGCTCGAGATGCAACAGCTTCAGAGATTCATAAATAGACACGCACACAGCATCTTTTGGGCACATCGTGAAGGAGAAGGGCCATGTGCTTGGGAAGAAAGTAGCAAAAACTAACTGCTGAGGAGCTGTTGAAGATTGTGATGAGCACTTAATTCTGCAACATTTATGGAGTCCTCTGGCAGTCAGCACCTAAGATATCCCAGTGTTCTAAAGCACACCCAGGTAGCTAAGGGGAGTCTTGGTTGGTTGGCTAGGTAGGTTTTATTTTCACCCAGTAGAATGTTCCGCTACGTCAATTCCACCAGAGGTGAAACTCTCCTTACTAAAATTGCAAGTGTACAGGAAGGATATGTCCTTTGAGTAGATTGATAATGCATGTTAGGTATTGCTTGTCCACAAATTTCTATTTGATGCTTGAATAACATTTATTATTTTCGCTTTTCTCCCTGGACTAGATCTGTTGGTCACATACACAGGAGAGTGACAGAGCACTTGAAAGTAGCTTACTACGTAGCTGAAAACTTTGCAGAAGAGTACACTGGTACAAACCTGAAAAATGTTGAGAGGAGCGTGGAAGACGATTACATTGCAAACCTTAGAAATAACTGCTGGAAGGAAAAGCAACAGAGTGAGTGGCATGGTGGAAGCAATGGAAACCTTTTGGGACTACAGAAAGTCTGATTTGTTTTAGAAAAAAGTCCTTGAGTAGGAACTGAGATACATAAATCTTTGATAGCTCAATCATAATTTCATTGCTGCGTAGGACCTGAGGCAGCACATGGGCCCTGTGGCTACAACTATTTGATGACAAATCAGTCACCTCTGTCCAGTATAATATTTTTAAACAATAATATTATGGAAATGATCAGTACAGCAGCTACATTCAGTGGAGCTTCTCTGCCATGTCAGTGGGATATGAACAGAGTTCTCTGCTTTCCTGGGGGATGGGAAAAGTAGGGCCAGGAGACTCTCTCAGGAGTTTCCTGATGTTTACTTATTTATAGCCCTGTGGTTATCATGTCATTTTAGAACAAAGTGATTTAGTGCTTACAAAGCATATATCTTTATAACCCCGTATAACCATATCAGAGCATCTACAAGGTGAAAAATTTAATCCTCTTCATTTTCAGAAGTTTTTTTTATGACTGTAATTCTCGAGGGCTTATCATCAAAGATAATGTTTTATTGACTCCACCATCTATTGGCCCCTTTCTCAAATGACTGTACAATAGCAGATGATTACAGCTGATTTATGAACTAATGCCCAGTTTGGGATTTGTGTGCAAATATATTGGCATTGTTATTTGTATGGGATTAAAAAAAGATTCCAAAGCTTTCTTGGATCCCCACAACATGCTAGCTATCTTTCTGACCAAGAAGTGTTGAATGTGACACCCTTTGGGGCCTGACATTGCTATCCTGAGTCAACCAAAGTTGTTGCTGCAGAGCGATGCAATGAACGAAGCTAAAGTGATAAACTCCAATTCACCATATTTCTTCTTTCCCACATTATCAGGCTCCCCCCCCCCCCCCCGTTGTTCATTTATTACATGAGGGCTACTTCCAGTCCCCTCCAGATATCTAAAGCTTCCCTTAGGATGAGCCATTGCAGACCTGGTGCCAAAGGTCACTTTTATTCTGTTCCAAAGGACATCAGGTATTCCCTTATCCTCTCACTGTACTTCATCTGGCCTTGAAGAACTTGAGGCTATATCCTGTTCCCACTGAAATCAATAGGAAGTTGAGGGGGTGATAGATCTGACCCTTGGTGAATACATCACACTTCAAATCTTGGTGGGTGATTGTTTCTAATGTTGGAATTTTTCCTTTTCAGAGGAAGGCTTGCTATACCGGGCACGTTACTTTGGAGATTCAGATCTGTATCAAAGAGCACAGAGGATGGGCACCCCAAGCTGTAGCAGACTGTCTGAAGTTCAAGCCTCCATGCATGGATAGTCACTAACAGACTACTCAGCGGAGGTCTAAGTACGAGCTAGTGATTTTCCTGTGACACTAAAGCATGGCACATCGTTAATTTTTTATACATATTTAAATCTCTTCTTGAGCTCTAAATCTTCATGGATCTCTCCTCTCAATGTGCTTGTATAACAAAGAGAAAGCATAACCCTCTGTCAAGCATATATACCTTCAGTGGGATGGTTGGTTTAATTTGCACGCCAGCACCTCAAATGCTCTTCCAGCTCTCATTTGTTTCATAGCATTGTGGGTGTCCACTTTCTGAGAGCAAAGTGAAAGGCTTGGGCATGTTTGTGAGTCGGGGAAGTCAACTGAGAGTACTAGAGACTCATGGTGTCTTCACAGCACCATGGCATGGTAAACCTGAACCAGAGGACTGTGGTAATAGTTCAAATGGAGTAAATGAAAATAGCACTAGATTACCCAAAGGAGGACTGTGTACAAATAAATTAAAATTTGGTCTAGGGTGTGGAGTCTCTTTTCTCTATCATTATTTGGTCTGATTTTTGCAAGGCAGGAGGCTTCCTATATTAGCAACTAACAGGATGAATATAAACACACAGGCTTTCCCCATCTCCCACAGATTTAATTGAAGGAAGGGGCTTATTAGTGGGGAACAAAATGAGACTTAGCACCATATTTTCAGATGTGCGCACACCCATTACACCTGCAAAAGGGTTATTGTGTATGTCAGGCATACAAAAATACACCGAAGTTGTGTGTACAAATAAGGTAGGAGGGTCAGAGTTGGGTTTTTGGCAGATGAAGTATGTTTGTAAATTTAGCTCTTAGTATTAGTCCTCCGGAGCATATTCTGAGCTCAGGTGTCTGCCATTCTTGAGTGTGTCTTTAATCGAGGATTTTTCCTCTTTGATATGCCCTGTACCTTGTTTTGAGAACTGTTTCTGCTCTTATTAAATGGAAATATTTTAATTCGCTCGCTCGCTCTCTCTCAGCATATCAATGGTCTAATGAAGAGTGTAGCTGTAACAAAGGGCTACTTTAGCAATTTTCAGTTAACCATGTTACCTGTAATTTGGGGGGGAGGGTGGGGAAGGTGTTTTCTGTTAAATGGTTATCATGGATTGGAGACTGACATCATTACCACTTTTATTCCCAGACTCTTGAAAGGCCTGAAGACTTTTGGTGAAGTGCATTGAGCCAAGGTGACAGACTTTATATTTAAAGAATCAAACCTTAAATTAAAATGGAATTGGAGAATTAGCAACGCACAACTGCCCTCTCTCTCTCTCTCTCTTACTCCAACGTGAGATGCCTCCCGCAGCAGTTAAGAAATAAAGCTGCCTGTCTTCTCCTTCTTTCCAACACCACTAGAGTGCGACAGTCTGGTCTCTCCTAGGATACAGCAACCATGAGAACAAGTGTAGAGTATAAAAAAAACAAACTGCAGCAAGCCATGAAGCAGAAAGAGACCCTTCCATGATTGCACTGATCACTTCGAACAGAGAGAGAAATCACAAAATTTTTAGGACTAAAAACCAATTAAAAAGAAAAAATCTATTTAGAATTAATTTATAGCTGTATGTATGTTGTACTTTTAAACTATGCAGGGATTGGATTAAATTATTTCGTTTTCTGCCCAATTTAGTAACCAAACTGTAAAGTGTGAACTCTAGCCTGTTTTGGGGGGCCATCCAGCCCTGCATACTTGTCCTGTTTCAGGTTGCCACATTTGATAACACTTTGCTTTTATTTTATTTTATTTTTTATTTTGGTGAGAAAAATATAACTTCATGACTTTTGTTGCTTTTTTATAAAGAATCTCTACATCTGTAGCAAGATTATTTCTTAACATTGTCCAGACTTCTGATTTGTTTTTGCGATGTTGATTTAATTAGTGACAGGTCAACTGAGTGCAGGATTCTTGTACAGCAAGAAGAGGATTGTCCTAAATGGTCTTAGCTCATCAGTGTTCGGTTTGGTGTGTGTGTGTGTGACTTTTTTCCCCCCAGAGTCCGCTTTATTTCTGCTTTGTAATCAGTACGCAGAATTAGTTCCGTAAACAGGCTTTGCCACGAGCCTTTTTGTTCTTCTTTCCTAAACTCAGAGTTCCTCATCCAGCAGACTGCTAGCTGGAATATGGCTGTTACCTTGGCATACCACTTCTGATGTTTCAGAAAATCAGAGCCTTTGATTGCTTCTGATGAAAGCAGTTTTGCTGGGAGATCAGAAAGTTAGGGATGGATAATCTCCAGTTGCTTAATTGGGTTTTGCAGTGCATCTGATGCTAGATCACTGCTAAATTTTGCCCATTTTATAGCAATGGTTTTGCCCATCATTCATTTTAGAAGCAGAAATGATGCTGCTAAAAACCTTAGGTTTACCTGCTTGAGCAAGCAGGCCCTGGATTACAGCAGCAGGGTAGTGCTCAAGATTATTATAAACCCAGTGTGTGTCTTTGACAAGTGGAGTGAGAGAAGCAAAAGTTGAATGAGCTAAGTTACCATTAACGGCATAAACTGGATTCTTGGCCCTGATGTTAATTTTTGCCTAAATATGTTTCCTATAAGAACTGTTTTCAGAGTTCCCTTATGGGGGAAATTTATCAAAATAGCAACAACTGCCAAGTAAGTTGGTGAGGGGCTGGGAGAAGAGTGAAAGGCCAGATGGTTTTATTTCTGTTTGTTGTTTGAAATTGACAAGCTCTATTTTTTAACTGGATATTTATTTAGCAAAATGGTTCTGAGCCCTTCTGTTCATTGTAAGCCTTACTATCCCATTACTGTCATGAATCTGATCTGATTTCAAGTTTTAAAAGATATCCCCAGGTCTTTGGAAAGGGGTATGTTGGAAATAAAATTTTTTTGAATAAATGCTGTTTACAGAGGCACAAGACCTACCCAGCATTAAGAGATGTTGGAGGGGAAATGTGAGGGACAGTTCATGTTTGCAAAAGGTGCTGACATCTTGCAAAATGGCACTCCTGCTCCAGTGCCCATCCACCTAAACCTTTTGATTTCTCAACTAGATATCCATGGATGGTAAGCGCTATGTGCAATAAAGCATAGATCCTAAAGGATACTCACAGAATCTGTATTTCTTGATTTAGAATGAATTATACAATTGTACATCTATAAATAAATGTTTATAATGTGAGAGGCTTTGACTGTGTTTGTGCCACTTAGGGTCTGTTGTCTTGTGTGCTGACAGAAGTAATTAGTGGGGAAACCAGTCAGAGGTGAGGACAGTGCAAACAGTTACAATTTGTGACATGTCACCTGTGAGACTGAAGAATGCACCCTAACAATTAATTATGCAGAGTTGATGCAGGACACTTTTTCTGCTGACCACACTACTGCCTTCCAAGGTTGGCAAAGTCCAGTTGTCAGTAACAAAGGGGATTAAGCTTTCTGCAGGCACAAGCAGCATGAGCCATAGAGCTTTCTAGTATTGTGTGCAGAAAGCTACTGTATACTAAAAATTAGAATTTAAATCATCTGATCTATTTGTAGAGAATTGTATTGTTAATTTGAATATGCCAGCTTTCTATACAAAGAAAATTCTATCAGCCCCCGCCCCCCCAATGGTTTTTTGTTTGGGTTTTTTTTGTAAATGCAGTTTTTTAAAAAAACCCACCACTAAGTAGATTTCTCAAAAGGAGCCAGGAATTTGTGACTATTAAGTCAAGCTGTAACCTTTAAATATCAGGGTTGAGATTTTCGAAACTGACTCTGGGATTTAGACACAACTACCATTAACTTCATTGAGAGTTGGTTGTTCAGATTCCATAGTTGGCTTTGAAAATACCAACCCAGAGTTCCTGTAAATAACGGACGGAAAGGTATGACCCTTGCTAGTAAAGGGACTGTTGTAGTTCGAAGCGATGTGTGATAACTTGTTTAGACACTTCTAAACCATCCATTACAGTGTCTTGCTGCTGAATTACTAGTTAGTTTGCAGGAGGAGGAACTGCCTCAGTAAGCTACTGCTCTTTGCGTTGGGCTATGGCATTTTCCTAGTGCTATTATATTCAACAACAGTGAGCATGTTATAGGAGACTGTGCTGCAGATGTATATACCAGACAGTTTAAAAGGACACTAGAAGTTGGAGGGTCCAGAATTTGATTGACTTTGGGGATTTTTCCTTATCTATTTGCAAAAGCCATGTAATTAAGTTTTCCATAAGAATAAATATTTAATTCCCAGCAGTTCAGCATTCATGAACAACCCTACACTACCAAATCAATACTGCTATATGATAGAGGAAAACTAATTAAGGAAAGTGTATAAGTTTCACTTTCAAGGAGCAGTTCTAAACTGTAGGAATTCTTTTATATGAAGAATACCTTGACCCCGTCATCTTATAACAGAATGCCACCTCTAATGTTGCTTGTTTCAAACATTACACATAGACAAAAGGAGTCAAAATCAGTCTTAGCACTGGAGTTACACCAGGAACAATTTGGTCCACGGTTAAGCAATAAGCTGAATGTGGTTATATGGAACTGTAGTAGCGGACACTACATCACTTGCATGATCATAAGAAAGCTCCCATTCTACTCCCTTTCTGTTTGTACAAGAGGAAAAAGGCTGCCTCCGTTTTCTGAAAATGTTTAAAGGCTTTATGGATCTACATAGGGAAATTGAAATTGCACGTTACTGACACACTGTGTGCTCCCCAACAAACTGTTCCCAGCTAATCAGAACATACTAACTGAGCAATTAAAAATGAGTAATATCCTGTGAAATGGTTGCATTTGTGCAGACATATTGGTGCTTATGGGCCTGACCCAGTACCCACTGAAATCAATAGGCATCTGTCTATTGACTTTAGAGGGTGTTTGATCAGGCCCTAAATCCTTGGCAGTAATAATACCACCTCGCTCTGATATAGCACTTTTCATCAGTAGATCTCAAAGCGCTTTACAAAGGAAGGTAAGTATCATCAGGCTGCAGCCTCTGGAGGGTGACATGACTGCATGCACCTGAACAAAACTCACTGGAATGATGGACACACATGCAGATAGTAAGATGTACCAACACTTTGCATTTATCTTTGGATGTAAAGCAATCCAATTCTGGCATGCTGGAACTGCTCCTTTTGTTCTTGATTTCTCCTCCTGTGTTTTGAGAAGCATGACCTTGTACGTTCCTTGTAAACAAATGAGATTGCCTCAAACAATCAATTTCTACTTCAAACTGGAATATTCCCAGAGCTCTGAATTTTGACTAGCTGCTCAGGTCAAAAAGAGGCAACCTTATCATACTTCTCCACCTAGTCATCATGCAGCTAGTCTCTACATGCTCCATTATTTTAATATAATAATTCAGTACCTCCAGTCCTCTATATTCTCCTCCTCTTTGAATTCTCTCCTACTTATTAACATCTTCCTTGCCCACACTGTAGTATTGTACTATGCAGTGTGAGTGCAGCCCTGATCTGTGCAGCCTTAATGTATATTGCCCAAAATTACATTGCCTTGTTTTACTACCATATTATGTTGCACATTAACCTGATTTGCTATCTGATTTACTTTCAGATTTACTATTTTCCAGATGTCTCCCTTCCATTGTGTATTGTCTTCAATGATTTTTACACTGATGTGTGTGTTTGCATTTTTTAGGCTGTCGTTCCTCCCTCCCCTCTGCCCCCCCCCCCCGGCTCCCCATTGTTTCCCTGTAGTCTTGGTGTTCGGTTTAACCTCTCTGAAAACTTTGCATGCTATTTTTCCTATCTTCCCAAACCTTAAGAAAGATATAAATACAAGTGATGCGAGGTCTGGAGGAATGTATATTTCCTAGTATACCTAAAGCCGGGAGCCAACATTGCATTTAAGGACCCTGAGTGGTGGTTGAAAAACAGGAGAAAGCTACAGCATATAAACAAGGGGGGTAGGGGAAGGGCTTGAGATTTGATTTTTTTTGTTAAATTTACCAAAAAATTTAGAGAAAATAGCAATTTTGAAAGTCATCTCCTTTCATGCAGTCAATTCCCTGGCTGCATTTCCTGTTCCCCGAATGGCAGAATGACAGCTCTTTCTTTAAAATTATATTTGACCCTTTTTTCCCCCCAAATATGTTCAGTGATTTATTACATTCCTTGTAATGAGATGCAGGGCTTAGAAGAGTACTCAACAGTTTTCTTTTAAAGTTGTGTTTAAAGCATAGGTAATCAATTATTTTTGTAAAAATTCAAATTTCATGGTCAAGGTATAGTCAAGGTCCAAACTCCAGAGAAAATACAAAAATAATAATAATGAAAAATAAAGATATTGCAGTCCATTCAAAATCATCTGGCAGTCCAGATTTGGCTTTCAGTCTGCCTCTTGACTACCCTTGCTCTAAAGGATGCTGACAGGGTATATTAACATCCTGAACTCTGTACCGGAAGTGTTAATACTGATTTTTTTAGTTTACTTCATTAAAAATTTTCATTTGAAATATGAATACAATATTAACACCTAACTAGAGGGGGGAGGGGCTGTGCGCAGAAACTAATTTTAATCTGTCCTCCCTGCAGTAGAGTGGGGGATGAATAAATGACAGTAACCTAGTGACTTGGATAATTACCTAATGCATTACAATGCGTGAGACCCAGGTCAGGGAAGGCAGTTGCCCTACAAATTGTCTGGTTAGACCTGGAAGGGTGGAGAACAGAGGCTCTTGACCTGCCTTTGTTATGAGGGGAAATTAGTTAACTTTGAATAAGACACATTTCCTCCTGGCAGTGAGAGCTTGCTTTAAACCCTACCAAAGAGACAGCAGAAGGAGTAGTGGGATGTGAGGACCTGGAGACTGCTGCAACTAGTGTTCAGTGGAATGATCCAAATGTGACTCAAGAGTCTTCCTAATTTCCCTGCCCTTTTATGGGTCTCCTTGCTGAACTTTCTTGCCTCCCACCTAATAGAAGCCCTGCAAACTCATTCAGGCGCACAATATGCTGATTTTATATGGGAAATAATCAGCTTGGAGCCATGCCTGAGGCAGATAACATTAAAATGCACACCAGACAAAAAGACTTCTTGCTATTCCCCCGTGTCCTTAGTGGTAATGAAGAATAATAATAAAGTCAGCAGAAGAACTTTAGTTATAGAATAAACAACTCAAGTTAGTTCCATAAGGTCGGTCAGTCTTTGTGTAAGTGGTCCCAATCCTATTGACTGCAATGGCATTAAGCCTTCTTACAACAGGGCTGAATGTGCCCTGTGCATGTATCTGACTCTGTCTATTTCTTCCCTTTGTGGACTGGTAGAACTTCCTCCAGGAGCAGTTAGTTTATTGCAGAGCTTTTCTTCAGCTGCTGTAGCCAGACAATGGCGCAGTGGTATCTTTTCCCACCCTCTTTCTCCTAATACAGGGTCCTGTAGTGTGCCCTGAGCTGCCTTGATAGAATGTGATATCACGTTGTTTACCATTTGTTTTTTATTTGTTTGAGGACTTAATCCACTGATAACCTTATCTGGCTCACCTGAACTCAGGTTGATGTGTTCAGGGCTTTTTGTTTGAATATAACTGTGGCCTTTTTCCACCCCTTCTCCTCTCTTTGTTCAGAAAGGATACCCTTATTTGACCTGTCTCATGCTTTGTTTTGGGTTTGGCTGAGACAAGACTCAAATTCCGCTCAGTTACATTGGAAATCAGTCATGTTACTCTGGGCTTACAGTGGCATGGGTGAGAGCAAGGGTGGTCCTAGGTACCAGCCTAGGACTTCAGAGAGAGGGGTTCAGTTCTTTGCTCTGTTGAAGGCTTCCTATGGACCTCACTTAGTCTCTGAGCTGTGGATCCCCATAGAGAAAATAGAACTTCCCTATCTCACAGAGGTGTTGTGAGGCCAAACATGTTAGAGCATGGGACATTCAGCTACTACAGTACTGGGCACCATACATATAAATTTACCTGGTATCTTCTCTGGCATTATTTTTTCTATTCAGTGCTCCTACCCTACCCATCTGAGCCGAGCTTACTCTACCCTAACCATCCAATGGACCACTGTTCTTGGATGACCTTATAAAAATCTAGATCTAGGATCAATAAACTTCAGGGGGGTTATGGAACTATGCAGCGCTTCTTTCACGGCACTGTCACCTGGCACGTAAGTAGTGTATATGTCCCAAGGTTTTCCCAACAATTACTATTCTTCCAACTGCTATCCAGCTTTTTGTTTACACAGCCTAGGTAGTTTCCTTGCTGGTTGCGGGTGCTCCACCGTACCATTTAACCCATATTCTGTACTGTCTCACGGATCAGCTACTGAAGGTAAGACGCTTCAGTAGTGCAAGTCAGCCCCGAAGACACCAGTATTACCAATCCTAAATGTTCCAAAGTTCAGTCAAACCGACAAAATCGGACAGATTGGCTTAAAAATCATGAGATTTTTTTTTAAATCAGTACATGGCTGTTCCTTTGCCTTTAGGTTACACTCAGCTCATGTTTTAAGCTCTTCTACAAACCCATGAAGAAACTTCCTTTTTAAAATAATTAAAGCTGAGATTCTCATTAAATATCATGCCTCCAGGAACTAGGACTTTGAACAAAACACCCACTATCATAAGACTCATGGTCAGATCAGGAGCTTTGGTAATATTGAAGCACATGGATTTTCAGACTTCTTTCAGTTATGTAGGCTTTAGCTTTTATTCACTCAGTCCCTCCCAATGGCAAAGTACCTGCTGTTAACTTGTTTCTCTGTGTAGCAAAAGTAGATAAGGAGCCTTATGGAAAAGCCCCTGTGGTAGCCTGAGGTAAAATTGTAGCCCCGAATGCTAATGTCAAAGGAAGCTTTTCATAACTATAATAGTTTGTTGGACCCTTTAAGTCAGTATAACCCTATTCAAGTAGCAAGGCATTCAGCAGTTCATAGCTCCGAGAGGATCAATGGGAACAGCAGGCTGAGAGATAAAGCTGCTGGGAAGAAGGAAGCCGGATATAAATAAGTAGGCTTCCATCAAGAAGAGGGGACATTAGCAATTGCTGGTGGGGCTTGTTGAAATGGAGGTGAGTAGGGACTAAGAATAAGATGTAGAGAGCAGCCTAAGAGGGAAACTGGTAGAAGGCAGGAGGCTAGAAATGTAAGAGCTATCAGGGGAAGGGATGGTTTGTATTTGGAGTACATAGCTGCTTCATGATGTAGAGCCCCAGGATTTAAACTTGTGGTAGAGGAAGGATAAGAGTGTTTCCTGTAATGTGGGGTGGGCTGGCAATATCCCTGACAGCAAGAAGGGCTTTGTGAACCCATGCAACCAAAGGGAAAAGGTCATGCTGGCCCTAGAGATGGGATTGTGGTCTAGGGAAGGTAAAGAACTTTTGACCCCTGCAACCAAGCAAAGAAGATGGCATGGATCCTATAAAAGGATGGGCCTGGGGAGGGCAAAGGACTGTCTCCCTGTTTCATGTGGACTCAATCTGGCTGAAGGGCTAACTTATACACAGCAAGAGGGGAAACTACCCCATCAAGACAGGAGAAAGGGAGGCAGTAGCCATATCTGACAGTGAGAGGTAAGTCACTTGCCAAAGATAGACCAATAAATGTGCTGGGTGCTGTTTGAACATATGAGATGATAGGTACCTAATCAAAAGAGTTTATAACATCTGACACAAAGAAGAAGGGTTAGAACATTTTAAAATTAATAGAGCACACTTACTAGTGCCACTTCTTACTGTTTCTTACCCTTGCCTGTTCCTGTTTCATGTTAGCCCTTGCCTACAAATGTGCCTGGAAACCATAGAAGCTTATCGTTCTAGAATACCAAAGAAATCAGCGATGCTCAACAAGTGGTGGTTCAAGAATGAGCCTCCAGGCTGGATCTAAGATCCTTTATAAATACTGTATTTGGTTCATTTGAAGCAGGGTTTATCTATCTACTCTTATTTTGGGCTTTCTTTTGTTTGTCTTCTGAAAAATCAAGTTCAGTCCAAATGCAACCTATGGTTAAACTGATACAGTCTGGTGTGGAGTGGACTCTGCAGTCTATATATGTATGTAGGAGAAGTCTGGGGGGGACATGCCTGCTTCTGTTCACCAGACAATCTTCAATATCCCTTGTTCATGAATGAATGCGCTATGATTATTATTCCTTATGTTGGGGGTTGGGGCACTACACTAGGTAATTCAGGTAAATGGAAGGCCACAAGTGCCAATGAAGTTTTCCTGTGCTAGGCTCTACCCCCTTTCTCCCCCCCACCTTCTCCCATCTTCTGGGTCATGCTGACACCATTTTGCTACCATAAGCTAAATTAAATTGTCTTGTACTGGAATTATTTGGGTTTGCTTATCAGTATAAGATACAGTGCAGGTGTTATATGCTGTTTCCAGCTCTAGTGCGGGCTTGCCGCATGATCAAAGTACCCATTGGCTACCACTATCCCTGCTAGCCAATCACAGGGCTGGTTGCAAGGCGTGATCAGTCAGCCTGCCACAAAGCAAAAGCATGTAATGGCTGTAGCTGCTTGAAGGAAGGAAACGGAGGGGGGAAGAGTCCCCTGTTGAAATTAAGTAAGGTATAAATAAAGTTGTGGCTTGCTGCTTTGGTGCGCTTGATTTGAGACAGACGGTCTCCCTGCGCCATTTGGGATTCTGAATAAACTTATACAAGGATTTCTCCATCTTGGTGTCTGATTGGGCTAATTGTGCACCAGGCTTGAACCCAAACTGCTGGGGCCTCGGCTAAGGGTCCTCCAGGACCACCAACACTTACTTATATAGTACCAGCTATGAGCTAGGCACTTCAGACATGTATACAAGACAAGGTTCCTGCTCTAAACCATTTACTTGACTGATTAGGTTGTAACAGATAAGGGGTGGGAGAAGGAAAACCAAAAAAAGGCCAAAGTGATAGAACAGGGGAGGCGATCAATCTTGTGAGTTCCATAATCTCCATCTTCTACAGTCTAACTTGATGATTCTTCTCTGCAGAGCAGAGTAGGAAGTTCAGGCCTTTCCAAGGCTTGCAGAATAGACTTGGAGGGGTGTGTAACAGGACAGATGAGGAAGGGACTTCCAGACCTGAAGGATGTATGGGAGACAAGAGGAGCGGAAGGATACAAAGGAAGCAGGAATAAGTGTCCACACCATGCATCTTCACTGAGGTGACCAGTAATACATATCCAGTCAGCATTGGGGAGGGTTCCTTAAACACTGTTCAAAGAGCTGTGCTGACAAATACAATCCCAGTGGTGATGAAGGACACAAGTCAAAGCCATGTGCAGTATGCTTCCTAAAAGGTGTAGAGGGCCCTGATTGCTAAAAGCTGGTGCTTCAGGTCACAGCTAACACTGCCCCTCCCTCTGTCTGAGTCTGGTCAAAGTTCTCTAGGAATGAAACCTGCCAAAGCTCACTCATGTGCAAGAGATGCTCTAATTTTGGATAGCTTTTAAATCAATGTAAGTATCTTCCCTGCTATCATGGAGGATTTGGCTGTGTGGTTCAATGCAATATTTTAAAATGTCTCTTCTTAAAATGTTCCTAGCTTAAAGGCCTTGTCTGAGTACTTCTAATCCATCTCTATTTAAAACAATAAACAAACAAACAAACAGAAATGCTGATCAAGCTGTCAGTTGGCAATATTAGAAATGTTGTCATCAGTGTTCTTTTCATCATTTACTGATGCACAATCTACTGCTGAGTGAAACTGGTTTCTCCTTTCCCTCTATATAATTGCTCTCTTCTGCTGCTCTTATTTATTACAAGTCCAATTTACCATCTGAGGAATGGGTAGACTTCATGTAAACAAGGCACAATATAAAAACTGAGTTCCACCAATTGTTTATTTTTTAAATAAATACAATTCTAACAGATAAAGAACCTATCCGCTGATACATCTCCTATGTCAGAGACCATTAAAACAGTCATGATAGTGCAGTCTGAGATCAAATCTGAGACTTAAACTGCCTTTCCAAAATAATGGCATCAGTTTGACCCACTCCTGGACTGTATCAGCCTGCATTTTTTGTCTGTTGCTATTAGTTTATATGGCCACCAATAAACCCCTGATCTGAAAAACAAAGAAAACTTGGGGCCTGATTCTGGTCCTTGCAGGAGCTTCTTTACACTGTTCTGGTGGTATAAAAGAGCTGCAGTAGCTCCCAGGGAATACCGTCACCTCTCTGCCTCAGACTTAGGGGTATGTTGAGATGTGTCAGGCAGGCCCACCAACAATTCCAGGCCCCAGAGCAGAACAGTCCCGGCCAGCCTCTTCTGCCCATAGTCCACCCTGCTCCATCCCAGGCCTGCTCACTGTGTGTCCCTCTCCCTTGCCTGCTCCTTCCCCCTCTTCTCAGCTGGGGGGGCTGAGTGGGTGGGAGGGAGGAGACAAGCAGTGGGGGGAGGCTGAGCAGAGGGAGCCGGACAGGGCCTCAGGTGGAGTAGGGGCTCGGGCCACAGGCAGAGAAGGTCTGGGCCCTTTCAAAGTCCTGGGACCCTGGCTAATTGCCCCCTTTGCTCCCCCTGTTGTCAGGCCTGGTATCAGGGTAGTGGCTGGCATGTTCTACACTCTAGCAATATTGGGCAGCAGTCTGGGTGATGCTGCTGGAAGCTGCAGCAGCCCCAGGGTTACACAGTTGGGGGAATGCACTAGCCCCTCAATCAGCCCAGAGTCCAAGCAAGGCAAAGGGGACATAAATCCTCCTTTGTCCCTGTCCCTCCTCCTGAAAGGTGCAGCACAGACTCAGCCCTGCAGCTGTCTTCTGCACTTCTGTACTTAGGGCTTGTTTACGCTTGAAACACTACAGCAGCACAGCCGCCCTGGTAAGAGTGCTTCAAGTGTAGACACGGCGTAGATACTCCCCCCCCCTCCCTGAGAGGTGGTAGCTTAGTCAACGTAGTGCTGTCTACACAGGGGCTTAGACCAGCTCAAATACTCTGCTCGGCGGTATGGATTTTTCACACCCTGCATGATGTAGTTAAGCTGACGACTAATTACTAAACTATTAATTTTCTAGTATCGACCAGGCCTTAGTTTGTGCGTGAGACCCAGCCAAGTGGCACATAACGAGCTAGCATGTGCAGCCCTTACTTATGTTGCTGGGCACCTATTCTCTTGAGTTCCCCAAGGGCTACTCACATAAATAAGGGGGCTGGAACCAGGAGTGCTGGGGGTGCAGTAGCACCTCTTGGCTTGAAGTCATTTCCATCAGATATAGGGTTTACAGTTTTGTTCAGTGGTTCTCAGCACCCTTACTATAAGGGCTGCCCCATCAAGCCCAGATTGAGGGCTGGCTAACACATCACTGAACTGTTTTAACAATTCCCATGCAGCTATACTGCTATTATGCTCCCTGCCCTAGTGTGGGCAGCTTTTTGTTGGTATAAATGTGCTTATACTCATATAGCTTATTCCTCTATGGAATGGAATAAAACTATGTTGACATAAGGCACTTTTTATACCACTATAACTGCAGCTACACAAGGGATTTTACTGGCATAATTAACTGGGGGTGGGCGGGATTTTTTTTTTTTCCTTTTCTTTATTTTTTGTTAATGGAAATAATTACACTGGTACAAAATCTGGGTGTAGACCAGGCCTCAGTAAGGGAGTGAAAGACAGATTGCAGCACTGAGAGGTGTAAACCCTGCTCCCGCTAGGACCCTGTGAGGAATCTAGCTTGCCTTTTGCCTTTCACACTGTAGGTGCAGAATGTGCTGACTCTGATTTTTGCCAGCTGCTGCAGAGCCCTTAATTTTGTGCTGGGCTTTGTCATGCTTTACTTCCTACTGCCCCTCACCCACTCCAAGCCTTTCTATGTGGGACATGACCACAGGGTTTCTGAGTGGCCATGTAGCTCATCTTCATCAAACCCCCCTGTACCTCATGTCTTTCCAGCTCTCCACACAGCCCTAGACTACAGCAGCAGGAATTGCTACTCTCCCAGGAAAGCCTGAGGGCCACTATGTTCTGAGCCCTGGTGGGATCTCAACACTTCTTTGTGTGGGGCAGTGTTAATGTTAGTTTTTAGACAATAGCTTCATATCTATCTTTGAGAGTTTGTCCTTCCACTCTTCATTGGTGTGATTTTAAATTTCCAGGTGGAAGGGAGCATCTGGGCTCCACTTAAGCCTGGCTTATTTCCTACTATCTGAAGCTGTATAAACCATTTTTAAAAATGAGCTTGATATTCTGTCTTTTAAAGTCATTTAATGTTTGATAGCGAAAATTCACAACCTGGCCTTAAACGTCAAATTGTTTATCACATTTGTGTTTTTCCGTCCATTCATTCTCTCTGAATGAGATTTTCAAACTGGGGGGGTGCACCCCTTGGGGGTGGGGGGCATGAAGGAACATTCAGGGGAGTGAGCAATAATGCTCCCTTAGGCAGCAGGAAGGGAGCACCGCCTCCATCCCCCGACTCACCTCAGTGGGCCACCCCAGCCTGTGGGTCAGTGTCAGCATCTGCTGCCATGCTGATTTTTGATCCCTGCAGCCTCCGCGCCCAGCACTGGCTCTGCTCCAGAGACAGTCCATGGGCCTTTCCCTGAACACCTGAGGTGGGAGGGGCAACATTGGCCCTGCCCTAACAGTGTGGCCTGGTTGTGAGGTAGAAGCCCTGACTGCTGAGGAAGCTTTGGCTGTGCCATTGGTAAGTAGCTCTGTGTTTGAACCTCAGACATGTGTCATTTCATTAAAGTTGTGTGACGGTCACTGTTAGGTTTAGGAGCAGGCTGTCAAGCCCACGTTGACATGTGTATTTTTGTCTGGGTTACGGCAGGCACAGCCAAAACTTGTAACTCAAAGAGGGACTCCGCTCGAAAAGCTTGCAAACCACGGCTCTGAATCACGACTCTCAAGTCTTTGCCCAACTCTGTGTTGGGTGAGAAACAGGGGAACACTGAGGAATTGAGAATTATGTAAACCTTTGGACTCTATGTATTAAAAATGTTCCTACGGTGCCCTGTGTGAGTGGGGCCTTATGCTGATTGGGTGCTACCCTAATACAAATAATGAACAGGTGAAAAGGCTCTGCTGCTAGCTGTGCACTTAGTGGTAAAAGAGCTCTCTGGTGTCTTTCAGGCTGTTCACCATTGCCAGTCTCCCATCTAGGCCAGCTTTCAGCTCTCCTTTCCTGTTCCTTGAAGTCCCTTCCTCCACTTGCACACACCACCCCCCTGTTTGACAGGAGCTTTGCCAGAATCCATTTCAGGAAGCAGATTTCAGGCTCTGACCTGACTTGCAGAACAGTGACCAGTGGAATTGTGCCAGGATGGAGTCCCAGTAGGTCCAGAAGGAGTTTCATGAGGGGGGATTAAATTCAAGAGGCCTGTTGGCGCTTAAGGGAACCTTAATTCCTCTCAGTTCAAATCAGAATTGTGGGGGGAAGGAGGGCATTTGTTTTAGCAACTGAATTGTAAATGCTGGCCACAACAGAGAAGAGAAATATTCCATCTGGAAATAAGGACCTGTTTGACCTTGCCCTGCATATGCCATAATAAGGCCTACAATTTCTGATAGGAAATAGGGTCCAGGTTTCCTGCTGCTAGGACTCAGGAGTCTAACTGCAGATGGGAATGCTGGGAAAACCAGAGAGATTTCCCATTTTGTGTACCACATGTTTTCACTGTCTAAGGACTAATACTAATAAATGTATGAGTGTGTCATAAGTAGATGCCACTGCCCAAACCATGTACCCTGAGCCTACCAAACAGGTTCAGTGGCCAATTCTTGAGGGCACATATACATATTCTAAGGAAATTGCCTCTAATACCTTAAAAATGGAAGTGCCAAAAGACTCTTCCAAGCAGGTTTTAGGAATACCTGTTACTAGTTAACTCTCTCCAGAACTATAAAAGCCATTTTATTGATTGACTGCAGCTCCCGTTTACATGCATTGGAAAAGAGGGACTTGCAAAGCTTCATTATAAGCTCAAATAGAAATTGTGGATTGCTTTAAAGGTGGCTACTGCATTTCTGGATTCCTACTCTACATTATTAAGGAGTCAGATGGCACCTTCCTTCAGGCTTGTTAACCATAAGTGTGAAAAGGATTAATTAAGACCAATTTATAAAACAGCTGTAGTGACTCTGTTTTCCTTGAGCTGTAGATGCAGTGAGCAGAATAGCTTGTACTAAACTGGTGTTTCCTTTAAACAGAACAAACTCTTGGCAGCTCACTCTGCTGACTCTAATAGCTGTTCTGAGTCTGTGGAACAAAGGGCTGTACCAGAGTTTTGAATCCACCCTTCCAATATATTTCCATTGCTTATTTGGCTCCCATGGTGAGAACTTTCTCTGATGTGCCTGAAGTGTTCCTGAGAGGGTGACTTTTGATGTCAGTAAGTTGCAGGAAGCAGCTGCCCTCAAAGCCACAAGTAGCCATAGTTTAAAAAAAAATCTATGTACGTCTGATCAGAAAGGGAGATGAATGCAACTGTCTAATATAAACCATGAGAAAGTGGCACTGGCAACTTTGGAATGTGTTTTGTTGTATAGCACCCTCACCTTGGCTCAGTCACCTCTGCCATTTGCCTGGTCTCCTTTCTCTTGCTCAGAATCAGGAGTCAGGAATTTAAACCCAAGCCCCACTCTCTTATTGCAAAGAGGCACTAAGCACTGCTGCCAACAAACAGCAGTTGAACCAAAACCCATAGCTCCCTTTTGCTGGGGCTAGGATCACATTACATGACCTCAATATTATCTTAGTTCTAAGAAAGATCTGTAAATAGGGCTGACATATAATTCAGAGAGAACTATTTCTTTTATACTTCCAATTCAAGGAGGAAAGACTATTCCTTTGACAGTTAAAACAGCCAAAATTTGTCTTAATAAAAGCTCTTTGGATATAGGGGATAAAGAATTACAAGGCACTCAAACCACTCTTTAAACACTAATTATGTCTTACAACAGCCTGAGCAGTGGTATGGGCCATTTTACAGATGGGAAACTAAGATCCAGATTAATTGGCTTCCCTATTAGTGTGACAACATCTGTAATAGGCTGGTAAACTTGGAGGTGGGAGGCCTGGATTCTCTGTTTTAGCCTTAAGCCCATCCTTTTTGCTCCCTTCCTCTATAGTTCTTAGGTGTGTGTTGGCTCAGAATAGGAAGGTGTACTGGAGTTTTACTATTAATAATGTTTCAGATTAAAGGCGGGTCTCTGACGTTCAGTGCAGTGGGCCATGGCCTCATCTCCAGTATGGCATGATGTTCCCAGAGACAGTAGGACTGCTTCTCCTCAGACCGCCATAGCTCTGTTGTCTGCTGGCTCTTCATGGGGTTAGTGAGAAGACAGTCAAGCCCTATGGGACTCACCCAGGCTGGCCGTTGGAGCACTGGACCCTGGCAATTCTGATGGGCTGCACCTGATTGCAGGAATGCTGGGAAGTACAGTTCTCACAGGTCATGCCTCTCCCTATTGAAGACATAGATGCTGCGCTACAGCTCCTGGCACGATGCCTATGCAGGAAACAGCCTTCAGTTGGGCAATTGGACCAACTCTTGAACTGAAAGCAACAGCCAGGGAATTGTTTTCAATCCTGACAAAGAAGATTGTGCATCTCTTTTCCGCCCCCTTCCTTCTGTATGGGTATTTGGTTATAATTGCTGTGGATGTGTTTGCCTGCTGTATGTACCTCATTGTACAATACTTCTAGGCTGCTGATCAGAGCCCTAAGCACTAGTTGTTCTTGTTTTGTGTCTTGGCAGCAGGGACACATTAGCTCTTTCTTTCTCAGAAAGCTATGGGAACAGCTCCACCCCTACACTCCGCTCCACATACAGATCCAAGTAAAGAAATAAACACATATCAGAGTGCAGCAGGAGATGCCACTGTGCGTCATGCCTCCTCTGTGCTTTGTGAACCCAGCTGGGCGGGCTCAGGGATGAGAACACTGTGTTTAAATTGGATTAGAACTGTGGATACAAATTCCAGTTGGAGCAGTGGGGCCCCTGCACGGCTAATGAACCAGGAGTCCCATACTCTTCTCTTCATCTTCATTTGTTTTCCCCTGCCAGTTTTCTAGGGTACACAGTGAGGGGGAGGGGGTACCAGAGAGGTGCTGTTGACAGCCTATTAGTCAGAATAGGCTAATAAAGCAAAGCCATGTGTCTCCCTGTCTCCTCCAGGCTAATCCCAGAGAATTCAAGCAGAGTTGATACCTACAGTTTTCTTAATCACTCCCTCTAGCAGGGGTTTTGTGAGTGATCAGCGAGTTAATAGTGAAGTATTATGGGCCAAAGTTATAAACCACAGCTAGAATTCAAACCCACCATGCGACTCTTGGGGGGCAGTTGATGCCAAAACGCCAACTAAGGGTTTTTTGTTGTTGTGCTTTGGTTTTTTGGTTTTTTTTTGGTTTTGTTTTTCAATGGAATAGCATTTAAAGAAGAAAGTGGAGGAGGAGAATGATGGGAAAAGGGCTGCCCAACCCTCCAGGCTTGTCCTGGAATCCCCAGGAATTAATGATTAATCTTTGATTTTAAAGATTTGTCCTGAGATTAAACCTCCAGGAATCCATCCAGAGTTGGCAACCTGTCCTGCCCATCGTCTGCTTAAGCTGCAAGGATCTCCCTGAACTAGGCTGAATGCACCTGTCAGAGTTCTTGATCCTCGGAGGGACACTAATTTCGTCACGCAGTGATAATCTCCTGTTCCACATGTGCTTGCTCTTGCTCTTGTTCAGCTGCTTCTGGTCCATCAAAACACACTATCGACCTCTGAGTGTGTGGTAGCAGGGTACCTGTGGTGAGTTAGTGGGCAGCAAGTTAGCTCACTGTAGATTTATATGCCAGACTTGCCATGCACTAATGGACCAAGTAGCCAAACCCTTAGATTTGGAAGCCTTTGTTATCAAATATGGTAGAGCATGCTGTTAATAAAAATAGTTCAAATCCATTTTGCTTGGCAGGCAGGCAGGCAGGCAGGAAGAGACGGATGGGTGCACTTTTTTCAGGGTCTGGATCTTGACAACAGAGCGTCTATCTGGAAACCATTCCAAATGATAGGGTCTCCTATCACAATCACAGGGTACACATACAACAGGGGGAAAAATAAATTCCCTATGTCTTGTTTGTGTGACCAAGCTAATATCCTACTTTGACAAGGTAACAAGCCTTGTGGAAGCAGTAGCTGTCCTATATCTCCACTTTAGTAAGGCTTTTGATAATGTTTCCCATGACCTTCTCATAAACAATATAGAGAAATATAGCTTAGATGAACCTACTATAAGGTGGGTGCACAACTGGCTGGAAAGCCGTACTCAAACTGATTATCAATGGTTCACAAGCAAGCTGGAAGAGCATATCGAGTGGGATCCCACAGGGAATCTGTCATGGGCCTGATTCTATTAAATATCTTCATAAATGATTTGGATAACAGTATGGAGAATACACATCAAGTTTGTGGATGAGACCATGCTGGGTGGGAGTGGAATCACTTGGAGGACAGGATTAGAATTCAAAATGATCTTAACAAACTGGAGAAACAGTCTAAATGAAATAGGATGAAATTCAGTAAGGACAAATGTAAAGTACTACATTTAGGAAGGAATAAGCAATTGCACAAATACAAAATGGGAAATAACTGTCTAGGAAGAAGTACTGGAGAAAATAGAGCTGGAGGTTATAGTGGATCACAAACTAAATATGGGTCAATAATATAATTCTGTTGCAAAAAAAGCTAACATCATTCTGGAACGTTGTGACGAAGTGGAGATATTCTTGGTGTTTTCTCTGAGTGCTGTGTGCGCGCCTCAGTTTCCCCTATGTGTTACTCATGTATTTTGGTGATGGGATGGGGTGTGCAATCATTGCAAAGACCCCTGGAGGATGAATGGGCCTTCCTCCAGCCATACATACACAGACATTTGCCAGGACCCCTGTTCCTTGGGTCAACCAGCTGCGACAGGTTGCAGCAGGTGGAAATAAGGTGGGGTAGTCACCCTGACTGGAGGAAAAAAAAAGACTAGGAGGGGCAACGGGGTGTGTTTGGAGGTGGCTGGTGGGAAGGGGCAATCCCCTGTGGGGGATCGCATGGGGAAGAGCCCAAGAATGAGACTCTGGTGCTTCCCAGTTGGTCATTGCTGTCACTTTTGATTCATCTGATAACAAAGTCTTTCTACATTGTGATCCTGAGCATTAATAAACCTTTCTGACTTCTATGTTGGCTGTGAAGCGCTTTTGACTGCAAGGTGAGGTGCCTGGCCCTTTGGGGAAGTTTAGGAGTTCCCGAGGCATCCCAACCAGGGGGACTTACAGCGGGGAGCTCACAGCAGAGCAGGGGTGCTGAATGATCTGAGTCCAGATTCAGGAGGTGGCTGCAGTGATGTTAAGGGACCTGCAGGTAGACCCACTACACTAGAATCCCGACTGGCTTCACCCCAAGTGGTTCCAGAGCACTGTTCCTGTGGGACTTCGTCACAGATGTATTAGCAGGACACGAGAAGTAATTCTTCTACTTTAATCAGCACTGATAAGGCCTCAGCTGGAGAACTGTCTCCAGTTTTGGGTACCACATTTCAGAAAAGATATGGACAAATTGGAGAAAGTCCAGAGGAAAGCAACAACAATGATTAAAGATCTAGAAAACATGATGTACAAGGAATGATTGAAAAAATTGGATTTGTTTAGTCTGGAGAAGAGAAGACTGAGAGGGGTCGTAAGTCATAAATTCATAAAAAGTTGTTATAAAGCTGAGGGTGATAAATTGTTCTCCTTTATCACTGAGGACAGGAAAAGAAGTAATGGTCTTAAATTGCAGCAATGAAGATTAGGTTAGACATTAGGGAAAACTTCTTAACTGTAAGGGCAGCTTAAGCACTGGAACTAATTACACAGGGAGGCTGTGGAATCTCAGTCATTGGAGGTTTTTAAGAACAGGTTAGATAAACTCCTGTTAGGGATGGTCTAGATAATACTAGGCCCTGCCTCAGTGCAGGGGACTGGATTAGATGACCAGCTGAGGTCCCTTCCAGTCCTACATTTCTATGATTCTAAACTACTCCTGTGTGCGGTGTTTTAGTTCAGTTTATATTTCAAATTTATATTGCAGCTATATTGCAAATATATTTATTTGGGTCTTTAATCTTGAAACACCGTATAAAATGTGTGTATGCATATCACATGTACACATGACTCACACAGCACTTCAGACAGGAAGTGAAGAAGAAATTACAGGAAGAATTTAGATAAGCAGAAGTAATTGACCAGATATCTGAAGTCAACATGCCCTTGGTGCTAACTGGAAAAAATAGGATATTTAATGATGGGAAGCGCTCATGTGACCCTGACCACTGTCCTGTCTCAAAGAGGATCCCCTTAGCAGCAAGCTGAGATATTACTTCAGCACTGATTCAGAGGGAAAAGTGCCACCTACTGAATTACCAGCACATTTCCTGCAGTATCTCAATTTTCCTGAACATCTCCGATACCAGGAATGATCCAGTATGCTCTTTCTGAACTTGTGAGAGATGATCCTAGCCTGAGGTGACATAGCAAACGTACAAATGGTGAAGTATTTTGTATATTAATAGAATGGGATAGCTGACCAGAAGGTGATCTTTCTCCAAAGCCACAAATAAAGCAGTAGAGACCTCAAGATTTAATTACTTATATAGGGCATAAAGAGGAATGATGACACAGAAACGATTATTTGACTCTGGACAAATGTGGAGAGAATACACGGTGGAGGATGCCTGGTTTGCCCTCCTTCACCCCATATCTATGGTTGCATTCACATTCTTCCTCCTTCATTTAGAGCTCTAGGGAAACCTGCTGGATGCCCTCGTGACACCTGGTTCATCTGTGAAGCATGAGGGGAGGGAGAGTAGAGCAAAATAATCTTACTCGGCTAGAATATTCTGAAGAATTGTAATGAATCATGGACCTCATGAGGGGCCTCTTGCTCATGCTGAGGTTGAGATAGGTTGCATTTAACCTGTCCTTCCAGCTCCCAAACTTGAGGGACTGAATTGCTCTCCACTTCCCTCCACCATCTGGCCTGTTCACACTCCCACTCCTTGCTCTCTTTAAGGTCAAGTGAGACCTCGCTCTTCCCTTCACCCTTCGCTCTCCCCATATAATCAGATATGTGAGTTGAGGGAGCGGGGGTGTCTCAATTTCAGAGGCCAGCTGACTTTTCATTTCCCATCATGGGTCTTTCAAGCCCAGCTCAGATCTGTCTCCTTTCTCCCTGCCCCATACCTCTAGAGGTGGGCTGGACATCATTCCCTCCAGGGCCCATCAAGGATGCTCCTTACTTGGCCAGTGGAGTTGCCATGGAGTGAGGCAAGGTGTTTCCTTCTCCAAGGTTCTGAGCATTCCACCATTGTAGCCCTATGGGCCCAGGAGCTAGAGTCTATTTGTGACAACTTCTGCCCCTATCGTTTCCCACACCAGCTATTTAATACAGTTTATTAAACACTTCATCCTGAAGAACCTAAAGCTCTTTTCCAATGGTGTATGTACAGCACCACTGAAATGCAGCCACGTCTGGGGCAGAGGTAGGGTGACCATATTTCCCAAAGGGAAAACAGGACACCATGTGGTGCTAGCCCGAGCCCTCCCTCCCTTGCCCCCCCCACACCGAGGTGGCATGCTGTCACCCAACCACTGCCTCCTTTCCCCCTCCCCCATGCAGGGCAGGCACCTCTGCTCGCTGGAGCCCTGAATACTCCCTGTCCGAGCCCTGCCTCTCCCCTTCCACAGGGCTGCCATTGCCACTCACCCCCCCACGCGCACGGTCCTCCACATCCCCACTTTTTTGACAAAACTGGGCATTTATCCTATTTGCTCTTGCCAACTTCAGGCAAATGGGACAAATGCCCACTTTTGCCAAAAAAGTCAGGAGAGCCAAAATGGGATGTGTGGTCATCCTAGGCAGAGCACAGCTGTCAAGAATGAGAATTTAAGTCCTAGTTGTAAAACAAGAGAATCAAATCTAGAATTCTGGTGGAATTCTGTCTTCACCAATCTGAGGAACATTGCATCTTTCTCTTACGGTGTAAATGCATGGCATGAATGTGTAGTTAGTCACTTTAAACACACACCTCCCAAGCCAGAAGGGCTTAAACAAGTTGCTGCTCGGAGGCTATGGTAAAATGGCTGCCAGCTCCTGAATTGTGGCCAGGGAAAACAAGAGTGAAGGATAACAGTCACTGTCCTAGTGCTAGTAGCATTTGAGACGGACATAGCTGCTGATTAGCCTCTATGAGACTAATGGCCTTGTCACAGTAAGCTGATATGGGATAAGGGGCTCCCATGGTTAGGCATGATTTCTCAGATTGCAGGAGGAGGGTCGCTGGAGGTCAATCTCAAGGTTGTGATGTGGTCACTTCCTGTGAAGTAGAGACCACCCAGCCAAATTGCCATGGGCAATTAGCTATGAAAAAGCATGGGAAGTAGCTATGAAAAAGCACAAGTGAATTAACTTATTCTGTGATCACCTGCTCAGAATTTCAATGACTAATATCCTTGTAGTGATTGTTTTCCTCTTGTCTGGGAGTGGCCAATGTTTTTCTTACCTAAAAATAGGCACTTTTTAGTATGGTGCACAGTCTGATGCCCAGCTTATAAAGTCTTCTCCTGATACAGCCACACCCAGAGCATTTGTAATTGTTTTTCATTAAGATGACTAGTGTTGGTGAAAGGCACTGGATCAGCTGCCCTGGAGGCTGCAGTCCTTAGCCATTGAACAGGTATACAAGTCAACAATGTTCCACCAATGTAATTCAACCCTGAAGGAAGAACTAGCTCAAGAGGTGACAAGTGGTTCAGGCTTGGGTGTCTGCAAAGACAATTACAGGGTTGTCTGTCCATCTTAAATGATTTCATTCGCTTATCTTATATTAGCTATCAGGTGGTAACTACTTTCAACCTCTGCTAGATTAGAACTGGTGACCCCATGCGAAATGCTCCTTTTTCCTTTTAATATTACTCTAGGACTTCAAGTTCTGTAAGTGTAAATTGACAGTTGTCCCTATATTAGATTGTCCATGAAACTGATAACCTGTGGGTAGGATTTTTCCTACTTTTAAAAAATTTAAATCCCCACTGAAAACGCATAAATTATCTAGCAGACCAGATAACTCTAATTGATATCCTAGAGGCCAATGAGGGAGCACTTGTAAGCCAGCTGTCGACAGAGCTAAATAAGCAACTGTTTTTTAAAGTGTCTAATAAGGCTGAACTAGCTCTGGCAGGATTCAGCTGATCTGAGCTCTGCTGCATTTGTGTCAGTCCCTAGCCCCATTGTGCACGTGACAAACTGTGTGCTCCACAGTCTGACAAAATGCTGCTCAGAGGGACTTTTTTCGGGATGTAGGTTACGATAAAATCTCTAAAGTTGCATCATGAGTTCCTGTGAGCTGCAAGCATGTTCACAGGTGACTCAGCACCGAGCAGTCTGGTGGACGTCTAGAAAATGAAATTCATCACAATTTTTTCGTAACAGTTGGACAGTGACGTACAAGTGCCAGGCAAATCCAGTATAAACAAATTAATCCCTTGTAAAACTTCCCCTACGTTTCAGCCCAGCCAGGGTTCCAACCTGCGGATAATTTCAGGGAAGTCTGAGTGTTGCATTTCCTCTAGCTGAGGTGAGTTTATATGTGCCCTAACTAGCTGATGTAGGGCCTGATCCTGCTCTCACTGAAGTCAGTGGGATCAGGACTGAGTCCTTACAGAACCATCCAGCAATTTTGAAGAAAACTTTGTACTTTCCTCTCCCCTCTCCTTCGAGGTGACTTCACAAATGGCTTATGTATGTAGTTTCTCTTTTGGAATCATGTTTTCTCCTGTAACTTGTTCTCTCTGCTATTTGAGCTCTTACTGCAGCAGTAAATTACACCTGCCACAGAAGGCTCCTGCTCCAAGCATGTGGTATAAAGTGCACACAGCTAATTTCAGGCTGTCTTTACTGAAACAGTGAGGGTTATAAAAACGATACTTTGCACTTATATCCAAAGATCTCAAAGCACTTTATAAGCCTGAGTTAATTAACTAGGCTCATAACACCCCTCCATACAGCAGGTGAGTGTTTCCTTGACTTGACAGATAAGGAAAGTGTTTAAAGACTAAAATCTTTGGCTCTAGCTCTGGATTGAGGCTATCAGCCTGGAAACCCCCTCAGCTTTTGACCTGTGGTCCTGCTCTCTGCACACCCAACTGAATGTTGGCAGCAGTCGCCTGATTGCTGTACAACCCTGCCACTCTTCAGCAAAGGTCATCTTGTCCTTGATTGGCTTTTGGCAGATTTACCAGTTGCCACTCAATAAGCAGATCTGTTTTTAGAAGGAAGCTATCATGTTAGTCCTATCAGTGAATGTGGCAGTGAAGAAAATCTGAGTGTTGCAACTAGAACGGTCTCCTTAGGCCAGTGCCCTTATTCTGCAGCAGTGATTTTGACTCTTGTCCTAAGGAGGTTAATTGGGGAGGGAGTGTATGACACCAGGGGTGCTGACAAGCAGTGCTTCCCTAAAACATGTTAACAGTCAGTGGGCCATTTTAACACCTGAAAGCTCTGGTATATTGTACCTGAAGAATCCCCCTTCTTTAAAAATGGGTTGGTGAATTTAGTGCTGGTGACAGAAGCTGGATCAACAACCCTGGAAAGAGATGCTCTCTCTCGGGTAGAGTGGCTGGCCAGGCTTTCTTCCCCTCCTCATGCTGTCCTGCTGATATGCCTCAGCTCTGATCACCTGGATCTTGGGGCAGTGGGTAGACTACATCTAAGGAAAAGGGAAGATTTTATTTTCCAAGGCCATTCAGTACATGGCCTCTTTATTGGGACACCCAGCAAGCGGGACACTCGTGCCAGTTGCTGTGGTTTTGCAATGTGGCACCTGCCTGTTTGGAATTGTTTTGTCTCACAAACTCCTATCCCACTGGTCACCAAAGAGGCCAATAATTTCTGATACTGGCAGCATCTGAACTGGACACTTTGATGGGAGAATCTCATATGCCTTTATCAGTCGCCAATTAGAACTTTTCTGGTTTGGCCAGAATAGCCTCTAGTTCTAGAGACCCAACCCAGACACCTGCAGTCCTTGCTGATGTGCTAGTCTCCTGAGAAGGCGTACAGGGGGTTGGTGGACACTGGGCATGAATGAGGAGGAAATGTAAGGCCAGAAGAGTCACCTCACAGAATGCTGCCTTGCCCGCACAGGATGCCACGCAGCTGCTGGCAGGTGGAATATGGAGGGCTGGCAGGTGGAATATGGAGGGACTACTGTTGGGGTGAAGCTCTAAGTCTAGGAGACAGAACCTGCTCCCTCCCCTCTGCACGCATAATCTAGAGCGAGCTCAGGAAGGGGAAGAGATAAGGGTGAAGAAAGGAGCCATGTTTGATTGCTGCTGCACCCAGTTTAGATCCCAAGGCTGATGGACAAAACAAGCTACCAGGGAGGACCCCGTAGCCCACCTGGGCTCCCAGGGCGATTGTCTGCCGGCTGAAATCAAGTCTATAGTGATTTTAAAAAAGTAAAGTTGCTTCCCTACTGTGGAAAAAGGTGGGAAGGGGCAGCACTGCAGGGCTGAGGGGAGGTACTGCTAACCTAATAACCCAGAATAAACATGCAGCCCCAGTTTGAAAGTGGTCTCTTTAAACAAATTTAAAATCTTGGCAACTCCAAATTCACTGAGACATTCAGTCCATCTTGTCTCATCTCTCATTTCTAAAATTACCATGCCTTTGGCTCTCTCAAGGAAGGATCCTTTTTCATTTCACAGCATTCAGTGGAGAAATAACACAAGCTGCAGCTGTGAGATGAACGTCTTATAAGGAAACCACAACGCTTTCAGTTTGTAAGGGCAGCAGCCATGGGATGAGTCGCGTGTTTCCTGCCTGGGGATGGGTTGCTGCCAGAATTGGCTGTTGTTCATGTATGTGTCTGCTACAATGAGGGTGATGAAAGAGGCTGCGTGCACTGCATGGAGGCTGCACAGAAGCATAGTATGTATGAGTCAGGCCAGCAGTAGAAAAGCCAGTCAGTGCAAGTCCCGGGTGAGGCTACCACTCTGTTGTCTCACCACTTGCTCACATCATCCTGTTTTGCCGGGCTGAGACTTCAGAGCTGCCCTAAATTCCCTGAACCTCAGTTCCTTTCTGTCTCATCCTGAAAACTGCCAGGTTGCTGCTGCCTTGATTGCATTAAATACCCTTTCAAGGCTCCAGCTGCCTCTTGTGTCTGTCCCCCCGGTTTATAAGAGTTGTGTATGTTTTTTGTTTCATTCAACTAATAAATAATACGTTAGTCCAAGAGAATGATAGGAATGTAGATATATTGTAAAGATAAATGTTTAGGCTGTCACACATCACTAATACAAAACCAAATAAAAATTATTAAAGAAAAGCTGCCCTTGAGATTGGACCAAGCCACCAGATTCCAATCTGGATCTACACTTCAACGTTCAATAGTGTTTTCATCCAGGCTTTTGGTTTCAGCCCACCTCTGCTAGAAATAGTCAGTGATCTAGCTCAGACCTGTACATGACTGCAAGGCAACAACAGAGAAGTTATATTTGCCTTTAAAATCCTAGGGTGCCTTTGGTCTCACATCCCTCTTCTCTTTTGCTTGCTTAAAGCCAGATGTGGGGTTCTGACTACCAAATGCTGGTAAGCCACGAAACTCCTAATCGGGGGAAAGGAAATCATTTGCTGAGATTTTCTGTTGCTTTTATTTCATCTTTCTCCACTTGAAATTAATTGTGCAAATATAATGCAACTTTAACTCTGTATCCCTGAAACCACTGAGATGAAACAGTGCTAAAAATATTAGTGGCTGGTCTGTGCCAATGCTCCCATTGCCAGAGCTGCACGGATATTAGCCCTATAGTGGGAAAATTCCCTATAGTGTCTCATGGTGTATATACAATGAGGTTTTCCTTAAACTTTCCTGTTGCTGTTCTACCATCATGCAGCTCCAATGGTAGTAGGAATGGTGGGAGTGCTGGTGTAGACTAGGCACCAGTGTTTTCACCATCATGTCTAACCCTACCCTGAGCAAATCTAGACGGCATGGTGGTAAAAAATGACAGTGGCTTCTCGTGCATTATCTACGTAAGAGCTCGTACCACTGCTGTCACTCCATCTGCACCAGGGGGTAGCACAATGATGGGAAATTTTTAAGAAAAATCTGTGTAGATAAGCTTCAGCATAGACAACATTTTCATGTCTCTGGTCAAGTTCCCCTTTTGGATGTTCACCAGACTGCTGTGTTTGGGTCCTACCACAGTGGGTCCATGTGCTCTTAAGATTTTGTTGGTCTGAGTAGACCTCAGCACTCTCTGGCCTCACTGGCACACTTCCTGGGCACAGATTTTGTCTTACTTTCTCACCAGGTGGGACCTTGTGTCCCAGATGCCCTAGGCCCCCCGTACTGTTTACTAAGGAGTCTGGGGGTCAGCAAATTAAACATTCTTTCCTAGACCTCCATCCTTGTGGGTACACTGGTTTACAGTCTACTTTTCCAGGGACATGTGATAGCTGAGGCACATAGCACAGAGATTTTAGAAAAGTTTCTAGTGTAATTATAGATCTAGACAAAAAACAATAAAACACTGTATACATTTCTCTGCCTCAGTTTCCTTTCCACTCTTGAGAGTTCTTTGAGTCTTGGTTAGAATCCTCTAGTGTGTCCAGGATCTTGTCCCCATACTACATATGGCTTCCTCTACAAATCATAGAATCTCTCTCTTTCCTATATCTAGCTTCTTTTGACCTTGGCTGGTGCCACAGTTAGAAAAGATCTCTCTGGCATGAAAGTCTGCACTTTTGTTCCTAAGTTGCCACCAGCCTTCTTAATTTTTTAAACCCCCCTGCTCTGACACATACTTTGTCCCTTTGTTCTCCTGTGTGGGGATTTTCCACTCTGTACTTCTTCCTTGCAGCTGGCTGAACTTGTTTTCTAACTCAGGCACTGTCTTAGCATACCTATTGTTTGACCATAGCATAGGTTAATGACTTCTTTTGTTTGTTCTGTAGCTTCTTCCAGACAGGGTGGGTAGTACATTTCAAGGACATTATTATCCGACAGCTGACTCACTTACATATTGAGGCATTCAATGGTACAGCAATTTACTAAAATGAACCAGAGTTCATAAGCTGTATATAGATAGATAGATTCTGCACAACATCACACAAGGCCTTGCAAGACAGCAGCAGGTGAGAGACTCTAAAGCTGTCTTTATATGCTAGTGCATTGCACCGTTGCAACGTGGCTCATTTTAAACTTTTGTAATTTAGATGCATTGATCCCCAGTAGGAGAGGTTAATGTTTAATAACTTTAATGCTTTAATAAAAGTAGTAGAATGTACTTTGTCACTAAAGTCAGCAGACTGACTATATAGGCAGTGCTATTTTTACATTATAACTATTCAAAGCAAAACCACTCTTTTAACAGAAGAAATCACTTGGGTGAGGGAAAGGCCCAATATTTATACTAAATCCAAATACAGAATGAAAACAATACTTGCTGCTTTTCATCTGTGATTGCTTTCTTCATTGTGGAGCATAAAACGTCATCTCTCATTTGCTGGACACTAACAGAATGTGCCCCATTAAACAGAATTTATGCTAATTTTATCCCAATTAAACAATAGTCATGCTTTTTGCTATCAGTGGGCTTAATTAATTCCTTGGGGGTTGTGCCAGTAAAATGCAGTGTATTATAGAATGTCTTTTTTCTGGCAGACTAGCTTTCTAAAATGGAAAAAAATATTCTGTGTAAAGGAATTGGATTTAATACTTAGCCAAACACAGCTCTAGCTTGTCTCTTCCAAAAAATATAAATAAATAAAGTAAATAAAGTAAATCTTGTTTTAGCTGCTCTCTGTCTTAGCTACTTATTTGGCCCCCATAACCATATTATTGGTTCTGTAGCTCACTTGATGGACCTATTTTTTCTCTTATTTCTTTTTGCAAAGTCCATGTCATTCTATGTCTATATCTTGGTGTAAATGCTTAAAAAGATTCTTTTTCTCTCATAAAACATTGATTCCAGCAGTTTGGCAATGAGGACTAGAATCTGTAGTTATCTGTGAGTGTAACAAACCCAAAAGTTCCAAGGCATTAGGTTCTTCCTGCAGTTTTTCCATTAATTTTATTGTTTTCTTCAGCATCTAAATTTCCATTTAAAAAAAGAGAGAAATTTAGCCTTTATTGTGACTAAACTAACCTTTACAATGTAACTGAAGACTTCTCCTTCTTCTGAATCTCCAAGGAGACTGTAACAACAGCAGTAAGAGAAGTGGGAATTCCCTCCATTTAGCTTAACTCTGGGACTCAGTTATTACAATTAGTATTTAAATACTAGCATTGTTAACAGTTTCAAGGCATCATAGCAGAAATTATATCCAGCTTTTCCACTTAGACATACTTGCTGTGTCCTGATGGCCCAATTGAAAGGGACTTTAGAAAGGAAGAAGGCTGCAAGTTTGGACTGTTAGGAGTTCAGTATTTTATCAGGTTTCCTTTAATTATTCCCATAATACTTAATGACCTTTAAAAATTAACATGAAGCTGGTTTTTGTGGTGCCAATAACCAAAACTTGTTTTGACTTTTGCAGTGCAGCATTTCTGACAGTGTGAATTTTCTATAAAGTGATGCAATAGCAGATCACTTTAATAATATAAATATTTTTGATTGACTACATTGTATTTGTTGCAATGTTAGATGGCACTACAATATTCTCAAACAAAAATATTTTCTTAAAAAAGAGTTGTGTGCCTACCCCCCCCCCCCAAAAAAAAAAAAAGGTTTCCCAAAACTTCTAAACATTCCAAAACAAAGAAACCCAAGCACTACAGAGGTTGAAAATGATCAGGTAAAGGGATTCAGCTAGTTCCCTACTTCTGTCACTGACACCTTAACTTTGTCTCCTTGTTCCTATAAAAATCATAAGGTGTCTCAATCTGGTCCCCTAGAAATTAAGGCACACCAAATTAGTGAACCTATTTGAAAATGAAGTGGGCTCTTAAATGGATGTGTATAGTCCAGCGAAGGAGAGCACTGCACTAACAGGTCTTATGAGGCCCACAAAACCAGGGCTCCCTTTCTGTGGACTTTAGCAAGTTTGTGGAAAAATTTTCTTGGACTCGTTCTCATAGTGCTACTACCTTGGTGTAGCGCAGTGAGTGTACTCAATCACTCTGAGTTAAAACATTAGGAATGTTACGACAACTGTCATCAAGGGCTGTTTTTAAACACAGTCTTCAAGTTCTTAGTGTGTGAGCAAATTTTGACTCTTGGAATGAAACACTGATTTGGGGTTATGTAAGGTTTTGCACTGGAGCTTGTGGATGGGGGAGTTTGCTCTCTGCCTTTTGCTCTGGTTAAAGTCAAGTCTTGAGACAAAGTTGCTTTCTGGAAAGCAGGCATTGGTATTGGGCTGCGATTAGGGTGACCAAATGTCCCAATTTTATAGAGATGGTCCCACTGGGACTTTGTCTCATATAATTGCCTATTAGCCTCCTCCACCAGTCCTGATTTTTCACACTTCCTATTTGGTCAGCCTAGCTGATTCCTAGAAGAAGGGATTTCCCTGCATGCTGTTTGACTATTTCCTTTCAGGACTGGTGCAAATAAAATAAATTACACTTAAGATAAACCCATGTCACTCATCTCTTCTCTCCTGGGAGCCAACCTGCAAGGTCCTGACAGCTGCTAGCACTTGGCAGAGGGGAAACATTGGTGTCAGAAGGGGAAACAGTATTTACTCAGCAGACATTTCCAATGAGCATCATGTAGAAATAAATAAATAAATGCACATTTACCATCCGTAGTTGTTAAAGGTCCCAAGATATGTATAGGATTCCTATTCCGGGTATAGAAACTGCTACAACTAGCACGGGGCTGTATATGTTTGGCTTCTTAATGGTGCCCACAGTTCACACTAATAAAATAGGAAAGTGGTGCAAATAAATAAGGCTAAAGGGAAACACTTGACTAGAAATTGTACATTCTTCCAGTTACATCTACTCACTTAAAATATCATATGCCTTAAACCTGTTCAAGCCAGTGTCTCTCAGATCAGTATTTTTTCAGGACCCTTCTACTCCTGGGTATCTTGGAAGTAGTTGTAGTCACTCATTCATTTCCTTCCTTACCTCAGTTGGCTGAATGTATCACTGTTTTTTTTCTGGTCTTAATAATATTGTCAGTTCTCTCCACCCCACATCATTGGCCTCTCTGTGCTACAAAATAAAAGACTAATAATGCTGATAATCTTATCCTCTCATCATTGCAGTAGTGCCCAAAAATTGCCAGGCACCTTCCAAACATGAAACAAGATGGTTGCTGCCCTGAGTGGTGATAGATGCTTTAGATGGATGATAGCACCAGGGAACAGTTTTTAATAACTGGGTGCTTAAAAGGTTCCAAATGGCACAGATTTGCCAGCAGTGTAGACAGGACATAATTTAACTGAAAAAGTTTTGAAAGTCATTGTCAATGTAAGTTCACTGCTTAAGTTACAGTTTACTGTTGAGAATGGATTTCATAAACTATGTTAATGAAACTCTGCCCTTTATTTTAAAGTGTGTGTGTGTGAGAGAGAGAGAGAGAGAATTTTTGGCAGGTCCTCTCCAGTTCATGTTGCAGCAGTGATGGGACCTTTCCTTGTCCTCCCATCTGCTCAAGCTGCAGCAGAGCACTGGACTGAGCAGTTTCAGTCTCTGTTTGTTTTGTAACTCTTCAATAATATGATCATCTGGCTTTTATTTTTTTAAATGGCAGTAATTAAAAAAGTAATTTCTTAAAGGACCAAGAACCCCAAACTTCGGGCTAGTGTGTTTGTCCCACAGAGAAAGTTCCTGCAAACTCTGAGGTCTCACTCCTTTCCTTCCTTAAACACCTCCTCCCCCTTTAATTTCTCCATAGCAAGTACCCATCCAGAAAAGGAGGGATGGAGACTGTTCCTTTTGAAACTGTCAACACCACTCCTTGTGTTGGCTACAGTGGGTTGCTAGACACGAAGACATAAAGTGCTACCTTTCCAGTTATTTTCCCTGCACGCATCCTACCACATGCAATGTTCTAGCCCCCATCAGCCAAGGAATGAGGGAATTATTCTGGATAACTTTTAAGCATCAAAAGGACAGAGGTGAGAAGTTCTAAGATTTTATTTTGTTTTTCTGAATTGATCGGAAAAAAAGCCTGCCCTGTTCATTTTCTGACACAGGTGTGTTTGGTTTGGTTGTTTTTAAATAATTATTGTCCAGGGGAAATGTTGACTGGTGCCAAAAATGTTCTCGGGTGGAGCGAAAGTCTACTGGGAAGGTGAAGAAAATGTGCATGTGTGAAGAGGGGAGCTGAGAAGAGAGTGTGTATACAGAGAAATGTGTGTTGATGTTTACAGGAGAGTTTGTGTCTTTGGCTTTGGCAAGGCAGAGCATACAAAGTTAATGACTCTGAGGGTTTTGTGTTTGCTTGGTTTTTAGCTGATTTAGTTTAGTGATAATGTTCCTTGCCCCTTAAAAATCAGAAGGCAGGTAGAAGGGCATGTGCTGGGTGAAGTGTTTCTTGGAGGATTTTGTGTGGGAGTGGGACAGAAGAGTTAATTGATATGTTGGAACAGAACAGAGGTGGACTGAATTCCAGCCAGTGTTGAATTCCTCAAAAGCAGGGATCCTGAAAGCTTCTGATTTTATGGGAAGTTTCAGCTAGAGGACTAAGGCCTGGTCTACACTTACCTTCCGGATTTGGCGGCAGTCGACGGGAGATATGCAAGTGCTGTGTCTGCTCCGCGCACCATCCACACTGTGCTATGCCACTTACCCGGGGTGGTTTTCCTACATCAATTGCTGGATCGACTAAGTGGGTCTACACAGACCGCTCAGTCGATCCAGAGCATCGATCTGACGGTGGCGAATTAGCCACCACCAGTGGAGAGCCAGCCTAAGAGAGTAACAGGCTCTTTTTCAATCCTATTCAGTTAATGCTCTTGTTAACAGTGATTCTCTGGCTACTGAAAACCACTGGGAGTCTGGAATCCAAACAAAAAACCCTACTCAAATACTTATGGAAAGATACTGACTCAAAAGCCTGGCTCCTGAATTCTTGAGTCTAGAACAGGGGCTGTCAATAGGCAGACCGCAAGCCAGATCCGGACCACCAGATGCTTTTGAATGGATTACAAAATCTTTTTATTTACTTCTTGTTGTTATTGCATTGTGAAAAATGTTTCTCTGGAGTCTGGATCTTGACTATACCTCGACCAAGAAATTTGGACCTTGACAAAAAATAGAAAAGACCAGTTTCTGATTGATGGCTTGTTGCTCCTCTTGAACCCCCTTCACCACCACCCTAGCCAGGGAGGGTCATGTCTAATGTTTCAGAGCCAAAATAATAATCACATTCAGCTCTGTGTGGAATCTTTCAACCCAGCCAGACTTTCTAAAGAGAAGATCCTGGCATCTCTCTGTAATGTCCTGTTTAGCCTGATCCTCATGTCAGCATTGTCAAGTGCCTGTTATTACCGCTAGGTCAATCATGTGATTTCATGTAATTATCTCAGGCCCACTGCAGCACAAGAAAAACTCTGTTTGTGGCTTCTTATTGTCCAGCCATGGAGCTAAATAAAACCTTTTAAATGAAAAAGCCTCTGACTTCTCCCAGAGAGGCTGTAGCACCATTCTGTCTCCATACACTCTCTGGATTTTTCTCCTGTTTTTAATAGGAAAAGGATATTTTGTTATAAATAGAATTGTTTCAAAAGCATTCACTTGCGCCTTGTGTTTATCCTCACCTGATGCCAGATTCCTAATTGTGCCATTGGAATCACTTCCATAGCACCCACTTCTGACGGAAAGCTCTTTGGGTCAGGAGCTATTTTTTATTTTGTTTGCTCAGCACCTGGTACCAATGGGGCCCTGATCCAGGTAGGTGCCTCTCAGTTCTGCTCTAAAAGAAATAAATATCAGATTACCTTGTGCTCAAACATCAGGAGGAGAACATGCTACAGGAGCAGACGAGCTCTTAAAAAACAGTGAGCCTTGGGCATATTCACCCCTATAGTCACAGGGGAATTCAGATTACACTATCTTGTGCCCAAGAGCGCAGTTGTGTCGTAGGAGGCATTCATACTATGGAATGGGTGTGCATTGGTACCACAGTTTGCCTTTCCCAAGGGTTACACCAGAGGGAAGCAGTTTGAATTGCAAACATGCTTTTCTGTGAGAGTGCTAGCAGCAGAGGCTCCCTGGGAGCCAACCTGCCTGGTCTCACCCCCTTCTGGGCTGACTTTCAGGGTCAGAACTGGGTGGCCAAGGATAGTATATGTGCAGCTTGTGTCTCTGTGATGTCCCCTTCAAGAGGACTTTCTGAGGCCAGTATGCTGCAGTCTAAGAGATGTATCTAGCCCCCTGCTTCTAGACAAATGTCCTAGCAATAGGAGAGCAGAGAGATTGTCAGTCTGATACAGAGGCAGGAATATTTCAAGTGTGTGGCAGAACTGGCATTGAATTCCCATTATATGACTTATGTAACCAAATATCCTAAGGGAGGATCTTGCAAAATCAGATCCTTATGTGCCCACAGAAGGTCCAAAAGCTGGTTTAAATGTTCAAGTTGGTGGTTTTGGGGGCTGGCACTAAGAGGCATCCAGTGCGTAATAGCAGCTCTCCATAGCTCACCATCCAGGGGAAGAATGTGGATATGTTCGGGAACATAGTGCCTCTGTGCACAGCTACAACCCACAAAGGAGAGAAGCAGCAGGACACATCTATTTGTCTCCATAACCAGAGCTAGATGAGCAGGTCCCCTACCTGCCAGATGTCTCAAGATTACTCAAGTGCTATAGGGATTCATTTAAATGCTTGCTGAATTGCATCCTGGCCTGGTTTACGTTGATGAGATTTGGGTTGGACAGGAGATGACACCTGTACCAGTTTATATAGAGCAGGATGCCCATTAAAGTCCCTGTCCTGCTCCCTTTTAATCGAGGGACCTTTTGCTACTAACTTAACTGAGGGCAGGATTGGGCCCCATGTCTTATGTTTGTTTGCTTTTTTGTATTCCCTCCTCTCCCCTGCAACAGTCCAGGCATTGGTTCCAAAAAGAACTATACTCGGGAGAATCCTGAAGGAAACAGCTACAGTGAAAACATAGCTGCACAGTGCCTACATTTCAAAACATCTTGGGATGGGCTGAGAAGAAGCCAAGGTTCTGTAAGCTTAAATATATCAGGGTTTTAGCTAAGCAGCCACAACTCATGAAGGCCCTATTTCTTCCCAGACAACCTTCCATCCTAACAGACTGCCCCCAACTCTAGCATGCAGTTGTCTTCTGTGGAGAGGCTGAGTGTCCTATAATTCCTGTCCCATCATGTCATCTTCCCTGTTCTGATATTTTTAGGGAGCACTCCCACACTATCTCCGTTGAACTGGGAGCATCTCCCCATTCTCATGGGCTCCAGGCTTCTTGCTCATCTGTCTCTCTCCAGGATTTGAGGAAGTGTTGAGGGTTTTCCCCTCTCCTGTCACCCCTCCGCATACATTCCCATCTCAAGGTGAAGCCCCAAGTGTACCTTTCTCTTTCTTCATCCCTGAGAAATTGATAGCCATCTCCCAAATCTCACCTGAGCTTCTGTCTGACCCTACGCAAATCCCGCAGCAGCCTCTCAGGACTGTGCCATGGCTGCCTTCTGCTGCACAACAATCCCATTAAGGAACACACTCATCTCTCTCTCATTCTCCCCACTTGGGCTGGGATTGCAAGGACAATTTGTAAAAACTTGAGACTGTCCTAGCCAAACTGAGATTTGGCAACTATGCAGCTGTAATGGAAATAACTTTTAGGACTCTTTAAGCAGCTTCGAAATAGCACCAATGCAGTTGGAACACAGTGGATCCTAATTGACCAGCACCGTATTTGGAGGATCAAACCAGCTCTTTAACTCTGAACTATTGCTGACTCTAGGATTTTTGCTGTGCTAAGCATTACTGAATAATATCAGTTCCTACCAATCACTCATACTATAGTCACTAAATATTTTGCTGACCTTAATATTTTATTATCTGAAGCAACCCCATCTAATCCCAGAGGAAGCTAGCTCTTCCCTGTATCTCTGACCCATATGAATCTTCCAGAACCCAAACAAAATCCAAAACATGGAGAGTTTTATTCCATCTCCTCTGATTCAGCAGATTCTGAAAAGAATAACATTTAAATTTGGTTTGCTTATGTGCGCCAAAGTGGACATGGTTTGTCACATGCATTGGATTTTAGATTAGAAGGCTTTGTACAAAACAGCTTCATACAGACTTTTGTATAAGGTGAAATAAAAGGATGCAGTAAAGAATTCACCATTTGAACCTTTTTTGGTCAAGGTTTCTGATGCCTCCAGCCTTCCCACTTGGTACTTCCATAATTTAACCTCATAACCATTTCAGAAGAACCAGTTTGAGACCCACATGAAGATGAATTAAAAGTTCTGTAGTGTTGCTCAAATGGGATTAGAAAATCAGCCCAAAACTAGGCTGCAAAGGGATGTCCCATCAATAATTCTGGCAGACAATGAGAATCTTAAGAATGCATGAGCACATGGACTCTAAATTCTTTTCTGCCAGGCTATGCATTAGTACCTTTGGCCCAGATTTTTAAAAGTATTTATGCATTGCTTTGCTCTGCTTAGAGAGTCACTTAAAAAAAAATGAAACATAGGTTCCTATGTCAATTAGGCATTGTCAGAGTAAGTAGAACAATGCCTAAATAATTTTAAAAATCAGTTTTCAGTGTTGTAGCCATGTTGGTCCCAGGATATTAGAAACAAGGTTGGTGAGGTAATATCTTTTATTTATTTCACCACTTTCTGTTGGTGAAAGAGACAAGCTTTCAACCTTACAAAGAGCTCTTCTTCAGGACTAGGAGTGGAGTGTGCCTTTCCCATACCTGAAGAAGAGCTCTGCATGGCTCAAAAGCTTGTCTCTTTTACCAGTAGAAATTGGTCCATTAAAATATGTTACCTCGCCCACATTATCTCTTTAAAAATCTAGGCCTTTGTGACTAGATACTTTATACTTCATGGGCACAGAGGCAAGTTAGGTCCTCTGTATGCTGATTAAGGACATTGGATTAGCACCACTCTGGTGCACTCTCTAGAGTTCTTGCTAGAAAAGTGATAATATGATTTGCCAGAGACTAACCATGCTATAAATCATCTTGCATGATAAACCATTCTATAAACAGCTGGAATAATTGGGCATCACTTATACTGGCAAGGGATCCACTGTTAGAAGTCTTTTAATGGGAACTATATCAAAACTAGAGGTGGGCTTGATCCAAATCTTTAAGAATTTTCCTGTAGTTATCCAATCTAAGAAATTGGCAGAACCAAAATTCCAGATCTTTGGGCATGTTTGGGTCAGGAACCTGATATGAGCATCATGGCTCAATCCTATCTCTAGTTTAATTTAAACACTGCTCTCTAGAAAGATGCTATCACAGTTTCAATCCTTAGTGTAGATAGGGCCTCATAGGTTTACAGAGCTTTGGCCTAGGGAAGAGAATTTTAACATAATGGAAAAGAAGAGAGAGACTAAGTTTTCTATATCACTGTGCAGAAACAAGGTATTTTATCTGACTGTGAAAAGGATTGATGACAGAAGACAAAATGCTGTTGACAAGATAAAAAGACAGGATAATGTTCCTTGGAACAGTTAAAGGATATAAAATATATAGCTTTTAAGACCAAAACTATATATCTTGGTGTTTTATAGTATTTTAAATGGATTTTAAAACAAAGAAGCTAGAGGACAGTCATCCTCAACCCACCATCACCACTGCTGTCAGAGGCGGAATAATGAGGACAGGACTTGCTGGGGAAGAGGCTATCATAGACAATAAAAATACTTAATTGATTCTGTTCAGGGAAGAGAATTTCCTTGTAACAAAAACATGATCCTCTCTGTTCTTTTTCCAATCATACGGATTTGTTAAAGAGCCACTTATGCTCTTCCCTAGAAATAAAATTCTCAAATCTCAACCGGCTTTTTGACAAACTGTGGTTTTCCTGGAACGAGCCAACTAATGTCTATCCTTAACAAATCAATATATTTTAGTAGGCACTTGAAGAGAGTATTTTGATTTCATGCAACACAATAGCTTGCAGAAGGTTGCCTATGAATAAGGGAATTTATGCTGCATTAAACTTACTTATCAAATATACTGATATAGCACAGTAGTTGCTAAGGTGGTACAGAATTCATGCTTTTGTTGCTACATACACACTGTGGTTGAGTGAGATTAATGGCTTAATCTAGCAGCAGTGTAACATTTAGAGGGTCTGTCCACATTTACACTTTTCTAATCTTTTATTGATTGATTTGATTGATTGGTTTTAGGAGCTTATAACGCTACAGGTTACGTGTGTCTTCCTGACACTGAGAAATATGGCTTTTTTGTTTCTTTTTACAAAGATTACTCAAACTTGCTATTTTTGCCCTTTATTTAACTTTAAAGAAATAATTTGGCTTCATTTCTCTGTTTTGTTTTTTATTTAAACTGAAATGATAGTCACTAATGGACTGGAGCTTTTGGGTGCTGCAGGGATATCGGAGCAGTACATACTACAGATCGTGTGTAGTACAATACCTTAGTACTTAGGGATGAGTTATCCCTGAATGTCCTGAAGTCTGTGGGGTCCAATCAGTAACTTTCTTCTAAATCTTGCACAGCAGCATCTGCAACAAAGTTGTAATACGTACAAAATCTCATAATTGCTTTCTGGACACTGCTTTGGGAAACATAGTCAGTGAGATCACTTGGCAATATGTCTCCTTCCATTGGTTTGGTGGGGTAAGAGATCAGTGCTAGAAGAGGGGTCATTCTTCAATAAAACTATATCCCTTTGTATAGGAATAACTCTGAGAATCTGTGGCTAGAACCAAGCACTGTGAGGGAAGGGAAAAGATCCTTTGGTCAGTTCAGGCTACTTTGCAGTGTTTTGATGTCACAAAACAGCCACAAACTATTTCAGTTGGCCCTGGGAATATTCTGCCAGCTCAGGGGATTCATCCAGTGTTGAAGGGCTGTCATAGTGCTTCTCTGTCAACTTCCCTCATGGCTGCCCTGCACAGGGATAATGGCTGGAGTGCCATTGCATGTTACTGATCCCAAGGTGCCGGTATTATATGTGAGATCCATAGGCAGTTGGATATCAAATAGAGTACACTGTTCTTCTCCTTCCTGTGGCACTCTATGATTTAACTGTATACCAATGTATTTGGGTAATGGATAGAAAATTATATTGACACACATCATCATTTTGAGTCCTGCTTTTAGTTTTTGATCACATATCTAAAGGAACACAGAATTAGACAGAAAAGGGTAATAAACTGATTAGAGGCATAGGAGAAAAGAACTGCATACTCTGTAGCTAGTAATAATGTTCCTATAACATGTTCCTATGTTCATCTTCAAAGTGCTGTGCAAGTATTAACTAATTAATCCTCATAACACCTTTTGAGGTACAGAGGTTTATCCAGTTTTAGAGACAGGGAAACTGAGGCAACAGGGAAGTTAAGTGACCTGCCCAAGACCAAGGAGGGAGTCTGTGTTTAAAGCCAGAATTGCAACTCAGGAGATCGTGGTTCCTTACTAGACCACACCTGTCCTGAAATACTAAGATTGTTTGCTTAGTTTGGAAAGAGGAAGTGTAAACAGCTATGTGACACATGTATATCAAATAATGACTAATGTTGGATTCAAGCAAAGAGCTTACTTGGCCTATGAGTTAATAATGAATGAAGTGAAGTACAATTGTTCGTTATAGAACAGGTACTCTTAACTAAACAGAATACATTGTGGTGTGCAAAACAATAAAAAGGAGGCAGATAAATACAAACCAATGGAGAAGGAAAAATCAGTTAATTAAAAGAAGACTTCAATTGTTTGAGAGGGAAAAGGATGTTTGAGAATGATGGGCTATACCCCACCCAAAAGGAGTCTCATAAACTTGTTTACAATAAAGGGACCTGTGTGCGGGGACAGTTAATACCCACGGTAGATTTGCTCACTCTACCTGAATGAACAGAGTCCTATGAGTAAGCAAGTATCTACTTTCCTCTGAGGGCACGGACATTCACATTTTGTATTCAAAGTTCTTCTTGGCTCCAGTTCACTGGCTGCTGGTGCTAGCTGTTTTTCTTCCTACCCAAGTCACAGAGCTGAAGGAGGTTGTACTAGCACTGCTGCCCACAGGGCAGCTGCATATCGTTCCCATAAAAAGAGAAGGTGAATCAATTAAATAATTTGAGGGTCATGGGGGTGATACAGCCCCAAAAGTATTTTCCCACAACTACGTATTTAATGCACGCAGTTAAGTTTCCTTAAAGCTAAAGACTCCCTTAGTGAATAAGGATGTATGATTTCTTTGGGGCACTCCCTCCCTAGGCTTCAGAGGCTGAGCTGCAACTTCAAAGCACTGCCCGTACAACTATTTTTAGAGCGCTAGAGCAAGCTCCACAAGCCTGAGTCTGTCCACCTGAGCTAGGAGGCTTGCTCTAGAGTGCTGTGTAAATCTACCTAACGGCAAAGGACATGAGGAAGAGACTGGCTTGAGAACTGCACTCAGCAAACATATCTTAAAACATTTTACAGAAAGCCTCTATGTAAAATTTATTCTGTTTATGAGCCATCCACTTTCTGTACTGTTTCTTCTTTATTCTTTACCACCACGAATATTTCCCCTTCCACAAACACATAAAGTGGAAATGTTTTAAGTGTCCTTAGCCCAAAAAATCAAAACTGAGGCAAAACATTCCATCTTCAATCTATGCTGCTGTCAAAGCTAGCCTCAGAAGGAAAGGGGAAAAAAAGCCACTTGTGGTGATATTGTACCTGTTCTTTGAATCCAGGCATATTTGTATCATCCCCTGCTGTACTACAGTACACAGCACAGAGACAGAAGTTTTCATGGGTAAATAGTTGCACTACAGACTTGACTTGACTGTGAAACAATGAAAGCCAAAATGGTAAAACCACAGGCCTGTAGTTTGCAGTTTTATCCAGAGTGTAGGCAGGGACTTGTTTAGCTCAAAATACACAGTCCCATCATAGGCATACAGGCTGGTTGCCTAGCTAGTCTTGATTTTAATTATTCCTGTTGACCAGATACTCAGTCAATTTCACCAGCCAGGTTGGTCAATTTTAACACACATACATTAGTTCTCCTCTGCATGATCTGATGACTTATCACGACTCAAGTCTTGAGACAATCATATGTGTTCATATGCATTTTCATATTGTCAACAGTTAGGGTGACCCAATGTCCCAATTTTATAGGGACAGTCTCGATATTCAGGGCGTTGTCTCATATAGGTGCCGATTACCCCCTACTCCCTGTCCTGATTTTTCACACTTGCTCTCTGGTCACCCTATCTTAGTCATTACATCACTGATAGGATAGGGCTCTCTGAAGGTTTTTTTATGTAGATAAAGTATTTAATAGCTCTTTCATTCTCTGTGCCTGGTAAGAATCTAGCGATAGTTGCCATACGTAATCCCTAACTGAGATATCTCTCTCTCTCTCATATATATAAATATATATAAAATAAAAATCTTCTGTCAAATCAAGATGGAATGTATTTCTAAAAGAAATATTCTCATTTAGTCACAAGTTGAGCTTAATGCAGGAATCATTGAGTGAAATCTGTCACCTGTTCTATGCAGGTTATATTAGATGATCGTGACGGTTTCTTCTAGCCATAAAAGTCTATGAATCAATGAAAGTACAGTGTGAACTTTGTTAAATCTCTACAGTAGTTTCACAAAGAGGACTAGAATTTAGTCTTAGACAGCACCTTTTTATGGTTTTGAAGGTATCACACAGAACTTAGGGAGTTATCACTGCATAGTTCTTGCACTACCAATATATAACTATGAACTCACCCTTGAGATGCCAAATTTTTGAGGGAGAAGACTATAGAGAAGTTGTGAGGCAGCACTGTCAATCTCTGTATCTAAATGGGATAAAGGCAACATGTCCCCTTTTCCCAGGGCATAGTGGGTAGACACAGAACTAGCCACCACTGCCCAGACCACGCCACTAGCAGAGGTCCTTCTCTCTCGTTTCACCAGAGGCTGTTGTCTTTCCCATCCAGTGCTGCACACAATCTGTCAACTGCACAGCTGCTGCAACTGAGCAGAAGCCTAAAGTGAATGTTCAGATTGGGATGTGTAGGTTATGCTATATCCCTACAGCTGATGTTTGGAAGGAAAAAGAAGAAAGGCGCTTATCTCTCCCTTCTCCTGCCCCTTCTAGCAGTTACAAAGGGAATCCCAGCTCAGTGGCTTATCTGTAGCAGAGCACCTCAAAGGTTGACACAGTGCTTAAAAGTCAGTTGGGAGCTGGTCACTGATTCACACTTGGGGTTTCAGCATTGCTAATGATGGTGGAGCTAGTATAGGCCTGGCCAACCCTACCAGTGTAGCATCCTTTCCCAAGTTCTGCAGTGTCAGAACTACTATCATTATTATTTATTGTGGCCAGAATTTTCAGAAGGGGTGGAGGTGCTGAAGACTTGATATACAGGTCTCATAGACTCATAGACTCATAGGTCAGAAGGGACCAATATG
>ML675609.1:28146357-28191695 GCA_007922155.1 Mesoclemmys tuberculata | reverse complement strand
CTAAAATTCTTATTATTAATCCCTAAGTGCATGACCTTGCACTTTTGAGAGCTCGTTTTTAAAATCTGGTTCCACATGTCAGCAGTGTATTCTGCAACTGATAAGACACAATTAAAGGCACAGCCTGTCCTAAGGAGTTAAAAATCTAAAACTGAGAATTGAATATAAGGTCAAGTCCAGGATTGGTGGCTTGAACCCATCAGCTAGGGATGAGAATGCTATTGGCTGAGACAAAATGACTTCTTATTTAAAAGGTGAACTTAAAAATCACACTTCTGTCTGAGAATGTTGGACCTGCTATTGTCATAAGTAACACCTACGGTGACAATTGCTGAAAGAAGTGTGTGGGTGTGGGTGATCTTTTTTCAGTTTGTTTACTTGTACATTTGACAGAACTTTGTTACAGTGAGCTTTCTTGTATATAGTCAGTTTTTTCTGTTGTGGGTGGTGGGGGATCATTCAGATAGCAGTGGGTACTGGGAAACATTTAAAAATGTAATTATAAAACCACAAACATTAGCAGAACTTGGGCAGGTGTAGAACCTGAAACTGCTATAATTCCTTTTTAAAAATTGAATGCCTAGATTTCAAAATGATGAGGTCCCTTTAAAGTACTGTGTGGTTTTAAGGTAAATGTTCTATTTACTTTTTGATAAACTGAAAGTTTATTTAGCAGATGGATGTAATATGTTGATTCCCCTTATGAACTGCTCCAGTTCATGAAACAGTTGGTGTCTGGGTTTGACAGCAGGCAAAGGGCTCATGGGTTTTTGTTTAAAAGGATTTCCCTGTATTGCCTAGTATTGTATTTGGTTACACAGAAAGTAGCCGTTCAATATGCCTGTTCCATTATTAGCTACATTTACCTGTATGCTTTTTGGCAAAGGAGAATTTCTTCTATATGCTATGGACATTGGATTTAAATATGCCATGTCTTGTCTTAGCAACAGGGATCAGAACCCCCAGGTAAAGCACTACAGAAATCATTAAGAGACTTGGGTGTTTTGGAAAGGGCATGTAAGAAAGTAGAGATAAATCAGCCATATTCCACGCAGAATTAAAAATCCTTTGTGAGAAGCCCATAAAAATGTACTGCATGCCCTAGTGCCCCTCTCCCCATATTTGCAGGGTATTGTCCCCTTAGGCATGGTCTACACAGTTTTTGTACTGGTGTAACTATGTTGGTTGGGTATAACTGGTATAACTTATTCTCTTTCCCATGTAGGAGTGAGTTATAGTGGTATAAGCACATTTATATTGATATAATAGCAACCACAACACAGCGGGAGGGGTTCTATCGCTTTAATTATACCAGCATTGTAATACAACTTTGCTTTCAGTCAGAGCCCAATCTTCCACTTCTTACACTAGCAAACTTCCCGCTGAAGTCAAAACGGACAAATCTTTTTAACACAGTTTGGCAAAACATATGCTTTTCTCAAGCTAGCTCTACGCTACAGATTTCTTTCAGCATAGGCCAGTGGGGGTCAGGCATGATCCCTGACTGACATCACTGTGCCAGCAGAAGTCCCTGCTGTAGACACAGCCATACTGCCAAGCTGTGCTTTTACAAGCTTGTTTTATTTTATAGCTTGTTTTGTTCAGGGGTGATTTTACTATATTGGTACAGAGGGCAGCTTTGCAGGTAAAGCTGCATCTACACTAAGAGTGCTTTAACAACATAGTATACCTGTGTTCCTACATCAGTAACGCTGTCTTAGTGTAGTCATGGCTTCGTTTGTGTCCTACTATTTCATGAAATCTGACATGATTATGCAACATTGGGTAGGTTCTGCTGCAGTCGATCCTGAATAATGAACTAGTGGCTGGGCCCCTGTGATTTGGCTGCTAACCCATTGGTTGTTCCAGGAGTCAGCAGCTGGTGACACAGGAATGAGATATTTGGCTTGAACTGCTTGTATCCTCTTTCTTCTCCATAGTGAGAAAAGTCCATTTTAAATTGCATGGCACAGACTCCTGGGTTCCTGCCAAGACCTGTTGGCTTTTGATAACCTAACACTCTGTTCTTGCTTGCTGCAGCCAAGAGTCACCTGATCTGTTCTCCTGAGTTTACTATTTTGTGTGCTAGAAACCCATTCAGAACTTGGTGTTTGCAGAATCCCAGGGAGTGGATACTTTGCTTCTGGAAAAATACCAGAAGTTCCTTAGACATTTGAGGGACTCCTCTCACCGCTAAGAATTGAGCAAAGGGGAAGGACTATTAAAATATTGGTGGAGAAGGACTGTTTGAAAACGTTTAAAAGCAGCTTGCATTTCTGCATTCTCATATCACTTTTGGGTCTGATTTAGCCACCCTTACTCACACTGAGTAGTAATTTACTCAGGAACTAATCCCATTTCCCCAATATTTTTTATGAAAGCCCAGGTTTTTTTGGTCAAAACCAGACTTTTTTGTGGAAACTTTCCTTTAATTGAGAGAGGCAATTTCCATTGGAAAAAAAATGAAAATGGTTGGGTTTTTTTGTTCTGTTTTTTTACCAGTTCTATCATCTTCATCCTGTACTTGGTCCATCTTTCCTGGCTCTTAACTTGTCAAGCAAGTCGCATTGGTAGAAGCTTTCTTAAGTTATAATTGTAGGCTTATGTAATTGCAAATCAACTAATCTAAACCCTTATCTCAAGACTGAGGATATCTGAGCCACATATGCAGTTTACACTACTAAGGAAAAAATGGTATCTATTTCTGACAACCAGTTTGCTAAATGTGCTGACTATTTGCTACAGTTGCCCCTGAAGTAAGGAAATAACCTATTAAAAATTATAAGACACATAATCCTTATTTATGCCCAGAACCATTTACTGAGTATAAGTCAGGGTAGAATTTTCCTCAGTTAATGCCCTTTTAAGTATTGTGACTATTGTATTTTTATTGGGGAAAAAGGATCCTGAGGAATCTTTCATTGCACCACCCTCTTCAAAGGATTCCTGTCATGATGTTCTTTACTCTAAGGAAGTATGGACATAGCTCCTTATGCCCTTCAGCATCACTGAGAGGGTGCATTTGAGAAAGATGTGTTCCCACAGGGGGAAAGCACACTGCCTCTACAATGCTAAGGACTGAAATAGAGACCGGAACATCTCTCTCATGCCACAGCACACAGACACTAACATGATGTGAAATTTGTGCTGGCTGACAAAAAAACAAATACAATTTTGTGTGTTATGGCTCAGTTGCCTCACTAAGTAATACCATGGACTTCAACTGGAATGTTTTGTTAGAGACACAGGACTTCAGTCAGCTGTGGTACTCCCCTGTAGATTGAGGGGTCCTTTCATAATCTCTTTGAGGACGGAAGTAATCGTTATAGAGGGACAGAATAGATCAGTCATATAATCTTAAACAGAAGTATATGAAACTAGACAATCAGCTTTCTTTAACCTCACTCTTGTTTAAAGAAATGTGTTCCCTCCTCCTCCTCCTCCTCTGAGTTTAAGCTCCTTGGAGAAGTGATCTTGGGACAAATTCATCCCTGGTGTAATTCTATTGATTTCAGAAATGCCAGGAGACAAATTCATACTTAAATATATAAAAATCAGTCTTCCCTTAAAACTACCATTATGGGTAAGGGGCTTTTCCAAAATGAAAATACATAGGATGCTAAGTATTGCCTGGAGCAGGGGAGTGGGTATCTTGCCTCAAGCAGCTGACCATCAGAAGCAGGATTTTTAATAGCTTTTTACCCCTTTGTTAATGAGAAGTTGGAAATCAGAACATCACATTCTAATGCCACTGCCCTAGGAGCGTTAGTACTGTCATGTGCTCTTCCCAAGGAGAATTGATGTCCTGCCACGTTGGGGGAAGAGCTCATTTGGCTGTAGCACTAGCTTTTAGTTATCTGGCTTGCTCACTAAAGTGACTCACATCTATCAATTTTAAATGTTCTGCAATTAGAAGTTAATTGACATGATTGTAAGTCTTTTGTTATTTATAGAGGCACATAGTTCTGAGATCACATAGTTCAAGTGGCAGGCGGAAGGAAGAGAGAAATGTCTCCCAAAAATGCCAGGCACATGGTGTCTAAGCCACCTTTACACACGCTCAGTAGTTGAATTAAGGTACTGTGTAAGGCAGGACATGGCTCTCCCCATGGTTTATGCAAGATAGTCTAAACCTACAAATTAAGGGGATGTGTCCACTAGATTTAAAGTGATATTACTCAAACATGTTAAACAGGAGAAACAAACAACAAACTGTCAATTAGAAAGGTTTTATTAGAAAAGTAAAAAATAAAAACCAAAAGAACCACACCAACAATACAATTGCATAGAAAGTCTTGCACTTGAACATCAAGTGTATTAATGTGAACTGTAATCAATGGAAGTACTACATGGCATATCATATAGGTTGTTTGTGAAGGTTCCTGCCCTCACCCCAAGCATCACATCATACTTTGGCATGCAGTACACAAGGGCTGCAGGCAGCTCCCAGAAGCATTTTCTTCAAGCATCAAAGATATGAAGTGATTACAACAACGCAACAATTCCTGCTTCAACGTTCACTTGGAGTCTACATATAGCTGCCCTCATGTCAGCAGTGGAGTTTCATCTTTGATCCAAATACACATACTTGGTCTCATTAGACCTTAAGTTTAACCACCATTCAGTCATACACATGCACCACCTTCCCCTTGCAAAAAAACCCATTGATTACAATGTATTTTGTTATTTAAAAAAAAAAAAAAGTCAGCTAGGAGTAGGGAAATTGTCTACCCCCAAAGCAGCCCTGCTGCTGCATCTGGCATCACAGCATGTCACAAGACTAATTGAAGAAGTCAGAACAATAAAAAGTTGTCCTACACTCACTGAAACGTTAAAGCTAGCACTCTCTTGCTATCTATGCCCACACAGAGTGAGGGAAGCAGAGTGCAGTTTTCTTTTCCAGCAAGTTTCCACCTCTTTGTCCTCCCTCTCTGTTTGGAATATTTCCTTCTACATTTGTACAGTCATACTCCAGTCTAACCTAACCTTGGTTGCTCTAAAGAGTTGCCACTTTTTAACCAGCTTATGTTAACTTTTTCAAAGCTTTTTCAAACTTGAATAAGTTGTCACCCTAGTTTCTTCTGGTGCTGTACGTGTTTAAAGAGTAACGATCAGTTATTCCTCCATGAGGTGCCTTCAGCACTCTTCTATTAACAACTGCTCAGAGCTGTAGAGCTTCTTTTTAATGACTCTGAACCCAGTGCTCAGCTTCAGTGACTGACTGAAGCCTGGAGTGAAAGAGGGCCCAGAACTAAAAAGTCCCTGGATTTTAGGCCATAGCCGGGAGTCCAATCTTAACACAAGGGTCAGCTGGAAAGTAGGCACGAGACTTGGATCCACCTCAATCTGCCCCACACTGTGACACCCCTTCCCATGTTCGACACACAGGTCAATGAGGGCACCTCTCAGGCCACAGGGCTCACTATAAGCCAGGTGAAGCAGCTCTTTGCTGACTTGAGTGATGAGTTGGCTTGGCATCATGAGTCTGGAGCAGCGCTTGGAATTTATGTTGGCTTTGTTCAGATGGACTTGGATTAGTTTCATGAGATTGTTACATAGAAGTTCATCTTCTGGGTCATTTAACAAATCAAAGTCTGGCAGGGACACTTCATCCAGGTACTCTGCGTCTATGAATGAAAATCAAAGTCAAGTCAGTACTGGCCAGTATATTAAAATGGCTTTTGTTTTAAAAGTTGCTACAAGGGTACTAAACACTTAGGACCAAATGTGAAGGGAATGAAAATTGATCAGTTTATTAAATAATAATGTAGGTTACAAGATAAAAGAACAGTCTTGTGGGATAAAAAAAGAAAAGCTGCTACAGTTTTATGGGACAAATATTTTTATAAAGCTTAAACCTCGCCCACTGTATATTTTAGATGTATTGAATTACAGCAATAGTGTATATTCATTTTGCTATTTTAATTGTTTAAGTACATTATTTGACAGTTCAGAAAAAAATCTTAATTTTATTTTTAGGAAGTGTGTGTGTGGAAATAATGTAGCTTAAAATAACCCTTGCCCTTTTTAAATTTGGGTAATGCCCATGACTTTTCAGTCCTGAAATCTACTTACCTCCTTCACAGCTCAAGCTGCTGTCCAGGGATTCACAATCGGAGCTCTCCATCCTGGGACAGCGATCGGGCCCTTCCAGCTGCCAGCTCGTCCCCCAGGAGAAGGTGGGTGAGGGCTGGTTCTCCCTCTGCTCCGGAATGGGAGGCAGCGAGGAAGAGAAGCTGTCCCACACGCCTGGCATCGCTGCTGGGAGCGGGGCCGCGGGGATCGGTGCGACACAGACAGGTCCTGCAATCCAAGGCCAGCACGGACACGGTCAGTAAGGCAAGCGTGTGGCGGGGCGCCTACATGGACAGCCGGTCCCGCGCGAAACCGAGGGGGATGGCGCCGCGGCCCCCGAGAGGGTGCAAGGGAGCGGCGCCCCGGGCCCGCGATTGGGAAGGCAGCGACACGGAGCAACCCCAGGGCGATACTTACGGGGCGGCGGGGGCCGGGCCGGGAGCAGGCGGTGCCGCTCTCGCGGAGGGGGCCGGGCCGGGCCGGGCTGTGCGGTGTCCCCAGGCACGCTCCGCGTTCCCCTTCTCGGCGCTGCGCTGCTGTCCCCGGCCCGCTCGCTCGGGCCCTTTAAATAGACAGCGCGACGCGCCCGCCCCCTCCCTGCGCCGCCCGAAACCCCGAGCCGGCCTCCCGCGCCGCAGCCGCCAGTGGCGAGCCGGGAGTGTGTGTCGGGCTCGGCCAATGGCAGCCGGGCGCACGTTCGCAGCGTTCTCCTGCCCGGCTACAGCCGCCTGGTCCCCGCCCCCGGGGGGGGAGGGGGGCGCTTCTGAGCGCTGCGGGCTCCGGCGAGCGGTCTGCGGGGGGAAGGGCTGGGGAGGGCGTGTGTTCATTGCCGGGGCTAGACCGGGCTGCACAAAGTAGCCTCGTGCTGGGTGGCCGTGCGGGGGTCTGAGTCCCAGCTCTGACCCAGACCAAGGGGTGCCCTTCGGCTCACGGGGACGGTGGTGGGGGCAGGACAAAGAACTGTTAGCGACTGTAACCAGTTTTTATTCACCTCAGTTGGGTTCCACACGCGCAGGCCCTCGGCACGGGTTTCTGGCGTGCTGTGTCATTTTTCCAAAGGAAGGTGTGTTCAGGTGAATCTTACATGCACTTTGGGATCTCAGGGTTCATGGCTCTCCATTTGTGACGTGAAAAACCTTCAAATATCGGTGGGGCGGTTTCTGTAACAGACAGCGATTGCTTCATATAAAATCAGTTCAGCCCACTCCAAAGTAAGAATAAAAATCTCCTTGCTGCTAGGTATTTCTGGCATTGTGATTCGTTTTAAAGGATGCGATGAATTCGGATTGGTGCATATATAAAATCCATTCATAATCCCAACACGAAAGATGCTACCGTAAATCTCATCAACTATGTTTGATGTAACCTTATAGCGAAGGCCAGTCGCTCAAGTAAAAGAACGAGTTCATTTTCAGAAATCTTAAGGTTTTCCCCCCATCTCTAACCCACTATAAACGTGCTTTTTTTTTTTTACTGTACCTTGAGCTAATACATTCCAGCCTTGGATTATTTCGTGCACAATCAAGGTCAGGACATGACAGCACGGTTTTCCTAACTTTTAGTCCTTAAAGCTCTATTGAGAAACTAGTTTATTGCACCTCCTTACGTCAACTGATTTTGGGGGCGGAGGGGGTCTAATGCCTAACTAAATCATGCTATTGATCATTCGAGTCGATAAATTCCTTTGTTGCAATTCTGCTTATGGGAATGCGGGACGCGGTGAATTCTGCACGTATAGCTAACTCTAGGTAAACAAGCCGACGCTAGCTACAGCCCGTTCTCCGGGTCCTAGCGTCCGTCCTGAACTCGGTGACTGCTTTGTGTAAATGATTGGGCGAGTTGCATCAGGAGAGGAAAAAACCCTAGCGAGTGCAATAAAGCAGATCGTTTCATCAGTGAGAGAAACTAGCAAGTCTACAGCAGGAACAATCAAGCCTATAACCTTTAAAATGAGGGTTGAAAACTTGACGCTGTCTGTCTGGTCTGCAAGAAAACCTTTTCTTCAGTTTCACTGATTAAAACCTAAGTATAGTGGAGCCTGTAAGCTCTTTGATTATGCCTTTAGTTGTCATTAACTTTAAATCTCGGATTGATGTGTGCCCTTTGCTGGTGTTTATGTAGTTAGATAGCTACCTTTTCTGGCCACAATCCCCAGCTACTGTCCTATATCTCCACTCCATAGAGCAACCAGACAGGTCCATGCCAACGTATTCAGTACACAGATTGTTTAAAACGTTTCTGAAAATGAGCAAATAAGCTATCTGAAATGAGGAGGTGGTGGGGGAGCTGAAATAAAATGGAGACAAAAAATCCACCTAAATTGAGAAACAAACCAACTAATAATAATAAAAAAGCCACAAACCAAGGAAAAACAAAACTGGAAAACAGACTACAATAAAGTAATTTTCCTAAATAAATAGAAATAAAATACACACAAGGTCTCCCTATTTTAGGCCTGGTTTACACTTGATATTTTGATTGGCGAGCTCCCATCAGCACTGTAGCTATGCTGATCTAAGCCCTAGTGTAGATGCATCTAGGTTTCTTCTGTCAACCTAGTTATTGCCACTTGAGGAGGTGGATTACCTACAGTGAAAGAAGAAACCCTTCCATTGCTATAGTACATCTGCACTATGGTGTTACAGCTATAGAATCAGTGTTTCTAGCATTACAGCCAAATTCAAATGTAGAGAGGCTTGTGCAATGTGCTCATGACATGAGTCTTCATCGCTAAATTAGTTAGCAGAATGTCTTTTTCCATACGTCCATAGCTTGATGCTATGAGATGGAACACAAACTGGAGATAGCTGCCACCCTTGACCTGTCCTCATTCACAAAATAGACAGTTATTAAACATCTTGCTGCCTCTCCACATAGCTCACCAAATACCAGGCTGCTGGAGCCTGCAAGTCATTACTCCTGGATAGCTGTTTGGTAGCCTCAGTTAACTGAACTGGTGGTCCCAGTGCAATTCCTTGAAGTCAAAATGCACTATAGCCATGGTCATACTTGTCAGGCCCAACAGTCAAAGGACCAAATGGAAACTACAAGTCTGAGGTTTTGGGGAAACTGAGGACTTTAGTCTTGAGTACTTTTGATGATCCTTGATCCAGCACCTTTCATGAATACTTTCATGAATTACTGATTTTACTTACACACACATTTAGCTGCCCTCAACACTTTTTTTCTGACTTAGGTAACTGCTTTCCAGTCTATATTCATCTATACATCTGTATTGTAATGGCAGTCCTGGATATGACATTTGAGTCATAGACCGTGCTATTTTCTGTCTGGTTAGCTATGGACTAAAGCTACAGAACCTGTTAGCATTGCTGAGCTGTTGATTATCAAGGAGAGCAGAGATTATGGACTGAACTCTGGTTCTCAGGTTAAAGGAAACAGCATTGCAGAGTAAATCTTTGGGATTTGTTATGGGGAAGAATATTAATATTAATATTCCTAATATTATTTTTCTGTGGAAGCAACTGCTGTCATTTGCTACAGGCACATTATATGACTGTGAGTGGGATAGAAGGTGGCTCATCAGCTAGCAAATCGGAGAGGAGGTGGGTCCATTAAACAGTCTCTCAATTCAAATGTAATCCATGACATTTAAGAATGCCTCTTCAATGGACATTTTTCAGTATCTTTATTGGATACCATAAAACAAGGTATCAGTCATGCTACAGTATGTTAACATGCTGTTCCCATTCTCTGTGGCTGCCTGTCAGTGTAACAGCTCTGTGTTGTTAAATTGGTGAGCTAGTCTGAAATTGGTCACTGCTTGTGCAAACAGCATACATTTAGCACTCACATTTTCAGAAATAAACCATGTTCATTAATTGATAATTGTATCATTAATCAGGCTTCCTGACAATATTTGGGTTTACATAAAACATGTATGTGCAGTGTATAATAAGAGGATTTGCTTATAGTTGACACATTGAGAATTACGTATGACCTGGTGTTTCCAATTGTTCTCACAGCTCTAAAAATATCACCATTTTGGCTGAAATTTTACATGCTTGGTCCCAGTCCAGAGCGGAATTTATTATTATTTTAAGCCTGAGTAAAATCAGTTCATTTATTTTTTTAGTTGCATGAGCAGGGGGAAAAGTATACTGGGCCTGCAACTCTTGTTCCTCTATATAATCCTTACTGCAGTGACTTCCAAAAATCTTTGAAGCAAAGATTTGCCTGTACCAGCACCTAGTGCAGTGTGTGTGGGGGAGGGAGGGAGTGGGCTCTGATCCTGATTGCTGACTCTCTCTCACTTTCTTTTGTCCTACTCAGGGTTGTCAATCAAATATGGGCCTTAGCTCATGGGATCATAGTTGTAGTGGATGGCCAGAGTATTAACTATGATGGTTATATTGTATTGCATTTCTGAAAAATCACTTGGTCTTTTATTATATAAAAGATCATTGTCCAAAATTAAGCTTAATCCAAATTAAGATTTGTATTAAAAAGGAGTAGGTTTTTAAGTATTTCACACTTTACTGTACCAAAAGGGAACATTGTCTAGAGTTTAGAGCAGCGGATGATGAGGACTTGTCTACAGTTCAGGGAAGTGCTTTAAACTACACTGGCAAAAGCACTCATTTACTGGTATAAATTGTATGCATGGGGGATGGGACAGTGGATATTGCTACTATTGCTCTGTGGCCTACCCCAAAACCTTCTAAGCGTAGACCAGACCTCACTATGTGATACTTGAAAAGATCAAATTAATCTCTTTTTGCTCCAGTTAAATAATCTGTAAAATGGGAATGGTGATGTTTCCCTATCTTTAAACTGGTCACATGAGGATTATTTAATGTTTATAAAGAGCTTTGAGATTCCCCTGCAAATGGTGTTATATATGTGTAGATCACTATTACTGTGAATTTTTAAGAATTAGCACCTGACAAATGTTAAGTATCTGGCAGAAATGTCAAAGTGAAGATTTCTGTTAATTTGTTTGTCTTGCTGTGGTACTGATTATGGGTTTATAATTGAAGTTGACCATATTCTTAATCTATTTAATGAGCTATCTTGAGTACTGTCCTTCCTGAGCAGAGACTGATAATAGTGCCACAATAAACAGAGTGGAGTATAAATGCAAGCTACAGTAGAGATTAGACTAGGACTTCCAAGATCACATGATTTAGGAACATGGATTAGGCTCAAACTATTATTTTGCCAGTGTTTCCTGAAGCAGTTTTTGTTTGCTGCCAATTACTTGGGGAACTTCATAGCTCATTTGACCACAATTTGAAGAACAATTAGTGCACTGTCACTGACCTCAATTCCATCTACCAGAAACTGGTCATTCTATCTGCAGTCAGTGGGTATAAATTCAGTGTTGCAGATGCTTGTGCAAGTTCCTCACTGCTGCAGTGACTTGATTTTCATTTGTTAGTGGAATAAATTGAGGCAAACAGATGAGGGTGTCCTTGCTAGAAGAGTTTTGCATAAATTTTTCCACCATCGTTACTACTGATTCAGCTCCACAGGTGAAAGCAATGGTTGGAATATCAGTGTAGGGCAGCTGCTGGTGTGTTAGCCAACATGCAATTTAACTCTGCTGTGCACATATTTAAATGACAGTAGTTAAAATGCTGCTGGTCAGCTGCACTTTGTCTAGCCTAGCACTTGTGAAGCTAAAGTAGAGAGAGAGAGAAACAGTCAGAAATTTCTGGGAGGGGAATGTGGACAGGGTCTAAGGAAAAACACAATATAGATTTCCTGGTTCTGGAATATCTGATCATATATATGGATACCAAAAGTATTAATAAATTATATACATAATGTATTGGGAGGCTGAATATGCTGTTGGATAGGGCAAGGAACTGAAGAGTCAAGTGACCTGAGTGTTACTCCTGGCTATGCCAATCACTTACTTGGTGACTGTCAGCAAGTCAGATAAATTTCTGTATCTGTTTCCCCATTTGTTAAAAGAACTGGCTGTGAAGCATAGCTACCTAATGACAAAAGGGAGAAGTGCTAACAGTCAACAAGCATTCTATCTAAAGGGTCAAAACTTCAAAGAGGGAGTAGTAATATGGGAGTTTTACATAAGCTATTATTATGTAACTATGAGTTATAACCAAAGAATAATTTGAAGCAATTAAGGAAAGGAAGCTTCTAAAAAAATATCAGGGATACATTGGGTTAAAAAAATCTGAAGTTGTTTTGGGTGTAAATTTTTCTTTTTCATGATGGCTTGCATAGAGAAGAAGCCTTTAGGGATGTAATTTGCTATGAAATTTCTTTGCTCATATTGGCCTCAATCCTTTAATTTTGTAGTGTCCTCTCAAATCCCATTGTTGCAGAGCTCCTCAAAAGACCAGCTCTAACATGTCTGCAAAAGAAGTCAGCAATATTTAACATTTATATAGTCCTTTCCATCCTCAAAGTACTGTGCAAATTATTTTACTTTAGTAAAGTTTCTGTTGGGTGTGAAGGATTGAGTTTGATTTCAGGTGAGAACTCTGAGCCAAAATCTCTTCTCAGGATATAGGTGCAACCATTGTAACTGAGAGAAGAATTTAATCCTGCACATTTTGGATTCCTCACTTGAATATTTTAAATATAGCCCACATATTGAAAGACATGGCTGCAGCAAATACTTATAGAAATGAAGTTATGGTAAAAATTTTAAAGTGCAGTGTAGTTTTCCATTTCTTAAATAAAATAACAGTACTAACAATATACTACATAGTCATACCCTCTCTGTGGGCATAGTAAATATACTTGATTTTGCTGGTTTTAATTTGTTTTCCTAATTTAGATTGCACTTTTTAAACTCTTTTGCAACTATTTCTGTAAACTCTTGAAATTTGGAGCACTAGATACAAAACCAATTATGTGAATGAAAAATAAACAATGTTTTTCCACTTGCTTTTCACTATTAATAACATTAATCTTATTGTGATGCCTATGCTGTTTTTCACAGTACTGGAACAGGATAAAATAATAAAAATACTCGGTTTAAAAAAAGCCCTACCCAACCCCAAAATACACTGAGTTGTTTGTTGCACAATCTCTGGACTGGCTGCTCCCTGCTGGATCTAGTTTTGTAGTTCCCTCCCCCAACCCATCCCATGGAAAAAATTAGATCCAGGAGCTTGGCCTGATTATATCGATTTGTAAGAAAAAAAAAGGGGGGGGGAGGTGTGATGGCCGTGGGGATCCTTTGCAAATGAAGGGCTGTTTTCAAGGACGCCTGGAAAAGTGAAATTAAAGTAATGCAGTATGGGAAGTTTACAGCAGATATTATAAGAGGGTTTTAACTCATGTACCTATCTGATACAGATGTAGCCAACGCAGCTAATTGACCTCATTTGATTGTTTTCATTCCTCACGTTGCATTTAAAGCCAATAATAATGAATGGGTTATGTAGGGGTATTTTCTTCTAAGTGTAAAGGTGAACGCAGCTGATCAGTGTCCGTCCCAGGTTGGTGCTCGTTTCCACATGGAGGCTGGGATTTTTGCTTGCTTCCGTTTGTCTCTTTAGTCTTCTTTTGTGAGGCAGAACCAGGCATTAAGGCTGCCCAAACCAGAGAAGCGTCGGCCGCAGTACGAGGGAGATAGGCGCTTTGTGCCTGCAAGGGGTTAAACGCAATCTTGAGCTGAAACCCTGAAACGTGCCGGCCAAGGCGTATTCCTCGGGAGGGAGGCAGCCCGCTGGCGGATTTGCACCGGGACTGGCTGTGCGCGCAGGCCCCTGCCCGCCGGAGGCGTGCTGAGCTCAGCGACTTTGCAAGCCGAGCCGCCGGGGAGGGGGGCTGCCGGCGAATGCTGCGGCGCGGGCGGGCCGGAGGCGGAGACGCGAACAGCTGCGGGCGGCGCGGGCCCCTTCGGCTGTCACGGGACGGGGGCGCGTAGAGGGCGGGGCGGCCCCGGCCCCTCGATCCCCCTGCCCGCACCGCACCGCAGTGCTCGCGGCGGCCGCGCGGAGCGCTAGGGGCGAGCCCCGCTGGAGCGCAGCGCGGGCCGGGCCGGGGTGTGGGCAGCCAGCGGGACAGCGCGGGGAGCCGCCGCACCGGGCGGGCCAGGCTCGGCACCTCGTTCTTTCGCTCCCCGCGGGGGTTCCGCTGAGCTCCCTTGCACAGGGCTGCGCGCGCTAGATCGGCCTGCGCCTTCCGCCCCTCCCTGGGCTGGGCGGCCCTTGGGGGGGTGGCCTGGCGGCTGCCCTCTGGTGCAGCCGGTTCCCGGCGCTTAGTAAGACGGCTGGAAACGCTTAAGCGGCGATCACCTCAAACCGCAGTGCTGTGCTGGGGAAGGGAAGGAGCCAGGGTCCCCGTGCATCCAGCCCATGGAGCAGGGGGCTCTCCAACCTTTTTTGCTGGCACCCCATTGGCAAATATGTCAGGCTATGATGACCCCCCCATGCCGTGCCACCCTTCCTGGCATGCAGGGGGGTGACAGCTCGGCCAGGGGAGGGCCACAAGGACCCCAGGCACATCACATAATGCAAAAAGGGGAAACATCCTAAGGGTGTGTCCAGCCGGTGAGTGCGAGGACTCGCCCATTAAAGGTAGCCATAGGATGCCTGTGGGGAGAGCAGCCTTAGGCAAGGCATGCAGCAGATTAGGGAAGGAGCCCAAGGGTGCTGCTCAAACCGTGAATGGCTTTGAATGCTACCACCAAGCCAGTGAACAGAGGATGGGAAGCAGGGGAAAGAGAGGAGCCCAGCTGCCAGGATGGGGAAAGGAAGAAAGCAAGCCCCACTACCAGGGTTAGATGGGATGGAGGAGGAGCAGGAGGGAGGAGAGCCCTGAACATGACAAGAAATGTGGGACAGTGGAGGCAGTAAGTACTCTAGGCTGAAGAGAGAGAATGACCCAAGGGAAATGTTGGAGAGGGCCAGCACAGGTTGATGTAAGGGTAGGGTTGGGGGTGGAATATGGCAATTTAGGCAGCAAGGAAGGGAGAGACAGTGAGACACAGGAATATACAAACAGATATGGAAGTGAATAAAAGGAAGTCAGACAACAGGGGAAAGGCAAGATAGTTATCACTGTATTTACATCCTGCACTGATGGTGTGCTAGGTGCTTTGAAGACTTGTAGCAAGACAAAACTTGTGTGGAGAAATGTACAACCTACATAAAGAAGAGGGGATGGTGTACAGAGGTTGAAACTGGTGAACAAGGGATTTTGAAACGAGAGAACTGTTGTTTTAAAAATAAAACGAGACAGAGAGGGACTAAAAGGGGTAGGGGGGATAATACAGAGGGAAGTAGAAAATCAGAGACAAGAATAAAGAAAAGGGATCCAAAAGGAAAAAAAAATCCCCAAGACAGTGTTGTTTTCTGTCCATTTTTATGACATATCCCTGTTGCAGTCACTAAGGTCTGTTGCTGTTGGGCATGTTTTGTACTTTTATGGGCCTTAGTGCTATATAAATTTGTAACATGCTTTCCGATTTCAAGCTTTGAATTGTCATGGAGGGAAAATTTTCAAAATATCCACTCCCCCAAATTAAGGGGATTCAAAAGGAAATAAAAACAAGAGGTGGGAGAGCACAGAAACAGTTTACCAGCAGTGAGTCTTGAAGGGAGACAACCGGCCCCACCAATCTCTATGAATACTAATGCATTAAAGCCATTCAACAGGCCAGCAAAATCCCCAATGTTATCTTGGTAGAGAAAGGTATGAGCATTTCTTTTCTGCATTTGTATCTTTGTGGGTGCTAAGCTAGTGTGGTTACTGGGGCTAAATTGGTGTAATTTTGGTATCTGGGAGCATTTTATTTTCAACTCTGTAGTGACTTTGGTCTCATGGCAGCATGCTTGGATGTTCCAGCTTTCAGAAAAATGTGATAAATTAGAAGTCAGATTGGAAAAAATAAGGAGGTATTCTCCCAAACTCTACCCACAAGTTAAGCTTCACACACTTTGGTACCAAAATGCAAATACCATTCATAGTAGAGTGTGCAGCTCTGTGTAAGCTTTGATTTGCAATTACAAATTGTTGTTGAATTTGATTTTGACTTGAGGAATTGGTTGCAAATCTGAAGGCAATTTGGGTGAAAGTAATCATGAAATGATAGATTTCATGATTCTGAGGAAAGGAAGAAGTGAACATTAGACTTTAACAAACTCAGAGAAAATCTAATGGATGGAGTTCATGAGAGCTGACCGTTTCTCAGAGACCATATTAAAGATGCAACACCAAACTTTCCAGCTACGGAGGAGAGATAGGAAGAATGGTAGACTAGATGTAAGATATAGACAAAGTAGAGAAAGTACAGAGAAGAGCAACAAAAATTATAAAAGTTTTAGATTAGAAGAATAGTACTGATTCCATCAGGAATTCTTGAAATGACCTGAAAATCAAAAAGGAATCCTAGAACAAAATGGAAACCAGTTGCTAAGGAGGAGTATGAAAGAATAGCATAAGCTTGTAGAGACAAAATCAGAAAGACTAATGCACAAAATTAGTTACACATACCAGGGGACATAAAAGGAAATAAGAAGAGGTTCTATTAACACATCAGGAGCAAAAAAAAGAAAGGGGTGAACGTGCAGGTTCTCTGCTTAGCAGGACAGGAGTGCTTAATAACATGACATCAAGAAGGCTGAAGTGTTTAACACTTACTGTGCTACAGTCTTCACTAAACAGATTAATGGTGACCAGATACTTGACACAATTAATATTAACAAGGGGAAGGAATGCAAGCCAAAATAGGGAAAGAATAGGTTGAAGAATATTTAGATAAATTAGATATAGTCAACTTGGGAAGGCCTAATGAAATGCCCCCTAGGTACTTACGGAACTAACTGAAGTAAAGTTGGAACCATTAGCTGTTATATTTGAGAACTCATGGAGGGTATGAGGTCCCAGAGGACTAGAGCAGAGCAAACACAGTGTACCTATCTTTCAAAAGGAGAACAAACAGGATCTGGGGAATTATAGACCAGTCAGCATAACTTTGATATCTGGAAAGATACTGGAACAAATGATTGAGTAATCAGTTTGTAAGAACCTAAAGGATAATAAATAATAGGCAACAGATTTTTCAAGAGCAAATCATGCTATACCAACCTAATTTCCTTCAACAAGGTAACTGGCCTAATAGGGTGGAGGAGAAGCAGTAAACCTTTCTTGATTTTAGTAAGGCTTTTGATGCTATCACACATCACATTCTTATAAACAAAGTAGGGAAAGGTGGTCTGGATGAAATTACTATACGGTGGGTGCAACACTGGTTGAAAGACTGGACTTAGAGGATAGTTAATAATTTGCTGTCAAACTGGGGGATGTACCTAGTGGGGTCCTGCAGTGGTCAGTCCTGGGTCCAGTACTAGTCAGTGTTTTCATTAACGACTTGGATCATGGAGTGGAGTATTCTTACAAAATTTGCAGATGGCACCAAGGAGGGAAACATGGCAAGCACTTGGGAAGACAGAATTTGAATTTAAAATAACCCTTGACAAATTGGAGAATTAGTCTGAAATCAACAAGATGAAATTCAATAAAAATAAGAGCGAAGTACTGCACTTAGGAAAGAAAAAAATCAAATCCCCAATTACAAAATGTAGAATAACTTGCTAGGTAGTAATAATGCTGAAAAGGATGTGGGTTTATAATGGATCACATGTTGAATGAGTCAACAATGTGATGCAGCTGCAAAAAAAGGCTAATATTCAGGGGTGTATTAACAGAGGTGTTATATATAAAACATGGGAGGTAACTGTCCTACTTTACTGAGCACTGATGAGGCCTCAGCTGGAGTACTTCATAAATTCTGGGTGCTGCACTTTAAGAAATACACAGGAAAAAATTGAGAGAGTCCAGATGAGAGCAATGAAAATGATAAAAGGCTTAGAAAACCTGACCTATGAGGAAAAGTTAAGAAAAATTGTGCATGGTAGTCTTGACAAAAGAAGACTGAGTGGGGACCTGATAAGTGTTAATGACTGTTATAAAGAGGATGATGATCAATTGTTCTCGATGTCGACTGAATGTAGGACAAGAAGTAATGGGCTTAAACTGCAGCAAGGAAGATTTAGGTTAGACATTAGGAAAAAAATGTAATAATAGGATAGTTAAGCCCTGGAACAGGCTGTCAAGGTTGTGCAATTCCCATCATTGGAGGTTTTAAGAACAAGTGAGACAAACACCTGTCAGGGATCGTCTAGGAGGTGTATTGATCCTGCATCAGTGCAGGGGGCTGTACTAATTGACTTCTTGAGGTCCTTTTCAACCCTATATTTCTATTAGGGGGCAGCTCAGATTCTTGTGGTTGGGCTGGGTGTGTGCCCTAACCCCAGGTTGTCGAATTACAGACTTCTTTAGAAAACCTTCTTGGGCCAGATTCTTCCATTAGTTACCCCCAAACTGCTGCCTGTAAGCCAGTAGGACTGCCTGGGTGTAACAATTTGGTCAATTGAATGCATTTTAAGGAACAAGATATACAAACAATGCCTGCAAATACATTGAATGCTAGTTTGTTTGGCTGGTAGTGCTGTCTTCCTTCCTCAGGCACTGAAGAATTAATTCTAAACTCACCATTTTGAACTGGATTTTATCTTTAAAAAATATGCAGGGGAAAGTTCCCAGATCTCTCTTGTAGTGGTTAAATTCCAAAAAGAGGATAATTATTTGCAGATTGTTTGACCACATAAAGCCCCTGTTCATGACCCTGTCATGTTCTGAGAACCAAGACTTCACAAGCCTCTCTTGCTATTAGTAACTTCACTGTGTCTAGAAATACACAGATGATGGTTATTAGCTCCACCTGCTCCTAAAGTATTTCAGTTGCTTAGTTCAGGGGCCACGAGAGACCCAAATAATCCTGGCCCTGTGTACAGTAGGATCCTGGAGACTAACAGATACAGTGCTTGAATAGTGGGGAAATTTAGGACTCATCAGAACAGTTTATAGTCCAGGAGAATTAAGGTTTATAACCATCAGAGGGGAGCAGGTGGTGGCAAAACACCTAATGGGTTTCAAGACTGAGCTTGATAAGTTTATGGAGGGGTGGCATGATGAGATTGGCATGTGGCCCATCTGTGACTGCTAATAGGAAATATCTCCAACAGCCAGATATAAGACACTAGATGGGGAGGGCTCGGGGTTACTACAGTGAATTTTTTTTCTCAGGTGTCTGGCCAGTGGATCTAACTGACATGCTCAGGGATTAACTCAGGAGTTCCCAAACTTTTGCTGGCACAACCCCATTTTAATGAAGTATTTCTTTCCAGGACCCCAGATAGCATGGAGGACGTCATTTTGAAGAGTCAAATGGCATCCTCCGCACAGCATGATCTCGCACTCACCATACATATAAGGTCATGCCTCATGAAGGTTGCCAGTTGGCTCTACAAAATGGCATTCTTCATACAGTGTGACTTTGTACGTATATAACGTTTGAAGTCAGACTGTGCCATTTGACATCTTCCATTTTTTGTGACCGTGCACACACCATACATGTCCTCCACGCATTAGGGATTGCCGCGACCCCAGTTGCTGATGGCATGACCCTTTTTGGGATCGCAACCCAGGGTTTGGGAACCAGTTGTTTAACTGATTATCATACTTGGGGTTGGGAAGGAATTTTCCCCCAGGTCAGACTGGCAGAGACCCTAAGAGGTTTTCGTCTTCCTCTGCAGTGTGGGGCATGGGTTACATGCTCATTTGAATTAGAGTAAATGGTGGATTCTCTGTAATTTGAAGTCATTAAATCAAGATTTGAGTAACTCAGCCAGAAGTTATTGGTCTACTACAAGAGTGGGTAGGTGAGGTTTTTTGGCCTGCGATGTTACCCCACCCAGCATGTAGCATGTGCAGCAGAGGTTCTCCTCACAGAGAAATTACAGAGCTGCTGCAAGTAACGAATAAATGAGGGACCTGATCCTGCTCCCATTCAAGTCAACAGAAAAACTCCCACTGACTTAAATAGAAACATAATTGGGCCTGTAAACAGCAAGGACGTTCAGCTCTAGAAGGGATTGCAGCTGAGAGGGAGTTTATAGGGCTGCTGCTTCTGTCACTGCTGTCTATGCCTCAAACTTTGTTCAGAGATTTCAGCACAGGCTTCCACACCCCCATCAGAGAAATGAGAATATGCCTTTATCAGGCTTCTTGAGCTGGTCTCTTTTGCTTGTTTGACTCCTATGTTTGAAATATAAGTGTCAGCAAAGTGGGTGAAATAAAGCAACAAGACCCAGTTATTTTCCTACATGCATCATTTCTGTGCCTGAGTTTTACTCTGTTGATGCTGAAACAGTGACGAGAAATATGGCAATAGTTTGTGATTATGGAAAAAAAAGTTTAGGTTGGAAACTTTTTTGTTCTGATTAGACTTATAACAACAAAGGTCAAATCTTAAAGGTGAAGAGGTGCTGTCTTCTGGAATTTAAACAATTGGCAAGTTACCTGTTATGAATGTTCAGTGTAGTAAGAGCTTTATAATTTAGGAAGGGGGTTAAAAAGTATGTGTTGAAAGTGTGGAAATATCGCAGATATTTGCTGCGTTGACTTTTCTCTACTTCTCCCCTAGCGACAGTTAGATTGTGGTTCATATGTTTTTTTTTTCTGCTACCACGAGGTAACTGTCCACAGTTAACAGTGGAAGCTTCAAGCTTATTACAAAAAGAGAGTCTTGTAAAAATTGGTCTGATGTAAAAATAATCAGAGATATGGACATTCCTGACTCTCTATTCCCCTGGCATATTTGTATTTGCAGAATTTTGCAATCTGTATAGATCCCTCTATAGATTGCGGCATAACTCGAATCAGTTAACAGGGATTTAACTGAAAGTTGTCTAACTTGTAGTCCAGCACTTGTCTCTGTCTCCTCCCTTGTCCTGTTTCAGGACTGAGACACTGCGTGTAATTTAATGCCCTTTGTTAACACTGTACAAGATAAGGCCAGTCTCTTACTTCCTGGAATGTCCTTGTTCTTGCTCCTCAGAAATACATCTCCTCCTGCCCTTTCAAACCCATTCCCATTGCTAAGGTCCTGGATTGCAGCAACCATCCTTCCAAGCAAATCGAGGGTTCTTCTTTGGAGACCGCTAATGCTACTGTTTGATCAGGCTAAAGGAATTGCCTGATGTCACACGGTGCATGACATCTGTCAATCAGGCTCAGTGCCTGAGCTTGCTGTCTTTGGAGCTCTGCCCACACTTCCCCTGCCTTGGGAACAAGAATGTGGGTTTGCTGGGTGGAAGTGCAGAACTCTGCTAGAAGATCTCCTGGGCAGGCCATCCATGAATAAAAGCACTTACTGGACTTTTTCATCCTCGACTTTTTGCCCTCAGATTCATTTGGGTGGGTTTGTTCTCTTTTTATTAGAGATGAAATCCATCTGCTGAAAAGTATCTGCCTCTCCGAGAAGCAAGCTAATCTATGTAGTCTTGCCTTTCGCCTTCCATGTTGGCACAGTTCCTACCCTCATTTGTGTGCTTTCCTCTCTTTCCACAGGTTCCGCTGTACTCTTCCCTTTCTTGTATATTCTACCACCTCAGTATTCACATTTCTCTATTTCCCCTCCTACCCACCTTCCTGTTCTTTGTTGCTTCTCTCTTACCCTGTTCTTTTATTCCTTCTGTAATGAATCTTCTAAAGCTTCATTTTGACTACAAATCCAACCACATTGGAGGATCTAATTACAGTTCTGCTCATTAGCGTAGTGGACTATCCAAGGCATTAGCACACACTTCACGGGTATGATTAAGGCTCGTCTACTTTACAGTATGGTCATTCCCACAACACAGTAAAAGCACAGCTCTGTTATGTAATCAGGTCCCCCCTCAGATCTGGTCGTATTTGTCGTACAGACAGAGCCTTTCCTTTTCTACGTGCTCCAACTGTTAAGAACAAGAATTCTAGAATGCTGCAGTGTTAAATCATAGGGAATGTTCATGCAGACACCATGGTTATCATCAGGGACTAACCCTGGTACCCTCAGCACCACAAGCACAAGTCCTGCCACTTGCGCCGAAGGAGTAATATGCTTGGCTGTTTGAAATAAGTTATGTCTCTTCTTTCCTGGGACCAACCACCAGAAAAATACGTGATTATATGCTGTTAGCCAGTGCAGTTGTCTACTGCCAGCATTTCAGGAATCGTATTAGTTTCAGCACATGTGCAGATGGAGTGGTATGGCAACACAGAGAAAAGTGCAGGCATTCCATATTGGCATGTATCAGCCTGAGAATATTTGTTAGAATAATATTTCCTTGGATGTATATCACAACTGTTTAGACTGCATTTTTCCATTCTTCTGTTGGGTTGTGGCTATGGATCTGTGACCAGAGGTTCAATGATTTAGTTTTGGTGTCCAGGCAGCAGCACTAGGACCTCGGTGAAACAGTATAGAAATATGTAGCTTGAGTTAATACAAAATGTTCTTGTAGCAACCACAGGAAACCCTAAGAACATCACTGAACAAGGACATCTGAGGGTTTTTTTCTTTCTCTGTAAACTTTTATTGCACTTTACAGCCTTTCCCCCAACCTTTGATGTTTCCACAGTTAACACAAGATGAGTACTGTGATGTGGGGATTAATTTCTTGAGCAGTTTTCTGATTATGTATGGGTGGCCATTTTTTCCATTTACAAATATGAGAGAAGTCCAAGTTTGTGTGGGATAGAGGTAAACAGTCTAAATGAGTTAGTCCTATTAATGAGGAATAATTAATTATGTCCACAGCTGCCACCTCCTCCCTCTGCATTGGATTCCACAAAGGCAACTGCCCTGTAGAACCATAACCCAGAAAAAACTGATCTTGGGGAGATTCCATCTATAAATAAGCTGCATTTAGAGAGGACAGAATACTATTTTCTATTTCATATTTTTATTTTCAAGAAGTCTACAGTATTTGCTTTCTTATATAGTGTTTACTGAAAGAAAAAACATGTTCCATTTGTAAAACTGTACAAGGTGAACTTTTCACTTCCTCTCAAACAGCACATAAAGACAAGTCTATTTTGGTATTTTATACACATACAAACAACCCATGTATAATACAGAGCTTGGTTTGTTTCCTCGTTTTGCAGTAACAAGACTGTCAGAATTGGTTTGAATACCACTTTCATGTGACCTAAAAGACATACAATCTTATCCTCATTATAAGAGAGTGGGATGTAGTCTTATGGTTAGAATAGGCAACTGAAATTCAGGATTTCTAGGTTCTCTTCCTAACTGATGTTGACTTGCCCTGCAACTTTGGGCTAGTCACTTAGACTAAAGTTTTTAAAACCAACCACTGATTTTGAGTGCCCAACTTGAATGCCTTGGGCCTGCTTTTTAGAAAGGCAGAACCCTCCACAACTCTTACTGGAGTCCATAGGAGCTGCTGGCATTCAATGTATTTATCAGTCAGGCACAAGGTGTCTTGAGTTTGCCACCCATAAATTAAGCACTGGGTGACCATTTCTGAAAATGCTATCCTTAACCCCTTTTGTGCCTCCATCTTACTCATCTGTAAAACAGAGAAGTTACCTTGTAAGTTTGTTGTGAGGCTTAATAATAAATATTTTTAAAGTGCTTTGAGAGCTTTAGCCAAAATGCCAAATATTAGAATATATATCCTCATCTGAGAGCCAATTACCAACTTAAAATTAGTTGCAAACATAATACAAAGCATAACTTTCAAAACAGGTGTAATGTACATGTTGAATAGTAGTAATTAGACAGACAAAGGCATTGGTGCTGGGAGATTTATTAGGTGTAGACTTGTAGGTTTAGGGTTTGAATCCAAATCAGCATTAGGTTGCAACGGTTGCAACCAGAGATTTGATGGCACAATTTAATGCTTCATCCATCGCTATCAGTTTGCACTTGCTTTTGTTCTGTAATGGAAATGTTGGTAGGTGAACGGGATAATAACTTTTTTATAGTGCTGACTCAAAGCGTAATACTCAAAAGTAATAAACTCTGGTTACCAGACACTTATGTCAGAGTTCTGTAAGCTCTGGTGGTGTGATGAAGAATGGTCCAGGGGTTAGCATTTCAGTGTTGGACTTGGGAGACCTGGGTTCAGTTCTCTGATCTGCTACAGACATCCCATGTGGACTTTAGGCTTAATTTCTCTGGGCCTCAGGGCTTATCTTCACTTACCTCGGATATTTGGCAGCAATTGACCGGAGTTACGCAAACTACGCAAAAAACTTGCATAACTCCGGTCGACTTCTCTGCTTCTGTTCTGTGCGCTGTCTTCACTGTACTGCGCTGACGGGAACCACATTCCCGTCGAAACAGCACTATGCCACTTGAGAAGGTGGTCCTAATATGTCAATTTCTGGATTGACTGAGAGGGTCTTCACTGACTGCTCAGTTGATCCAGAGAAGTCAATCTGATGGTGGCAAATTTGCCGCCATCAGTGAAGACATAGCCTTAGTTCCTCATCTGTAAAATGGAGATGATACTGTGACAAGATAAGACACTATTGTGCAATATCCTGGACAAACCTTATGGAATTAAGATAATCATTACTGAATTAAATCAATGCCTTTGGGGTCCATTGTATTAAAAATGCCGTTTTTGTATTATTGTGAAACTGTATGTAAGTTGGAGTATGCTAATATAATTCCTCTGGTTATCAGCTCTTTGAAGCCACATCCCTGGAGAGGCTTACATAGATTAGTTCAGCCTGGATTCTCCAGGCACCAAAAGACAGAAGAAGGGTTTTTGGACAAATAGCTTGGTTTTAAATAGGCTCAGGGCCTTCTTCCTGATCCAGCAAATGGACAGGACCTCTGGTCCACAGAGGACACCAGTCCTTAGGGAACAACTGGAAGGACTTAATCTACTGAGGCCCATAAGACTAGGTGCTAGTTCAGAGGTGAAGTTGTTATGAACTTGTGACTGCAAAAGATGCTTTTGTGGGGGGTCTGAAGGACTCACCTGCCAGAGCCCATGTTGAAGACAGTTGGGGGGTTCTCCAGGCAGCTTATTAGCATGCGTGTAGGTTATTTTACTGTTTTAATGTTCACTCTGTAGTGCTTTTACTTTAAGAATAAAATAGGTTTGTATAGGAACTGCTGTGTGGTAACTTACAACAAATCAGTCTTTGAGGAGAAAGCAAGCAGGCCTGCTTTGGCGGAGTCTCGTGTTGTGATATCACAGTATCGTCAGGGGACTGTGCAGCCTGGAAATACCCTGATCAGAAGGGAGTAAAATGTGTATCTCCACTCCAGAGGTGATAGCTAGGGGAGCCAGAAGCTTGCGAGTGAGTGCCCTAGCTGTACCACAGAGGAGAATACAGGTGCAGTTGCCCTGAATTGTGATAAATACTACTATTCTTTTTTCCAGGGGTGTTGAGGTATTCAGATACATATAATACATTTTTCTGGGAGCAATCTAAGTACTAAAGATGTTACTCATAATTTGATATGAAACGTGTTGATGTAGGGTTTTCTGGGTATGCAGAAATTGTGTGTATTAACTTGTGTAGAAAGTAACTTTTGAATAATTAGTTAGTGCATACTACTGTTACAGTATATTAGAAATAGGTTCCTTGAATAGGAAATGGAATTTTATAACCTAGTAATATTACTTAGCACTTTTGATATATTTTTGGCACATTTTAAAGGGGAAGGGAGACTTGATTCGTTTTGAGGGATTTTTTTTTAAATTGGGCTTAAGTTAGGAGGTAGGTAGGTAGCCATTATAACCCTATGGAGCTGCCTCTGTTGCTCCATCCCATCTTGGCCACAAAACGATTGATATCTTTTCCTCAGGTCCCCCAGCCTTAGAAAAGTTAAAGAAACAGACTTCATACTCTTTTTGAAATTTATTGGCTATGGAACAGTTTTAATATATTAAGGTTAAGGGAGAGCAGATTTCAGTGTTTTGAATCACTGCCTGTGCATTAAACAGCAGCTCCCTTCTCCCAATACTCTATGTACAGTCAACAAAAAAGAAACACACCAGCAGAGAGGAAAGACTCAACAAAACCAAGGAGATCTAAATATAGAAATCAGTTAACATTTTTACCTTTGGTTGTCTCCCCCCCCCCCAGTTCATTATCACATTCATCTTCAAAAAGAACCTTCTTTCCATTCAGTGCCTTATACTTTTGCCCTCCAGGATTTGGACTCAAATAGCAAAAGTGTCCAGGTCCTGAATGATTGATATTACCTGGCCAGTTTGGGCACGTACACTCCATTGTGAGTATAAATGATTGTTTTTTAAAATAGCCTTCCCTTCCTCTTTAAACAAACAGATCATTCTCCAAGTTCTTTAAAACTCATTGCATCTCAAAGTACAGAAATCATGCGCTGCCTAATTATTACCAAATGCCTACCCTGCAGAAAACTAAAAAGATTTACAGTTTTGTGGTTGCAACTTACTGGATACTATTACAGAGCCACCTGGCGTGGATTTAAAAAACATGATGCAGCTGGGGACACCCTGATAAATGGCAGCATATTTAAAAATCAGTCCAAAGTATAGTATATTTGTGTTGTCTTTCAACACCGATCCCAAAGCTTTCAGCCTGATGATGGAGTGAACCCCAGCAGCTGTTCTATTGGCTTGTACCTCCACTCATCTGCTTCCAGTTCTTCCACTAAACCAGCTAGTTTTTCCATCCGAGCAACTTGCTGATCTACAAGAAGTCCAAAGATAAATGTTGTCTGCAATAACATTTCACTTAAATCTTTTAATTAGATGTATTGTCCTTCCCTAATAATCCAGTAATCAGAATACAGTTTTACTCCACTCTGTCAGACTAGTCTGAACATTAAAACAAAAAACGTGTATTGATATTTTCCCTATGTAAGCAGAGACTTTGTCAGATCATACGAGAACAGTCTTCATTAACCCTCTTCAAGGACTAAAAATTATGTCAAGTGTGGGATAGGAGACGTATCTGCATCTCTCTGACCATGCTGAGGCCTTAATGTGGATCAAAGACCACAAGAGGGAAACACAAACTTACTAGTGCAAGAAGCTGAAAGCAATGTATGGTTATTTTCTTCAGCATAATTAACTGAGACTTGTGGAGGCTTAAATGCAACCCAATGGTTACAGCTGATCAATTCCAGAGAATGTTCTAGGCATCAATGGCCAGAACCCTATTGATCTGGGGACTAACTGGAAAACTTAAAAGGGGAGAAAGGGAGGGACACCTTGAAACCCTGCCCTCTGATTAGCACAGCCACAGATTCAAGAACTACTTCTATAGACCTAACAATTGGTAGATGGCTTCCAGATTAATAGTATCCCATCTCATCTCTGCTCATCCTCCCAACAGAGTTTAACACGTAGACACTGTGAATCACTTATCTCCAACACCAATAATAAGGGGACTATGGGGGTGGGGAATAGGAAATACACAATCTCTGGTGGGGAGAGAAATCAGGGGAACGCCTGATAGAGGGGTAGAGGTACACACAACCCTGATGCAAGGAAACTGAGGGACCTCAGTATGAGGTGGAAAAGAGGCATACAGAGCCCTTGGCATTGGTGGGGGGGCACAACTCCAACTGTTGAGGGGAAAAATGGGGATGGGAAGAGCTGCTGGCATAGGGGAGGACATGGGGCACACACAAAACCTGGCAGGGAAGAGAATGGAGGGAGTTGCAGGGAGTCCTTGAAATAGAGGAGTATGGGAAAATGGCACACACGGAGCTAATGAAGAGAAATGGAGGAATGCAAGACCCACTGGGAAGAATGGAGAAATGCAAGGATCCACTGGTGTGTGCAATAAGCTCTGCCTACACAAGTAACTAAGTATGGGACCCTCTATAAGAAGTTTCATGCTTCAATATCTGTGATGTAAAATAATGCACAAATATAAAAGTGAGAGAACTCCAAATTTGTATAGGGGGTGAAGTAAATCTGGGTCTAACATGAGAGATTGTCCCTTCTGATGAGTGACAGTTGAGAGAGGCCTGTATAACTCTACTATAAAAGTTTTCAGTAGTCAGAACGTACTAATTATTAAAAAAAAAGGGACAAACTCCATTTTTAAGTGGCCGGGGATTTGCTTTTTTCTACGTCCTCCACGAAGAAATCAGTTCTTCTTTGTTTTTATTTAAAACTGGTCCTTTTCCTGGGACCGTGACTCCAAATTTTATTACATCATCCAAATCAGTGTGGTAGGAAACTCAATACAACCCACCTCTCTTAGTCCCACAGAACAGTCAATAGCTCAAGTACCCAAATGGAAAAATGCACCAACATTGGTGATTTATCAATGCAAGTCACATCATAAATTTTTTGTATAAATATAAAGTAATTCTAGTTTAAAAGCATATGCATTTTAACTGCTTTTAAAATAAATGACTGTTCTTGTAGGATTGACTGTTTAGTACTGTGGTGTAAAGTTTCACAAGTGCTGAATTAGTATTTTGTATTAAATATGACTCCTATTAAAAAACCTTCCCCTTTCTTATTAGCACCTGGTCTGTGCTGCAAAATAACCCAAAACTTGGAGTTTATTTACATGCCAATCTACCCAATATTCTCTTGCAACTCAGGGCCAAAGCAGTGCTCTGGGAATAAATTTAATCATGAAGGCCTGGTTGTGTGCATACAGTGTTTTGTCTAAATGAAGACTAAGCAGCTAATGACACAGCTGCATTGCTCTCTTCCTCTTATAATTCAGCTAACAGCTCCAAAGGTGATCAGTTTAATTTTAAAATTCAAATATAAATTCAAAGTGAAACAAGATCCTTGTGAGTTGCTGAACATCCTCAACTCTCACCGAAGCCAACAGGTGTTGAGGATGCTCTACACCGTGGAGCACTGGGTTCATGGTGCATTTCAAATTAACACTACATTTGAGGAAATGCCCATTCCACATGGCTACTGAAAAAGGACACTACCAAAGCAATAGATGCAGATTTCCAAGAAGTTTAGGCTTTATCAAACATACAGATACTAAAGACTAATCAGTCCAATTGGACTGTGCACAAGCATCCTTCAGTACAACTACCTCTTGGGACATAGGAAGGGGACTAGCTTGAACAATAAGATGGCTTCATAAACAGGTATTGAATAGAGTTAGTCTAATCAAACAGCACCAAATACATTCATGCATAATAATATTTAGCACTTTATGATTTTTATATTCTATTTTAACATTTAACAACTTTTCACTTTCAGAGCACTTTACAAACCAAAACTGATCCTTACAGCATCATGTGAGGCAGGTAGGAAAACTAATGCAGAGAGCTCAAGGGCATGTCTACACTGCAATTAAACGCCTGCGACTGGCCTGTGTCAGCTGACTGAGGGTTTGGCCTGTAAAATTACAGTGTAGATGCTTGGGCTGAATCTGGGACTTCCCCCCTCAGGGGTCCCAGAGCCTGGGCTCTAACCCGAGCTTGAACATTTATACCAGTTTTTCAGCCCAAGCCCTAGTAAGCCTGATTCAGCTGACATGGGCCAGCTGCAGATGTTTAATTGCAGTGTAGACGTACCCTAAGTGACTTGCTTAAAGCCTGAAAGTGAGTCTGTATTACAGTCAAGATTAGAATGAGGGAAGTTCCTGCTCTCTGCCCACTGTTCAGACCTCACCTCTTGTGCATACGATACAGCACAGAGCAATGGAAAAATGAGGTTAGAAATGCTTCTCTGCTCCCACCCCCACATTGTGTGAGCTTAATTCAATATTTGCATCACATTTGAAAAAGGACCTAACAATAGTCTCATTTAGTGCTAATTCTGGAGTTAACAAATGCTTTTTCTGCTTTTTGTGGTTCACGCCACAGCATGTTGGCCTTTTACATCCTCCTCTGCGGCTTCCATAATCAACTAATACACATGCTCACAAAACATACAACACTTGAGTGCTTACCATGTTTCACTTGCTTTAGTGTAGAGGCAACCTGATAGCTGAAAACGGATTCACAGAGGAATCTTTCTGAACCATCTGTAAATGGAAGAGAGAGGTGGTTTAATCTTTCCTAAGAGTTTTATGACTGAGACACTTTCAATAAGTGCTGTGGGTTTTTTGTTTTATAATTTTTATGTTCGGAGTGTGCTTTTCCTTTGCTCATCTATTTTAGACACTGTCCTATTTTGGTAAGGTGCAGCACTCTGGTCTCTGGGCCAGGAAGCTGTGGGCTCAACTCCTACACCAGGGCTTTGACTTGTACCTAGTGCTGACGTGGAAATGCAGCACAGAATGGGTGTCCTGCTGCATGGTTTGGTATCATGGTACCTCTTGTGCCTGTCTCTGATGGTGGCTGTCGAGATGGATATGAAAAAGATGATGCTGCGGCATTTTGATTAAAAGAAAATCTTGGTCTCTGGGCCAACAAACCTCTTCCGTAATAAAACAGATGTGTATAATCTACAACATGAGAACTGGTGCTGAGTTCATAAAAGTTGTTGCATTGGCCCACACAGTCACAGCTCTTAAGATCTAACTCTTAACTTTAGGAAGTCTTTTGAGATATAGTCTGAAAGGTGCTCCATAAAGCTCAAGTTTTCCTTGTATTTCTGAAAATATAGCTAAAAATACATTGTTGAGTAGCCTTTGTATGACAATTCAAATACAAAATGAAAAAATGTAATCCTTAAAACAAAACTATAGTGGTTTCTTGAAAGTCTAACGGAAGTTCTGCAATTTCAATTAAGATTCAAATGTTCTGCAATGCAATACAGGACCAAGCACTGTGTCACAGTGCCAAAGAATGTCCTGAAAAATGGTAGGAGAGTCATAATTGAAGACACTGTAGAAACTCAGCTGTGAATGACTTCTTGGGAGATTGTAGGGTGACTGACTTGTGTTCATAATAGTGAAATACTTCTTGGCTGAGGGCAGGGCAGTGGAATATGAAAATAAATGTTTAGCACAAATGGCTAAAGAGAGAGAGAGGCTCTAGACAGACATGGTACTTGACACAATCTGTACTTAAAAAAAAAAAAAATTTAAAAACATACAAACCTTAAAGCAAGCCACGGTCCATCAGCCTATCTATTGTATATGGATAATATATTTGCTAAATGCAAATATAGACTCTCAATAAATCAGAAATACACACTACACATTGGAGGAAAAAGCTGGGCCAGATCCAAAGTACAGAGTCCCCTTAACTCCCACTACTGTCAATAAGAGTTTAGAGTACACATCAACGCATAGGAGTGTCTTAAACTCTTTAGTACTACCTTATCTCAACCCGACTATGCATTATTACCTAATAGAAAAGGCCTTTTCAGGGAAAACACCTGTTATTGCTTCATTTGTATGTAAGCCTTGCTGTATCAACACCATGGTGTATTCTTCCATTAACTGATTGTACACCTGCAGGCAGGGTTTACAGTTTCCACCACTTTAAAATATTTTGTGCAGCAACTGAAAGGGCTATAATACATAGCCACTTCCTTGAAGCTGATAAAATCTAATTAACTTCAAGTTCTGAGCTAGAAAAGAGTACATCTGGTGCCACAGACATTACTGAACGTGTGGAGCAATAGATAACCTTACAGTGAATTATAGATTCATGGGCTAAGTGATACTTCCAGCATTTATTATTGTCTTCACACCCCATTTAAAAACAACCCCATTTTATGCGAGCAAAATGTTAAAAAGACGCTCATATACAGACTGATCGCTAATATTTGTGGCTATTAGGATAAATATACAGGTAAGACATTTATACATGTTCTTTATTAAATTAACTTTAAATCCAAAGAAAATAGAGCCCTCCAAATATTAGAAATCTTTCTCCTGCTAGGCTGTCTTCCTATGCATCAACTAAGGTGGCCAAGCAGTAAAATATCAGTTTTTGAACAACTACAAAATCCTTCACTATCTTGTCATGTCTTATTGTATGTAATGTAGTACTTCTGTACCAGTTTTAAAAATGAACTGTTAACTAAAACTGACAAGCTAAATACAGATTTCCATGCTAAAATATCCCTACTAACCAGGTTGTAGAAGGCATTCAGCTCAGAAGTCAGCTTTCATAAACCTTTTGCAATTATTTCTCCCCACCCACCCCCCAAGGCCTATTTGGTACTTCATGGTTTACTGAAGAAATCCTAGAATGTGACACCACAAGCAGCAGAAACCTTGCAATCTATAATACTTGTATTGTCTACATCAGCAAAGTCTAAATAGGTTAGTTAAAATTAATTGTAGTTGTTTAAACATGGCAAGAGATACTTTCAAAGGCATCATACTGGTCAAATACATAGTTCTGAGCGTGACCTTCATTTTATTTCTTTCAGTTCATCCCACGAGAAGATTCAGCAGCTGCCACATGCAGATTTCTAGCAAAATCTCTGCATATAGCTTAATAATCGTTCTCAATTTTGCATGGCACTTACTATTCAGAAACCCTATTCCCCCTTCCTTTTTTATGCAAAACTCCCTTTCCTAGGGCCTGAAAAATCCACTTGACTAGGGACAGCAGAAAGCTTTTCCTGGCAAGTGCCATCAACTGCTGCATCTGCATCTAAGATGTTATTTTAAAACACATTTTCTAGCTCTTATTATTGTGAAGATAACTTTCACAACATGAACCAAATACCATTAATACAGTGCTGTCTTGTCTGCCTCTACCACTGCTTGGAGCTTTGCAGCACAGTGAAAATTGAGTCTTTTTGGCCTCACTGCTTCTATTCAGAACCCAGTGGGTGGCAGCAAAACAGATTGTTACGTCATTTTCACTCTGCTATTGCCTGAAAAACTGGGCAACAGCAGAGACAGGTGATAGAGCAACGCAGTGAATATTATAACTAAAAACCAATCTAGAGGTGACATAGGTCAATGTTTCCCTACCTTTTTGATACCAGGGACTGGCCTTCTGCCTTCCTAAGCTGTGCCAGGGAGATCTCAGGGGCCCGTCATTGAGAAACACTGGCATAAAGTAGTTTAGCTGCCCACTGCAGCAGCCAGGAGAGTCAGAGAAGAGTAGGCTACTAAAGCTCCGCTCACCCCCCACAGCATCCAGATTATGCTGGTGAAACAGAAATACAATGTTCCTCACTTCCAGCAGCCAGAGGTATATGAAGAGAAAGGAGAGGATCCAATTTATCAGACACCTACAAGCTACAGGATGATTCTAAAGACTTAATCAGAGTACCAGGACAGCATGAGTGTAGAAGTCCCAGGATCCCCCACTACCTGAGCAGCACAGTAATAAAAAGAAGTTGGCTTCTTACCTGGGCTTTGCCCCTCACCTTTCACATCACTCTTTGGCTAGTGGTTTAGTCCTCTATTTACTAGGTGTCTGATAAAACTTTTCCAGCATTGTGTGGGATTTGGACAGGAGTGAGTGGACTTAAGGGGGGCAGGCAGGAAAGATTGAATGGATAAGCATATTGAGAGAGCTTGGAGAGAAGACCAACAATATAGTGGAGGAGACAAAAAACACAATATGGAGAAAGGCGACAAAGAAATGGACACTGAAGACAACACAAGCTTGCTCCGTGACTGAGAAAGTGGAGTGAAACCGGGAAGAAGAAAGTCTGAAAAAATCATTGGAGTTGTGTTAATTTATCTTAAAAATATATTAATAGAAAGTTAGATGAATACACTCTTATTCTTTTAAATTGCAGGGCTAGTGGTAGCAGAGTATCTTTTACTCTAGTCAGCAGAAAATGAGTGAGTTTTCAAGCCTTCCATTGTCACTTTTGGGAGCTTTGCCTGAATAAAGGGCTGAACAACACGGCCCAAGGAAAGTGAATTCTCAACACATTGAATAGAAATTGAACATAGGCTAATTTATGCAATCCTTAGACTTCACTTGATTTATCTGATCTGGAAGAATGTGATTATTCTGCATTACACCGTTTATTTTAATCATTTGTTCAGAGCCTATCACTTAGGCAAGTAGGTTGTACTTACAGAAATGTACAAATTCATAAATATGACGTCGCTTCTTTTTCAATAGATTTTTAGCAAATATTAAACTGGAAGCAAGCTAAACAAAAGTCAGCTAATTTTCTGGCAATCTCTGACTCACTCTGAGTTTAAACAATCAAATATATTAACTTCCTTATATACCTTGCAATTTCCACAAGTATAATCATAACCCCATGCAAGTCACTTAAAATTACTCATGCATCTTACAGTCATTAATTGATTATACAATTATCTTAGGAATAAGGGAGTCTGCAATACATTGTAAATAACACATGATAAATGACATTATTTAAATCTGCTCGATGGATCTTGGACTTACCAGTAGTACTCTTAGGGAATCCAAGAGTACATTATTTAAAAAAATTCTGAAGCTACTTGAAAAAGATGTGCAATTCAGTGATGTTTATGAATATTTTAATTGCTTTCTTTGAAAAAAGGCCACCACAGTATCCAGCCATCACAGTGCCAACAACATCCACTTGAAGAAAGAATGAACATGTGGGATGTTATCTAAGAAATTAAAATCCTAAATTAAATGAAGCACCCTGTAACAAGGATAGCATTCAGTTGCTAGTACCACTCAAAATAGATTAGTCACGATGTTATCAGGAAACAGATTGACCAAAAGCTAAATCAAATAAATATACCCTGCCTAAAAGACTCCTAAACTAAAAAAGCAGAGAAAATTTCAAAGGTTATAGCCTTTTCAGGATGAGAGCCTTGCCACCGGCCCTGGAAAATCCCATCTCTGGATCCAGTTATATTTAAAAGGGATGAGTCAGAGGCTGATCTACTGTTCACCATTATCAGAATACCACTGTCATACTGGCTTATCTTCCAAGCCTCCTTTGCAATTACAGTGCCTTCTATGATATTAGTGATGTGCTCAAATAAAAGGATATTAATTTTCATTATGTTTTAAAATGCACCCCACTGTGTCTTGACTCAAATGAAGCAGTGGTATTGCCAGCCTACTTAGGCCCTATAAATCTACATACCAAAAATCCTGTTCTATGAGCTGAATCTTGTGAAGCAGTCACCCATCAATTTAGTAACTCGAAGTACTTCATAATTTTAATTTATTTTGAAGGCTCATTAAATTCTGTAAACAAGTATTTAGTCATAATTATTTCAAGTCTGGCATACAGACTAATGTCTAAAAACCTTCATCAGTGATATGGCATAATATGTAATTACTAAAACACTATCAGTACCCAGTACACCAACTAACCTAAGTAGTATTAGATGATGATTTACATTTATCTAGTGCCTTTCATTCATAATTATATATACAGCTCCACTGAAATACAGTTACTTCCAAGGAGGTTGTAACTGATACACAGCTCACTGCACAGCAACAAAGGGAGGGGAAATTCTGGCTATGGATATTGAAGCAAACACCTGGGCTTACAAAGTTATGGCCCTTATTCTTACATGGGAAGAAGTAAGAGCAGACAGATCTCAAAGACCTTCCTCTCCCTCAAGTAAACTGCATGGAACTCTTTATCTACTTCAAAGACATAAAGGCCAGAGTTGACCCTGTTGGGATTTGTATTTGTAGTGCCACAGAGTTTAGGTGGTGATGATGCTTAGACCACCCAAGGCACTGCTCCTCCAAACATCGTTGAAAGAGCAGATCACATCAGATCCATAACTGACAATATTAGTGCTGCTGTACAAACACAGAGCATTAGCTTAAATGGGAGCAGCAGTAGGTCCAGGTATTTTAATGAACATAACACACCGTGCTAAGCAAAACCCCTAGCCCTACAAAACTAAAAACTTTCAGTTTCAATCACAGGCATGTTGTGTTCCTCATAACCAACAGAAGGACCCTTTTGTCTGCCCTTGTACTCCATCCTACAACTAAAAAGTAAGGGGAAAAAAGAAGGAAGACAAATAAATTACACCAAATGTAAGCAAATAAAAAAAAAAAGCTGGTCAATGAGCAGCTTTATGTATTAAAACATAAATAACAATCTCCTTTCATCTGAGCACATCACTAATTCTTTACCACGGTCAAATATTGTAAAATATTCCAGCAAGGATTCCCTGATGTAGACAGTGGCCTACCTTTTCGATTGCATCATGGTACCATCATCTGTTAGCAACTCTATTTAAATATCTTGATCGCTCACTTTACTACAGACCAATACTATCTGTTGGGGAAAAAGTGAACTAATTGAAAGTTGAGCATCTTGGTTGGCTCAAATCTTGAAAATAAACATTGTATGTATATCTTTTATTTGTATACCAGGCCTTTAACGTACGTAGCAGCTTACAAGGACATTAAACAAAGAGACATTAAAAGGGACAGTCCCTGCTCCCAAAAGCTTACAATCTAAACTGATTAGACAGGCATACAGAAATTAACTCAGAGGGGAGTGGAGGATGGAGAGGAAGTTTCAGTCATTAAGCTGTATCACCCAAAACAAAGAGATTCACAGGCATTAAGCTGCATGGAGAGTTGGCCTACCTAGCATAAGGGCATTTAAAATGACTTTTTTTTTCCTTTTACAGATGCTATGTGTTTATCTGTTTAATTTTATTTTTCTTTTATAACTGTTCAGTTTTGAATAACGTTCACATTTAAATGTTAACATAACACTGCTAAAAAGGTAATAGTAATTATTCGTTCTTTTTTTAGAACTTTATTTAATTGTTTTGCATTCTTCTGAGTTAAAATAACTCAGCTTAGTAACTTTTTTTTGTAGGTAGGCATAAATATTTATCTCAGGCTAGGCCTATTGGACAGCATAAAATCTTGCTTTTTTTGTTATAGTTCTGATAAATTAGTGCCTTAAAATATTTGACCATTTTTGACAATATTTCACTGATCAATTGACAACTATTTTTGGACCAGTCAAATGCCCAACCCTAGGAAAATGGAAGCATTTTCTAACCAGCATATATCATATGAACACAGACTCATATCTAAGTGAAGAGATCCTTGTGATTAAATTTTAGACAAATGCAATGGCATTTCAGATACGCACATGAAACACATAAGACCAAGTTCATCCCTGCTCTTACTCCACTGACTTCAATGGAGTAACAGCAGGGATGAATTTGACCATTATTCAGCAATCTGAAATGAGCCCCATAGGCCAGATTCATCGTTGTGCTACAGCCCTGTTGCACCAGGTAAACTGCTGCAAAATGGCACACATATGCCCCCATCATTGCAAAAGGTCTGTATGCCAGTTCTGTGTATGGCTTTGCCAGCTAGTCCCCTTTCCCCTTCAGGGTCCAGGAGGGCACAGGGTGGTGGAGGCAACCTGAACAGCAGCAGTAGCCCACTGGAGCAGGGGTGCAAGTTAGACCTCAGGGCTACCCTAGCCTCTGCTGTGGCCTAAACAGGCCATCTCAGACTTTCAGTCCCTGAGTAGTAAAGGCACAAGCTGGTTCCCTTCTGTTTCTGCACTGGTACAGCCATGAATCTGACCCAATGAACCTAAAAAAAGAGGATTTGCCAAAGAAGAACATAACCCCATCAGTCATCGCTACAGTAATTTTCATTTTATGACACCAAAGTAGCAATAAGAAGCTGACACAGCCATGCTCTTTGTCAGATGCAGTCGTTCCTGTCCCAACTCCTGCCATGCTTCCTGTGAAGTCTGAGATTTTCTAAAAATCAGACCATTTAGATTTGCTTTTAAACAGATGAAGGAAAAACAATCCTATGCCATTTCAAAGTTTGAGATGAACAGGGGTAGAGAATTTATCATGATTTTAGGAATGAAGGAAAGAACATGGCAGCAGGGATCTTGAAAGCAGAGATAGACCTAGTATCCGCCTACTCAGATCTCCTTCCTTTTACAATTAAATCCTTTGTGCCTAAAATGACATTAAGAATCCTAACTTTGTGTATATTCTGTAAACTTTATCAACAGTAGTTGAATGACAGCAAAATGTCAAACAGAGCAATCACCTTCTAACATTTCTCCAGCTCCTTTGGGGTACGTAAAAAGGGCTTTCCGTGGCGGGGCAAGTTCCGAGACACTGAACCCAGATCCAGTTACAGAGCTTCCACTGACTCCGCCAGCTGAAGAGGATGAAGAGGAGGCAGCCATTTCTCCCTTTAACCTGAAGTCAACAGAGAAAAAGTGACTTTTTCCATCTCTACCGCAGTTTTGCTCAGTAGTTGTATGAAAAGAGAAGAGGTCCTAGTGACCTTGACAATGTGCACCTGGTTAAGGCACTGCCACTTACTTCATGGCATCTAACCAAGCACAGCTTTTTGCCTTTAGAGACCTGGGTTCAAACGGACACATTCATAGATGGAAAACTTGTTTTGTGATTCCTATCTTAGTTTTTCTGCATCCACATGTTAAATCCACCATAAAACTTGGCATCATTAATTGTCCGACTGGAGGGGGTTATAGGTCAGGAGTGAGGTCCACAAGGAGCCATTTGCAGTTCAGTGTCTAATTAAGGTTCTAGACCATGGAAACAAGTAACTTCATGGCTGAGAAGTACTGGCCTTTGTTAGCTGTTTTTCACTCAAAAAGTAAATATTTTCTAAGTAAAGCTCTGCACCCTAGGGAAAACTGGTATTTGAGGGCTGCACTATGGCTATATTAAAACTACAGATTTCTTACATATATTTTAGTACAAAATGCAGTTCACAATTTTACCACTTGGTGGCACCCAAAATAAATGAAAATAATGCTCAAATGCCTTGGTAAAGTGAAATATTGGAGAGTATGAGTAAGGTCAGAGTCTGCAGATCATTAAACTTGATTCACCTTCTGCAGATACTTTTTCCACTACGCACAAACATGAAGAGAAAGTCTCATGAGAGTGAGACTTTCCCAATTGTGCAAAAAAAAAAAAAAAAAAAAAAAAAACCACCCCAAACAAACCTCCAAAACATTCTGCTATAAAATCTACAGAGCCAAAAGACTGCTTCCTCCTCACATCATTCCGTGTGAAGAAATGCTATGGTCTTAAAATGGTCTTGATTCCTCTGCTGCACTTTGGTCCTAAATATGCATTTTGTGTTGTATTTTTTTAATAATAGTTGGGAATCCTTTTGGCCATTTAGCCCAGTCTGCCATCTGATCACTTTAACTTCTCACATATTCACCCCTTTCCTGCTTTTAAGACTCACCTTCCTTAGGACATGTCTACACTACAATCTTAAGTTGACCTATATTAGGTAATTACTGTGGTGGTTCATCTTTACCTGGTCATCTTTCTGTTGGTGGTACACGTCCTCCCCAGGAGTGCTTCCACTGATTTAAGAGGGGCAGTGGGGGGGGGCTCAGATCCTTGCCAGGAGCACAGATGTCCCTCTGGATTCTTCGGTCCCACTGGGAGCAAGGCAGCCATAGCAGCTGCCCAGGCTCTTAGTAGCTAGGCTCCTGGTGTGGAGTGGAGAAGCCAGGAGGCAGCCCAGCAGGGAACTGGGATCCAGGGGGGTGGGGGAGGAAGCTGCTCAGCTGGGAGTGGGAGCTGCAGGCTTTAGCTGGAGTGTTTCCACCCCCCTGCCAGCTGTGTGCAGCTTTCTCGTCAATATCAGGGCTCTAGCATGGAGTGACAGCCAACAGACCATGTAGGTAATCTGCAGTCTACACCAGCATTGCATTGCATTGCCCTGACTACACCGCCATAAGCCCTATGCCTCATGTCATTATGTCGGTGTAGTAGGGCACTTATATCAGCAAGACCAGGGCTGCAGTGTGTACACTGATGTAATTAGGTCAACGTAAGCTGCCTTATGTCGACCTAGCTCTGTAATGTAGACCAAACACTATTCTTTCAGCATAACAGAACTGTTTAAATGTATTTTGATAGAGCATTCAAGCTTTCTGTCAGTCAGTTGTAAGTATCACTTTCCATTAGATACTGAAGTGCCTATTGTTTTTATTACACACTAATTTCTCATCCATCTTGTACAACATTTTTATTTGGTGATGTCTACACTACAGGGACTATAGAAGCATTGCTACAGAACCCAACATGAACATTCTTGGGTCATGACTGTCTTCTCTCTTTTCCTCTAGGCGATTGACTCCTTGCTTCTCTGGCCCACTATCCTTATCCTAGGACTTATACCTCATCCTTTTCTATCACCTTCATTCACTTCCCTATCCATCACCAATTCAGAACCTCCCTTTCGAATCCCAGGAAAGCTGGATGTCAAGCTCAAGGTGCAAGCAATATATTAATTCATTCTGCATGCCAATTTAAAATTACACTTCAGCTCAGCTTTTTAGGAATAGATGCTGATTCATCAGCAGCTCCATGCTTTGAACACAAAGCTGGCTGCAAAGAGAAACTTTGTAATTGCATGGACCTAATCCAGGTTCTCACAGCTATTTAGGCCATTTAGGAAGTTAGGAGAGTAACACTTTTATGGTCCTAAGCATTTGGCAGAAAAAATGTGGGAGCTTGAGAAAAAAGAAACTGACAAGGGTTAGTCAGTTTCCTTCTGATTCTGTGTGTACCTGGAAAGAGAAACTAAGTAGGATTCCACAAACCTAGCCCCTCCTATTTATAGTAGCAGGCTCTGTATATAACACTTTGATGCTGGAGAAAAACAAAGGTGCATAAAAATGGGGGAAAGAGAATGTGGAAAAGAGCAGATAAGAGGGAGTGAGAAAAGTAGAGGGAAGACCTAAATATGTAGGAGAGAAACAGATGACTACAGGGAGGTAAAGAAACAGAGGAGAAGCCACAGTGGTGCTAATTTTGGGGCAAATCTCTTTCTGCAAGGTGAGTGAAAATGCAAGGTAACAATGCTAACTAAAGTTACGCCCAAATGATGCTATATTTAGTCTTGGCATAAAATTCCTCTCGACCTGAGTGGGAGCTTCACAGAGGATTGAGAGTGGTACTGGCTCTAACGTGTATCCTCACCCACATCCTGTCTTGGTAGAATGAGTCAGGCATCTCTAGCGCAGAGGTGTCGGTTTCACAGCACATTACGGGAGTTATGGTGGGAAGATGATGATGACAGTGAATTAAGGGACGAAGGAGCGTCCTTAGGAAAGCACCCCAGACGGGCAGGGAGTGCGGGGTGTAGGGTGATAGAGCCCTTGGCCAGGTGGACATTTGGCAGCACCTCTTCCCCCAGCGCTTGGTGTCACTTTCCCACCACATCGTGGCTGTGTGAATGTTTTCTCCCACCCCTCGGCCCAGATACAGCCTTTACCCTGCAGCGCTTTGTCTGTCAGCTCCCTTTCCTCCCGCTCTCCGCTGAACCAGCGCTCAGCGGCACCCCTGCGGGGGGGCTGGACCGACAGCGCCTGTGAACGGGGCTGGAAGGGCTGGATTCCTTCCCAGGGAGCGGGGGGGGGGGAGGGCCTGGGCCTAGGCGGCCTCGCTCTGCTTCCTCACAGCGCTCGTGCCGCCTGTGCCCGGGAATCGAGGGGGGCTCGGCCCCCAACGCCGCCGGCGATACAGCGGGCCTGGGTTCTGAGGCGGGCGAGTGCCCCCCGCCCCCTACTCGAACTGTCGGGGTGGCGGCAGTTTAAAAGGCTCGTGCGCCTGCGCGCGAACGGGCACAGCAGGGACGGCCCATGCGCCGAGGAGCCGCTCGCTGACGGACGGGCGGGGCTGCCCCCTCCCGCCAGGTGTCCGTACCCAACGGCAGCCCGGTGAGTGAGGCGCGCGGCGCGCCGGCCACCCGCACTCGCACCCTCACCTGGCCGCTGGCGCCCGGCGCCGGTTGTTGGCCGCTCGTCAGCGAATAAGCGAAGGCGCCGAGGCGGGGCTGGGCGGGCGCGCTCGCGCCACACGCTGGCTGGGGCCACGCTGGCTGCTGGGCCGGGCACGTCATATGGCCCCGCCCCTGCGCTGCAGCCTTTGCCGGGCTGTCCCGCTCTCGGGGCACAGGGGGCCGGGCCGGGCCGGGCCGGGCCGCCCCGTCCCCACGGTCCTGTCTCGTTCTGCAGCCCCCGCTGCGATCCCCCCCTGCCGGCGTAGAAAAACGGCGCGCGGCGGCTGCAGCGTATCTCCCCCCGCCCCCGGCGAGCAGCCCTGGCCATGCCGTTAGGCTTTCAGTGTGGAAACAACGCGGGGCCCCGCCCCACCCCCCCTTGCCACCTTTCCTCTGCGTCTGCCGCGGAGCCCCCGCCACAGCGCCACGGGCAACAAACCGGCTGCGCGCGGGAGTCACCGAGCGAGTTCGTGTGTTCGCAGCCTCAAGGGGCGTGAGGCTGCTGGCCGGGGCCCGGCTCCCTGTAGGATTTGGGCCTGCGGCTCCCAGACGACAAACGTCGGTCGGGCGTAGCCGGCCGCGCCCTGCCGTGGAACCGCAGCCGCACGGGGGGATCCTCAGGCCTTGCTCTGTAATCGCGGGACTGTGCCCGCTGTTACTCCCCCCGCCCCATTATGGTGGTGCGGCTGCTTTGCGGTATATCATTTAGGCCTTAGGCCTTCGTCAGGCGTTGTGAGCACACATTCCTGCACGAAGGCAGTTTTTGCTAACCAAGAGTTCAGAAATCTCAAGTCACACCTTAAAAATGACTCAGTTGGCTTTAAACACAAATAAAACCAAGTAAAAAGCTTTGGGGTTTTTTCTGTTTATTTTGGGGGGCTTTTAGGGTGCCCTTGTTTAGCATTTTCAGGTTTTTTTCTCTATAGCTGAGAGCTAGGAACTTACTTTTTTATTTTAAATAAAAGCTGAGCTTCTTACATAATTATCTCTAGAACCTGGAACTCTAAGGAAAGCATTAAATGTGAGATGTGATGAAGTATTTATGGGCTTAGATTAGATTAAACTGGTTTTTTTAGACAGTTTTTTCCCTTCATGGTGTCGTCATAATGCAGAGTTAACTGAAAGTTTCTCCTTTGTCAGAAACATTATGAAGAGTAATGAGAGGAGGGAATGGAAAATTAATCTTTAAAATTCAGTTGTTGCCTATACACAATTTTCAATGAGTTCTAATTATAGGGGAGTTTGAAGACTGTGACAGGAAAAAGTTAATGTTTGGATGCCTCAACTCTTTGTTCATATATCTTAATATGTTTAGGTTTCTTTTGAAGTTTAAGTGAATTTCCTAGGCCTGGTTTTTGGATAATTATAACATTCCTAAAATATAGTTTACCCTAAATTTCTGCTGTGTATTTCAATCTTAGCTTTCTTATGTTTTTTTTAATTAAAAATGTCCTACATGGACTCTAAGCAAGAAATTCGAAGTGTGTTACAATGTGATATTTCTAATGATTTGAAGTTGTGCAGTTTCACATGTAAATAATTTTTTTAAAATTTAAGTTTTATTACCAGAGGTATACTCTGGCTGCCTTATCTCACTTGAGCAGCATAAAACTGCTAGAGCATTTTGCATAGTTAACCTGGGTTTACAGCTGCTTTGTTTTGCTAGCATTAAACAGCTGAAAATGTACACAACACTTTCTTCCTCATGCCCTCCAAAATTCCCCCTCTTGCTCTCTCACACGCATAGACTTAGTTTCCCCCTCTCTCCTGGCATATCTGTTGAATAGATCTGGTGCAGAGGGTTGTTTTTGAAAAGATATTTAGGATTACAAGTAATTTTTGTGTAATGCCAACCCACACAGGCATTAGCAGCTGTGATCAAACCAGGGACCTCTGGAGCTGAATGCATGAGCTTCTAGTTCATGAGCTAAACATACCTCTTTTCCAAGACTGTAGCAGGCTCAGGAATCTCTAGGCCCCCACTAGAGAGGGACAGAGCACTACTCCAAGCAAGTGGGGGCTACCTTTGTTTTAATTTTTCATGGCAAAAATGTATCTGTTTGGAAGAACGGTCCTCTTTTAAAATGGCCATTGTCTCCCATTGCTCTCAATCATCCTGAAGCTGCAGCTGCCATCAGGGAAGATGGAGGCTTCCTATGCTGTGAGGAGGCAGACATAGGCCCATTCATAACAGCCCATGTGCGAGAGAGAGACTCTTCTGCCCTCATTTTGAGCTGAGGTGCTGCTCCTTTTGGGAATAATGGGAAACGGCAGTGATTTTGAAAAGGGACAGTGCTCTGTGGAATTCTCTATAGTAGACCACAGTGTTTTTCAGCTTCTGCTGGAGGGTAAACTATCAGTTATAAATAATAATGAAGAAAAATTGATTGCTAATCCTAAACATTTTTTAAAATGCATAGTATATACACAATGTTTCAGTGAGTTTTAATTATAACATGGGACTTTCAAAGAGTTTGTGGTTGATCATTAGGGGCCAACCAAAAAAAGGAAGGCTTGTGCTGGGAGCTAAATAAATTTCTCAGATTTAATTTTTTAATTAAATTTAATTTTCTGAAAATTTACAATTAGTTTCTTACTGAAAGGCTAAGTGGTGTAATCTTGAGGAAGAAATCTTGTTGCTGTATTATTCATACATAACAAAGAGGTTGAATCCCTTGTTTTAACTGCAAAACTCAGCCTTCACTACAGAGTTGCTACTGATGCTTCCATGATAATATCTTAGAAACTACTCATAGGAAAGTTGGGAATTTACAATTTTTAGGGAGATGTGTGCAGAATTATTTTTATTTCAGTAGGGTGCCATCATTGGCAGGAGGAGCACGATGGAAGTTCTGCGTCCAACACTTATAAGGATTGGAGGGCGCATTTATAGGAAAAATCTTGTTCAGCAGCAGTCCTATCCAAATGAAGAGGAGGATGATTTCTATGCAGGTAAAACCTAATATGCAGGGGGCCAATCTAGTGATAACATATGTTGCAAAGTGGGGACTCAGCATTGGAGATTCTCAGGGAGTTAGCAAACTCAAGCTCTGAGCCTATAATGAGCTACTTGTAGGCACAGGAGTCTGGGGACATAGTCTTTGGAGTGAAGAAATACTTTGTGGTGTTCTTTAGGAGTTCTGGCCAAGGAACAGTGTAAATTATGGTTACAAAATACTGGATTAAGTGATTGTTTTAATTAATCTTTCCGTCAACAAATTAACTGATAGCCAGCAACCCAGATCACCATCACAATGTCATCTGTAAAAATCACTTATTTAAAATGACCAGTAAAAATGTTAAGACTTAAGAGAATGTTTGTTCCTATTCATGCATTATCCTTGATATTTTCCACACTGCGTTTAATCTTAGAATTAATAGCAGTTGAGGTCATTTAACATCTCCCTGGAAGTGCTCAGGACTTTTTGATATTGGCCCTTAAATGGGTGTCATCTTGTGGCCATCTAATGTAAGTTTTGAAAGGTATCAGATATTTACATGGCTAGTGCTCTGTTTTCTAACTGGGTGTACTCACCTGTATGTGTACCATATTAGGTGATGTGTGTGGGTCCTTGTAAATGAAAGCCCAAGAGTATCTGGTAAACATCTGTCACTTGTTTAAAGTAGAAAAAATTGAAAGAACTGGGCAAACCTCTAATACACTTCTTGCCATCAAAACCCACCTCTACCCACATTAAGCTAACCAAGTTTGATTGAAAAACAAACATGACTAAGTAGTCCATGGGTGAGGGGTGGGTTTTTATTTCCTCAGTCTTAGTTCTCTGAAAAGACCAGTGGGCTACTGCTCAAAAGCCAGAACAATTCT
>ML675609.1:28092506-28131048 GCA_007922155.1 Mesoclemmys tuberculata | reverse complement strand
AAATTTCCTAATATCCAATTTGTACCCATTCGTCCTCGTGCCTATATCATTTTGCAAATTTTATTATGCCTCATGGCATCCATGTGAGCAATGGCAGAAGTAGATCCCAATAGGAGGGGGCATTCACTTGTTTTTTCACTTGTCATCAGAGGTATCGATGTTGAGTGAAGTGGTTTTATATCACCTTGTGGTGACAGATGTAGCAAAGGGAAGAGGCAGGATAAGAAGAAATGTATCTAAAAGGAGTTCATATTCCCAGGCAGTGCCATAGCAAGTTAAATAAAAATGATGCTCTTGTGTCTGCAGTGTGTGAAGATGAATAGACCATATTTGTAATACTCCTTGCTTCAGTTTCTACCAGGATGAAGTCTCTGTATTGCTGTAAAACAAATAAAATGTGACACTCTAGGAAAATCCTTGTGTTTTAGACGATAACCCTTGCAAAAGAGATTTTATGCACAATGTATTTTCCCCTGGAGGGGAGAGGTAGCTGGCAGGAATAAACTGGTATTTCCTCCTTCCTTCCTCTTTTAGTGAGGAGAAGCAGCAGTGATTCTTTTTCTCCTTTTTCCTGCTCCCTCTGTAGGGCAAAGAGCAGTCTCCTATTCTCTCTTCCCCATGGAGTATGGGAGCTTGCTGGCGTGACAGATACTCCCTTTAGAGGAGAGAAGGTAAATAAGAGATTCTTAGCTAGGACACCTTTTCTTGCATTATTAGGTGCTAATGTAGCTCCATCTGCTGGAAGCTTCAGGAACCCCTCAGCCAGGCATTAGTGCTTCTGTCGGCTCTCACTTCAGATTCCTGTGCATAGTGAAGCCACACTTCATGAAAGAGACTTAAACTGGACAAGAGGAGAGAAGCTCGGTAGTGCTGAATTTACTCACAACCAAGCTAAGAGGGAGCTGCACTTCTTTTGCTTGCCCCTCACTTTAGTCCATGCCTGTGATGTAGGAAGCTACTATATTCTTCTTACAGATGGAGAAACAGGCACACAAATTAAATGAGTTGTCTAGTTTGATTAATCATTGTGAGTGCTGGGAATAGAACCCATGGCTCTTGGATCTGTGTGCCTTGCTCTGGACACTAGACCACACTCCCTTCTATACACATAGTGAGTGGGCCCGTGAGCTCTGAAGTTTTCTTTGATATTTGGAGGATACAATAGTGGTGAATATTGATTTGGCCCATGTTTTGTAGGCTTTTTTCTCCGTCGATACCAATTTTTTCACTTTCCTCAACACTTGCTCTAAATGTGTGCTGGGCTTCGGTTTCCTGTTAATTGTCTCTGCTGGTAGACTGGTACTGAGACATGACTGATGCCATTCCTGAGTGCAGTTTTAAAAGAAAAATCAATGAAGCACAGTGGTATGGTGGTAATTGCTAATAATAAATCATAAACTGGGGATTTGAACAAGAAGGTTAAAATCTAAGTATGCTGCTTCCAGCCACTAAGTGCTATGACGTTTGGAGGCAGATACTGAAACGTTTTTGTTTTTCAAGAAGACTCAGCCCAGATCTTAAATCTTCCATGAAAAGATTCTGTATCTGTGGTTCTGCAAAGCCAGAAGGGTGTGACTAGGATTTCTGGGATAGGCCTGCAATCCTTGGGACTACACAAGGAAGATACTGTGGATCTTGGACTGTTTATTGGGGGTCCACCTTCTTTCCAGTACGGATAACATGGCATATCCAAGTGATGTGCCACCAGTAGCTCTGCACTCAGCACTCCATATTCAGATGCCTTCAGCTGGTGTTTGAAAGCTGCAAATGGTATAGATTCTAAGGCCAATAGTAAGTTATAGTGCAAATTGTGCTGTCTCTTTCCACCTTTCACCTTCTGTTCCATGAGATTAGGGTAGTTCCTCTCTCCTGCAAGCTACTCTGTTACTTTACATTGTGTTCATCATTTGTATGCATTACAGAAATTAAAATTAACTGTTGCCAACAACTGGAATAAATCAAGCCTACCTCCAGATTCTATCTCCCACACCATCCACTGATGTTCTAAATATCCTCTGGCTACAGATCAAAGTTAAAACCAAAAAACAAATGTATCTTGCACTTCAATATGTCTTAAAGCAGACAGAGCATAGAGCCTTTTTTCAGTTTCATTTTGGTACCAGGCAGAATATCGAAAAGTGGGCCCAAGGGGTGGGGTGGAAGGACAGTTGAAACCAAGTGAACTCTCAAACAGGAAATCCCTCATTAGTTGTGCTTTTGAGATTGCTTCTTTAGGTAAGTTTCTTTTGTTGAAAAGCTACTGCATTGGGTTGAACCATGCAGACGGTCTTGACACTACTGTGTCAGGATTTTGGCATTAATTCAGCAGTGAATTAATTAACAGCAGCACAAAGTGCTCCCTTTTATCCCAGGGCCTTGGAGTGCTGCCTCCAGAGTGCCAGGCTTTGCCAATTTGTGACTGAGTGTGAGCTCCTGCATTGGATTATGTGGCCTATATGCACAAATATAAAAAAACCTGTATGGATGTTGCAGTTAGGTATGAAAAATGCTCTGTGAAATGTGATGCTTTAAATCATGTGTCAGGAGTAGTTCCTGCGACTAGCCTGCTTACCTGCTAGTTTAACCCCAGGCAGTCTAATCAGAAAAGCTGAGCCCCCTGATTGGCTGACCAGCCAATTGGCTGAGGGATTTACAGATTTGCTCTGAAGATCAGCAGCAGCAGTAGGGCATGGGATTCTCAAAGTGTTGGCTCATGGCTGCGATAGCTCATGTGCTTGCTTATTTCAGTCTTGCTCCCACCCTGTTCAGTTTTACGCCTACCTTAACCCCAGTCCTGCACCTTCCTTGCCTCACCTCACTCCAGGTAACCTGGTTCTGATTCTGGGTTCCAACTTCTAACTCCAGCCCTGACCCTTGGCTCTGGCTTCTGGCCTCTGATCCTGGGCTCCAGCTTCTGATTCCTGACTCCTGCTCTGACCACTAGGCACAGCTGCCTACATCCCAGTCCGTAATCCTGACAACATGAAATAAGATGCCATTTAAACATTTTGAAGAAAAGTTTTGAAACATAACTCTGAATCTTGTGTAGAAACTTTAAAGGCTTCATCTCAGTTAATGAACTTTATTTTGAGCCAGGGAAATAGTTGTCTCTTTTCAGTGGTGTGGTGGATGTTATTTCACCTACTCTTGGGGCTAATAACAGGTGCTTTTTAATTTTTGGTGCTAGAAATTGCCACTTAAGTAGAAGTAATTTTAAAATGATCCCTGAGTCATATAGTTGCCCACTAAATCTTTTTTGTTACCTTTTCAATAGGACCATGGAGTCAATAGCAGTCTGTTCCAGAGCCCAGCAAAACTCCATCTTACTATTGGGACACTAGTGCTCCTGAACGAGCAGGAGATCCAGAAGGCATGTGAACTCTTGCAGAGAAGTAAAGAGGACTTTATTGAGTAAGTGAAATAAAGGCATGACTAGAGGGTGGGGGGGAAGGCTGGTCACTGAGTGCAGATATTTGGACAATCAAACTAGTTTTAGAACATGGGTAACTAGTGTAGGAGAAAGTGGTGCATCCATTTGGTGCAATTCAGCAGTTTTGAATCGTTTGAAAATTTGTAAAATACTGAAACATTTCAAACAAAACCACCCAGAAGTAAGACAAGGACATAATTGTATTTTGCATCTATCATTGAGGACTTTCTCTGTTTACCAGAAACCTTCAGTAGTTATTTCTTTATATCCTAGCAGTCCCCATTATTTTGCTATGAACACAGATTTTTTTTCCCCTCTACTGCCAGAAGAGCAGGAAGAACTCAGTTGTCTTAACACTTCTTGTCTGCAACAGTGTCAGGAATATTGCTTCCCTTCTGCCTATAAACAGGTGCTAATATACCTCTGAAATGCATTTCTTGAGGCAAGTAGCTTTGTGCAGAGTACCTTAAAGACAGGATGAACTGTATAAGTGATCAGTCTGAAATATTAGCTCAATGCTCCTATGGTACTAAGACTGTCATAATTTCCAGGATAAAATCAATATATTTGAAGTTTAGAATTAGCTGAAAGCTTGGGCTAATGGGTGTTGTACTGAGGTGTAATCTGACTGCAACTCAGAAATATTAAAGGAGATAGAGCAGCCTGATATTTTATTTTCTTAAAACAAGAAGTTTTTTTTCTTTCTCCTAAAATTTTGCAGACTTGAGTGTATAAAAAAAAAAATTACTCCTGCAGCTGCCATGAATATTGATGGGAATCACACAATGCTAAACTTCTCACTTCCTGCTTTAAAATGAGGGCACCAGTTTCTTACAGCATTATGCAGAAATAAAAGTTAAACATTATTAAACACGCATAGAAGTTCCAGCATTTGTCTTCATCAGTTGGGTGTTCTGCCTTTATATTATGAAGGCTGCCATCTTCCTTGTAAACAGATGAACTCTGATGAAGAGAATCTTTTTCATAGAGTGTCATTGGAAAAACCACTGTAATTTGAATATTTTAATTTCTTAAATTACTTCCCATAACTCCAAGATGAAATATATGTTGACAGTTTCGTTTTTGATTCACTTATTTATTTATTTACATTTATATGCAGATGCAGGATTTGTACCCTACATGAAGATAAACACCCTTGCACATCTTTTTAGAATAAGTGCTCCTGATAAATGTTTTCCTCTAACCTGTATGTGCATACACCCTTGCTCCTCCTTCCCCTTTTGGAAGGGGGTCTGGTGAACTGGAAGAGCAAAGGCTTAATTGCTGGAATGTTTCACTCTTTGTTCTAGTTTGAGAACTCTTGCTGAAGATCACAAAGGAAGTTTTTCTAGCAGGTGCATTGACAGTAAGCTAAAAAGATTAGTACGAAGTCATACATGGATCTGAAAAGCTGCTTTTTATTACTTCTCCCTGCTTGAGACGCTCCTTTTGTTTTTCAGGAGACTTTTGATTGGAGAGAATGGAGTTTATCGACAGGGAAATATCACTCCTCCTCTCCCACCATCTTTCTGGTTTGTGAAGAGAGGTGGGGGGCAAGGATGGGAGGGTGCATGTGTGCGCACATACACCCCACCCCGCCCCAGGGAAGGAGGATACACTTCATATCACATACTTCATACACAAGGAACATAAGTGCTTGTGGGAGTACAAATTACAGATTGTCTGCCTGTGTAACTAAAGACTGTTTCAAACAAAATTATATTTACTTCCAATGTTTTTACATGCATGTTGAAATTTACTTAAAAACTACCCTCAATGTCAAGTGCTTTTCTCAATGAAAATCAAGGAGACTATTTTATAATTGGACTGAATATATTGAGAGAGAAATCCAACACCTACTGGTGCTTTAATCCATAACTTTCAGTCCCAGAAGTGAGTGCTTGGCAACTGAGCCATGCTAGCCCTGTGAATTGTCATTGTCATGAGAGAGGAAGTCGATGTGTAGGGCCCGCAGAGTCAGAAGGCAAGGCTATCGTTCTGGATACAGCAGGCACCCCTGTGAGAGCCAGTGCTGGTGAGCAGCTAGTTTCTAGGTTCTGGAAAGGAAGTTGGATGTTACGTTCTTGGAACTGCTGTGTCCCTCTCAGTTAACATAATGATGAGAGAAATTGTATTAATGATTTGGTCTGTATTTGGAGTCTGGCTAGCACTTTTACTAGAGTTTCTGCTTGACTGCTGCAGTAGCTCTGGGAGCTGCAGGTAAACTTGAAGGAAGGTAAATGTAGCTTAAACAGTAAAACATGCATTCAGCCACTTGAATTCAGAATGGATGGTTTTTTTTAATATCTTGAACTTCTTGTTTTTTAGTAGACTTGTTGGAGGCAAACCCCTGACCGTGGAGGTGGCTGGGATAGAATACATGAATGATGACCCTGCCATGATCGATGTTCTTTATGCAAAAGTTCACATGAAAGATGGATCAGACAAGTGAGTTCCCAGTGTTTTCCCTCTTTCATTCCACAGGGTATGCAGACAATACCTGAGGTGACAGAACTAATATAATGAAAGCAAACCACTTGGCCTCTGAGCTGTTTGGCAGTGCTGGAGAGCATCACACTGACCATCCAGAAGATAAGGTGGTACTGCTTTCTAGCCCAGTGGCATTAAAGCTGAGATGTGTTTGGTCTTTTGACTGATCGTTGGTAGTGTTGCTAAAAGATGTCATTTATTTTTAGCGGTCTTCATAGTGAACAATGGAGAGTCATGAAAGGCTGAGCTGATGCTGCCTCATGTTGGATAAGAGAAACTGTGATAAGCATGGCAGAGACTCTGCTTGTGGGATGTCATAGTGTGCAAGATGAGTCCTCTCCAAATGCCCAGCTCTCTGCCTGCAGGCAGGTCCTAATGAAATGTATTGATCTGACTACACTGACAGATTCTGCAAAATTTAAATATTCCTAAAATACAAGTATGTTTTCAGCTTTTATGGCCATGAAGAAAACATGCCAAGTGTGACCTAAACCAGATTGTTTCTCTGTGTCTGTAGGCAACCTGAAACATTACCTCTTAGCTGAGTATGAACTGTTCCTATACTTTTATTAATGTGTTAAATACTGAGTCCTAATGATGTCAGTTTGAATTTTAGTATTTTTAACCATCGTTGCTGATCACATTAATAGAAACATGTAACATGTTACACAGGGTGTGCAGAAAATACCCAAAGCAATGGCAGGCATGGTAGTGTTTGGGGGACAGCCTTTCCCCTTATCGTTTTTTAAAGGTGCATTGTTGTACCATCTTTTCCCGTAGAGCAGCCATTCCCACACTGTGGGTCATGACCCAAAGCGGGGTCACTTCATCAGCAGATGGGGTCACAGCAATCCCAAGCATGCAGAGGACACCATTTACAAAACTGCCTCTTCTGCACAGTGTGACCTCACACCCACTATATATGCACACGGTCACATTGCACGGAGGATGCTATTTTGCTCTACAAAACAGCATGATCTTGCATGCACCATATGTGTGAGAGATGATGCAGTTCCAAGGATGCTGTTTTGTAAAGCAAAATGGCATCCTTGTGGCATGACCTTTTATGTACAGTGCAGTCACACTGCATGGAGGACACCACTTTTAAACTCCAACTTCCATGCTGTCTGGGATAGTGGGGAAACCACACATCTGAAAATGGGTTCTTGCAGGGAAAATGTTTGGGAACGGCTGCCTTAGAGCCATTTTGAAAGGGCATAGGAGACGCATGAATTCCTGTGCTTCCGATGCTCCTGAGAGGGGTAGGGAGACAAGTTGCTTTAGCTTTCCATTTCCAGGAGACTGCATCCTTTGTCATCCGTCCTTTTGCAAGCTGCCTCCCTTCTCACTGTAGTAAAGTGGGGAGCTGGGAAGGAAGCACAGTTAGCAATTAGGGAGAGGAAGAAAGTTGGCACTGAGCAGGGTCTTGGGCCGGAGAAGATCTAATCTTATAAACTCCTTTCCCCAAGAGCCCTGGAGAGGAAGAGGGCCTGCTAACAATCTCTCAGGAAGCTGGATTGAGGTAGGAGCTGGAATGAAGTACAGGGTGAAGGTAAAGCTCAGAGCTAGGAAATTGAGAGTTAGAAGAAGGCTGTAATGGTGGCTCACCCCTTAAGGGCTGGAGGAGCCACACCTGGTGGAGAGTCAAAGGGTGTGTGTATATGGCGGTGGGACGCAGTCTGTATGTTCACAGGAGTATCAGTCCTGGATGCCTGAAGTAAGGGAATGAAGTGGGTCAGTGTTGGATTGCCACAGCAACCCCTACTGTGAGCAGAAGGAGGAACTAAAGCCAGAATTGGTTGCTGGGAAAAGTGACCAAAATGTGGGAAAGCCCAGAAAATGACAGGGTTGTATTAGGGTTTGGAAGAAGGGGACAGAGGCTGGGGCTGCAGTGAGGTTGCAGTCACGGCAGCATCTCTTGGCGCTGCCATGTTGTGCAGTACAGCACTGGGAGGAGAGGATGGATATAGGGAGACTTAGCAGCAGAAATCAGCTGCTATGGAAGAAGCCAGGTAGCTGGCCCTGAAGGAAAGGAAGGAGCTGGCCTGTTAGAGGCATTAGGATTTCAGTCCCCTTCAGATTTGAAGCCTGCTTTGCCCTTGGAAGAAGCAGATACAAACGGAGCAAGAAAGAACAAGACAAATAGAGACTAAAAAGGAGACAGAAGGAGAAGTACAAAGAATAAAAAGGAAGATATAATGGCACAAGCTGGGTTGGAAGCAGTGAAATAGCTACTTCTTGTAAAGAGCTGTAGGGGTGAGAAATTCAAAGCTTCCTTGCCCTGAAATTTAATTCAGCTCTACCCCTTTCAAAAAGGGTTATAGAGATGTCTTCCCTCTAGTACAAAAATATCTCCGTTGCCTCTTCGGTATGCAAAACCAAACCCAGCTCTTGTGCCTTCCTTTGCTCTTTGAGTTGCACTATGGTGTGAGGGAGGGATACGTGGTTCTAACTTTGTCCTTGCTCCATGCCTGCTAATTAAAAATGCAGTTAATCTTTCTCCACAGAATGAATTGATACCTGTGCCCCAGTGCAACCCCTATCTGGATAGCAAGTGCCAGGTGAACCATTTCATTTTTCCAAGAGGGAAGAAGGATGTTTCTTTTCATGGAACCTCCCTGAAAATTGCCCACACTTCCTTTTACATCCTGGAACTTCAAAAGGAGCTTTGTTGACCTCTAAGTAGTAGTAAATGGAACCATCCAGATCCCTCAGTTTAGCTCTGGTCTCTTAGAGAGCCTGCTGTTGAATAGTGCCAAGCTCTTGTTCTCCACTAAGAGCTGGTAATTCTGATTCAGTGATACTCCCTTCTGTCCAGAGAAATGAGAAATATGGGGCAGTACAGAGTACTACTTTTCAGCTACAAGGCAGGAGGGATTTAATGAGAAGAATGGTGTCCACATGGTTTGCTGTGCCGTATCGGAATGTTGGTCCAAGTTTGGTATCTTGCTTCTTGTATTAGTCAATACATGAACCATAGAGGAACGTTTACCTTCCTGTTATCTCCCATCCCACATAAGACACTTTACTAACTGTACTGTGCTGTACATGGCCATGTCAAAGATAGAGTTTCTTCCTGATTTTTGCATGCTCTTGAACAGCTTATATGCTATAAAGCAGATTTGATTCCCCTATTTTAGCTTGCATAACAACAGATGGTATTAGGTGTTGGAGGGCCCTTCTGTATGTGTACTGGCTCAGCCTGAGAGAGAGATCATGCTCTGATGCCTTCCACATGGCAAAAATTCACATTATAATTCATTCTAATTTGTTTTATTTCCTTGATTAGCTTTATAACATCATAAAGCACCATTTTTACTTGAGCTATTCTCTCAATTTGTTTTAGTATCATCTGTAATGATATTCATTTAATCTTTGTCATTGCTAATTTTAAAAACCACTGAAGTAAAGCCAAAAAGAAAGTGGTAGAAAACCATGCCAATCAGTTTGAGAGTCTTGGAATTATCACGACCAGTGGAAGCCTATAAGGGACCGGACAAAGCTAATAGGCTGTATAGTTAACTTCTGAGGGCTCTCAGCTAATGAGTGATATTTAGAGTTGATCCTAATACTGCGCTCTGTCTTCCTGATTGGAATTGAGAGACCCAGGTTGTGGCATCTAGTGGAGAAATGGGGAACTATTGATTGAACTGTACTCATGGACATGGATGGTGATGGCTGTAAGAAACCTATTCCATTTAGTTTGTTTATCTCTTCTTTTAATGGATAGGAACTTTGGGTTGTATTGAACTCTCACTGCCTGTAGTGGTGGTGAAGCATTACTTACGTTGTGAAGAGAGAACAGTATGAAAAATGTGCAGATATTTAGAAAAATACACCCTTCAAGTTCCAATATTATCTACCTCTTCAAAATGTTAAACTTCTTATTTCATTTGAAGATTACATTAGCATATTTGCAAAAGAAGTTAGCATCCAGTAACCTTTGCAAACAGCCAGAACTTATATTTGTTTCCTTAGAATGCATGACTTCTCCCTTTCCCCAGTCCCCTGAGACATTACCAAAAAAGAAACAAAAAAAATCCTGTCTCTAAATACAAAAGTAACAGAGTGTAAACAAAAACAAGGAAGCAGTCTTGTCTGAGAGGATTTTGATTAGTCTGTTATCTTTCTAATAGAGTTTCAGTTTTTCCTCTTCATATATTGAAACTTAGTTTTACACATACACTACCCTCTTTTGGACCTGAGAGCCAAGGTGGGCAAAACAAATGTTTTCTCTTGGCTTTGTAATGTCCTGGGTTTTATCCCCCTACCTTCCCAGATTACAGCTAATAGCTGACGGATTGATGGAGCAGTTTATGACCTCTGGGCTGATGATGAAGGAGTGGGATAGTGTAAAACTCCATGCTACCATCATGAACACTCTTTTCAGGAAAGACTCAAATGGTGAGTATTTTCAGAACTCTTTGGGAGAGTGAACTACAGCAGTACCACTCAACAGGAAGTGATGTGTTCCTTGTTATTGTGTGTCAGTATTGCTGCCATTCAGTTCATAGCAATCATTGACTCTGGACCAAAAGATAATTGGTGCAAGTCCCACCCTAAGACTTGGGCTCGTATACACCTTGGTTGCATTGTAAAGTAATAGTAGGCGTGCTGCATTATTAGAGGTGTTGATCTTCCATGAGAAGTTAAACCATGACCTTATATAATCATCTCTGGGGGAAGTTAGATTCCATATGATTTTTGAAAATAGTTCTATTATTTTCATCAATATTCTCTTTCTTGTTAAATGAGGTTCTGCTGTCTAAGGCTGAATATGAGCTATTGCCGAGTGCCTAATGTCTGCTATTTCTGCCAAAACAATGTCTGCACTCACAAGCTGTAACTTATTTCTTATCTAACTCGTTATTTTATAAAGCAGTCTAAGATGGCTTGCATATGAAAGATGCTATGTAGTAAAATCAGGCCATAGGTGTCTCAAGTTGGGCACTGAAAATTAATGGAATTTTTTGACAATTTTGGCCTTAATGGTTCTTTAATCTTTTGGTGCCTGAATTCATCTGCTGTAAAATAAGGAGAGTAATAGCACTATTCTCAGAGGGGTGTTTTGATGAGAAATTCATTGTGAAGCACTCCAGTACTATGATAGAAGCACCGTAGAAATGCCTGTGAGGAAACAAATACCTTTGCATTCAGTGCAGCAGGATTTGGATGGTCTATGTTAAGTGAGGCGTAGGATCATACATTGAATGTTGAAGGTAAAAAGAAATATTGAATAACTACTAATTCACTGAATGAAGCAGAGAGGTTTTGTGGAAAAAATAGCATGTGATCATGTATGTAGACTGTACTATTGTGCATCCACACAAGGGAGCTGAATTAAGGTTGCAGTTTCTAACTTGGACATGACTGCAACCTTAATATTCATTTTGTGTGCGTGCGTGCATGTGTGGGCGCGTACGTACGTACATGTATACACGTGTGCTTGTGTGTACTTTATATGTATATATTAAAATACAAGGACATTTTGCAGAGACCAATCCAGATTTTTCTAGGTGCTGTCAAGAATGTGCTTTGCATTACGATTATATACCTCAATAAGGCACTTGGTGGTATCCCAGGAGATGCAAGAGCTTGTCACTACTCAATTTCTGACAGAACAGAGAACTTGGAATCTGCTTTCCCTCACTGATTTTAATACACTGTGCTGTCAGCCATACAAAATCCTCACAATATTTGTGATTAGGGGTATTTCCTTTTTTAATTAAATTGCAAATTTTGCTAACATAAAAATGCATAGAAACTTGTGTACTAGATGTTTTATTAATTAGATACATAGATTTTAGGGGGTCTAAAGACAGTGTGAAGTATCATCCCATCTGAAGTTCTTTCTCATGACTTTTTTGTGCAGCTGAAGAACAAAATAATGCAACTACCGGCAAATCACCTTTCAAGGAAAGGGAGACATTTGATGGCCGAAATATACTGAAGGTCAGTGTTAAATGATCGTTTTGGTATTGTATGTCCAAAATAAGGTGAAATCTCACTTTATAAATGTATTTATGTTGTGCACTTGATCTCCAGGGGAAAAATCTATTTTAAAAATAAACAATCTAGATACCTAATAATTGGAAGTACTGTAGTATTTATGCACTCATTTTTCACGCTAGGGAGATATTAGAACAAACAAGGATTCATGTGGAAAAGATACTTAATAGGCGTGTGTTGTGGTTTACTGTAGCAGTGTTTACCTCTGCACTCATATTTTTCCATAGGTCAGAAGAAAAAAATACTTTGTTGCTCTTGTTGTAGTCACTAGTTAATACTGCCATCAATAAAAGCAGTTGTCACAGCATATATATTTTAATCATGATCATGAATTTCTGCTTAAAAAGGTGAAAACTTCTAAGATTGGCGTAAGCGGGGATCTTTACTGTAAGTGCTCTCAATCCTGACTTGAATCTGTGAGTCTGGGACTGGCATGCCAGACCGTGCAGGTTTTAGCCACTGAAATCTGCAGCTGAGGGGAGGACACTGTGGCCTTTGGTTTTAGGTACGACTCAAGATACATCAAAAGACTTGAAGGCATAAGAGGAGGAAGAGCTACTGGAAATCATCAGTGGTTTTGTTTTGCAGGGTCAGTGTATAATTTCCTAGATGCTGGTGTTAAATTGGTGGTTTTAATGAGTGACGACTTAAAGACAGAGAGGGTAGTTGCACTCTCATGTACCTGCATCCCAGATGGTGGAGGACAAAGGGGCAGTAAATAAAGTAAATCTACCATCCACCCTAAAATGTTATTGTGAACATTGCATCATGACTCAGCATTGCCCTATATTGAAGTGGCATATTTGTCAATTGTCTCACATGGAGGCAATAAGGACATAACTGTTGCATTGCTCTTAATGTGATCTGAGATTGTGGCGGGTCCTCAATCTTAAAGCTGGCTCTAAAAACAGAGGCTACTGCATGTCAGAAGTGAGGTGTGCTGGCATGTCCAAGGAGGGAGTTTCCAAGATGCCAGCCCACCTCATGCCTAGCTCAAACCACTATTCCCATTCCTTTATTACATAAACATCAAAATTGTTCTCAGACTGTAATGAGTGAGATTGAGAATCAAACTTTTTTTCTTTACACTTTGTCCAAAAATTCCAATGATTTTTAAAGAATAAAAGATGCTCCCTCCACTGGCCCCACAGTTTGATTGCTGCACCACTGTGACTGATGGACTGTCTGCTCCAGTGATGCATGGTATGTAAAAGCAGGGAAACACATCCTGTTTAGCGCAGATGTCTTTCTCGTTCTACTGTGCTCTGAAATATGAGAGTGTATTTTTAAAACTCCTAATTGATTTGTACTGTTTTAGCCAAAAGAGGTATTGGCTGTTGGGAGCATGAAAAGACAGTTGATAACTACTTCAGAGCAAGTCTTGCTGTAAGAAATGTTGTCATTCTCCTCTACCCTCACCACATTCCTGAACGTGGTCAATTAATATTTCCCTTATGTCAGCCACCTGCCCATAGCAACATCTGTTGGCACTAATTAATTATATGCCTCATAGTGGGCTGCAGGCTTCTCAACTCTAGAGCCCTGCCAGAGCCAGCCATCGATCTAGTGATGCTTTCCAACTTGACCTTGCAGGGATGTGCTGATTCTCTTTCCACATCCCCATTTACCCCATTTTATATACATTATTTATATTCTTCTGCTTAGGAGGTTGCCCTTTGCAAAGTGGCTTTATTCACTTGTGAAATAGGATCTGACTGACAGGCTGCTAATTAATATGCTACTGCTACTTGTGCTGGTATTCCAGGGCTATTCTGTTGTCCAAGTGCAATGCGCTACGCAAACTTTCTCTTTTCCGTACTCCCCAAACTTGATCCTCAAGCATTCTCTGTAATTATTTGGTTTGATAGTATTGTGTTCCTTAAGGAAGTTGGTAAGTGGAATGGGGAGATAATGCTATAAGAATGTGCTAAATTATCATACTGGAAAACTTAGTTTTATTCTACCCATCCTAGTTCTCATTGTGTAAACAAGACCACAGCATTGTTCAACATAAATGACACTTCGTTCAGTAGATGCCAAAGAGTGGAGTATCAAGGTCAGGGTCGTATCATATGGAGACTCAGGACAGGAATAGGAGGGGTACTGCAAGTTAAGGTTGATGTGTGCATTTGCAAAGAACATGTCTGCCTCTAGCTAGTGTATTAAACATTTCCTCAGGAAGTGAGATTAAACAGTCTGTATCCCAATATTCACTCCTTGTACAAAGTAATACACTTTGTACAAAGTGTGCCTTGTTGAGATATCATTTGAAAACATCATTTGCTGGTCAGTGTTGTCCTGATACAGTGTTGACACACATTTTATGTAAAGTTATAAGATTCCACTGTATGGTGTTACTAAGACTCGTTCCAAGTCTGGGGAGTGTCCAAATCAGTTCCTCGGAGACAAAAGGCAAGCTGGCTATTTAAGTAGCTATTTATTGTCAGGAAAGGGACACGGGCAAAAAAATCTACATCTTAGAGCATGTCTACTCTTAAAACACTGCACCGCCGATGTGCTTTAATATAGATGCTCTGAGCTGATGGGAGAGAGCTCTCCCATCAGCATAGCTAATCCACCTCCCCCAGAAGCTCCCTCGCTGACAAAGTGCTGTCTTCACAAGGTTAGGTCAATATAACTGTTGCTCAGGTGTGGATTTTTCACACCCTTGAGCGATGTTGCTATCCTTATATTGGTCTGTAATGTAGACCAGACCTCAGCAAAAAAAACAATATAGAGTTCCTGTCCAGACTTACTGCTTGGCGCCTTGCTCCCAGCTAGAGAAGCTTCTCAAAGGAGGAAGAGGACTATAAAAAGAAAGGGGAGACAACCCAAAAGGTTCTTCCCTTTCTCTCTACCCACGACATTCATGACACCCGAAGAACAAAGAAAGCAACGTTGGACTGGGGAAGAGAACTGGACTGAAAGAAGTTGTCAGTGGAACTACTGAAACGTGGTGGGAGAAACTTTGCTTGGAATTTACTAGCTTGTTGGGCATTCATTACCTTTATTTTTCTTGTAACCAATTCTAACTTTTATGCTTCATTACTTGAGCTCACTTAAAATCTGTCTCTTTGTAGTTAACAAACTTGTTTTATTTAATCCAGTGTGCTTGAATGGAAGTGTTTGGGAAAATCCATTTGGGATAGCAGGATTTTTCAATATAATTTCTTTTGCTGGGTTTTATATGAACTTCTATTGTCCAGGAGAAGGATGAGTTGTACAAGACACACATTTCTCGGGGAAAAATCTGGGACTGAGAATGTGCTGATGTCACACTGCAGTGTAATTCAAGAATGTCTGGCTGCAGCACTCCTATAATATAGCTGGGGGTGATTTACATGTAGGAGGCTGTATGTGAGTAGACCAGGAGTGGTGTCTATAGTAGCAAAACAGTGCAAAGGGCACCCCAGGTAAAAGGACTGAGGTGACACAGCTGGTCATCAATCTAGATTGTGCCCTGGGCATGTCACAATATTAATAGCTTAAAAAACTGTTATCCCACCAATTTTTGGACAGTTAAACATATAGGGCTCCTATTACTAGCATTAATAAGGATTAACAGTATCAGTACCCTCCCACTCTAAACAGAGAATAGATCTCTTAAAATTAGCAGCATTTGAAAAAGTTACTTCCATTTTGAAAAATACTGTAATGAAAAGGCTCCCCATTCCAGTTGATGCCAAGAGCCCAGTTTGAAAAAGCTAGGTCTGCCCAACAGCCTAGTATTCAATGTCCTACACTGACATCCTAGGTACCCAGGTCTTATTCCTGTTCAGTCTCTTACTCTTAAAGGCAATAGATGCTGGAACTAGTTCATAGATTGCTTTAAGGGAATACCTTGCATTACTTCATAGTGAGAACCTTCAGCAGCTCTTTATGGTTGACAGCTCTGGAAGGAGTTAAGTTGAGCCCTTTTTGGTTGGGAGGATGAGGTCGAGATAAATACTAAGTTCTAAAAAATAAATGGAATTTGTGGCTCACAACAGGTCCATATGCACTAAAATGCTGAAATTGTTCAAAATCAGTAAACCTGCCAAGTCTGTAGTGGTCTTGGTGGCTTAAATCTGGTAGTTTCAGAAGACCAAACATTCAGATATATAATGGGTATAATTTGCTAGTATCTCTGAAATAAAGAAGGTCCAAGATAGGATGGAAAAACATCTGGATTCTTGTTGGATGAGAATTGAATGGTGTTTTGTTTTTGGTGGTTGGGGTACTAGTAGTAAAGGAGTAATTATAGTTACCTTAAACAAGATGGAAACTAAGGTTGGTTAAGTAAAAAGATTACGCGTGACACATTAGTTATATTTGTTGCATATTAATAGGTCCATAGGTGACAGATCAAGGGGGCAGTTGGTGGAATGCAGCTATGAAAAATCAACTGAATCTCATTAGAAAAATCCATCTCTAAAAAGAGTAAAAGAAAATAAAAAGATAATGGAAACTACTGACCAATTACCTTAATGATTAATCTCTGTAATGGGCAACTTTTGAAGTTATGATAGAAAAGGATAGCCTTGTGATTGAGGCACCAGCTGGAATTCAACAAAAATAGGTTAATTTCCTGCCACAAACTTCCTACGTGATGTTGGACTAGTCATAATCTCTTATTTCTTATCCGTAAAGAGTGTAATAATCCTCCCTTTCTCACACTGTTTGGCTTCTCTCTTTATTTGTATAACCGTAGCACCCAGGAGTCATAGACATGGATTGTAAGGTCTTCTGGGCAAGGACTGCTTATTGTATGTACAGTGCCAAGTGCAGTGAGGCTGTGATCTCAGTTGGGTTCTGCAGTAATACAAAATAAATAATATGTTAAGGGACTTCGGCTGCCTCCACTTGGGAAAAAAAGATATTGAGTGGTAAACAAGGACTAATGAAAAATAGATCTTGCCAAGTGAATGAGAGAGTATTCTCTTCTATAATTTTATGTTGGTGGCCAAGAATAGTGCAGTGGACTTAATGAAATCCAAATACTGCATATTAAGGCGTTGACTATAGTATCACATTAAAAAAAACTCTTTTGAATGGGAGAAATAACTGCCTAGATAAAAATACAATAATATGGATTAACAGCTGCCTGCCTGAGAGTAGTATAATCATTAATGGTGCCACCTCCAGATAGGTAACGTTCTTCGAGAGCTTGCTCATGTCCATTCCATTGTAGGTGCGTGTGCATCCTGTGCACGGTTACCAGAAAACTTTTCCCCTGAGCAGATCCCATAGGTTTGGCTTCAGCACTCCTGGAGTCCTGCATGCATGGCAAGGTGTATGAGTCACTGCTGGCCCTACGCCTCCTCATTCCTTTCCACCACTGATGGTTACTGGAAGTGTGTTCTTGCTTGCTTCGGAGTGAGTGCCTCTTAGCTGAAGCCTTTTGTTTTCATAAGTACTTGTTAAATAGTTGTTTAGATAGTTGTTTGTTACTGTTGTTGTAGTTGATAAGCTGTTAGGGACCTTCACCCAACATCAGGGTATGCTCCAATCTCTGGGCTCTAAGCCTTGTAAATCCTGTGGGGAAAGCCTTCCCAATTTAACAACCCCCAACAAAGACTGTTTAAAGTGCCTTGGGGGAGTCTCATTGGATGGACAAGTGCTGCATCTGCAAGGCATTCAGACCAAGGATTCAAAAGGACCGAGATCTGTCTGAAGGCCTTGTTAATGGAGGCGGCCCTGAGACCGATATTGGAGCCGTCCAGTTCCCTTTCAGCACCGAGCACCAGGCTGGTGCAGAATACTCCACCGGCACTGACTCCATCACAGCACTGGGCTTCCTCTTCACCACAAAGGAAGAAGCCCAGAAAACAGCACCCAGCAGATGACCACCCCCCCGCACAGAAGAAGGCTAAGGACACAGGATCGAGCTCCGGGGCAGCTCAGAGCCAGTGCGCCGAGTGACCCCCACAGGGGCAGGTTTTGCCCGGGGCAGTGAGTCCCTCCACAGAGTGCCCTCTGCCTCGAGTGTGGAAGGGGACCACTTCACCTTGTGGTGCTGTCGACACTGGAGGCACTTCAGGCGGTGGCTGACCTGTTGGCCCTGCCCGTCCCACGCACCCCATCAGCCTCAATGGAAAGGGTGAGGGGTAGGGAGCCTGCATCAAGGGGAGAATCTCCAATGAGTCCCTACCAAGTGGCTGCACACCTCACCCGACCCCCAACGCACCTCTCTGTGAAATGGGTAACTGCGGAGAGGCCGATCCCCTGGGGCGCATTTCCTGGCACCGAGTGGTCTCCGTGGATGGAGCACTGGTACCAGAGGAACCCAGATAGCGGAAAGTGTCACTCACAATTTCTGGCACCGAGGGCAGTGGCATCAATTAGTCGGTGCAGGTCGTGCTTGGTATTGAGCAGACGCTCCCTGTCTGGAGCCAGGCACCATTCTCGGTCATCAGCACCGATGGGTTCGCTTGCGCATGGGCAGCGCAGAACCTGGTCGCCAGCATCACAGTGCTCACCTAGGAATGAACCCCACTAACTGCGGGCTTTGGTATGGAGAGGCTCCCAGACGCCGCTCCCGCTCCTCTTCTTACTGCGGGCGGTCCTCCTCACTGAGTCGGTGCAGGCAGCAATGCTGCCAGTTACTGGAATTGTACTATCCATCCCCGAAACGTCAGTCAAGGGAGCACCAGGATAGGAGGCGCAGATATTGCTTCTGCTCCTCTTGGTATTGTGAGACGAGATGGTCAAACTCCAGATGATGCAGGAGGGTGCGGTTTGAGGCCATGTCCAGCCTGATCAGGAACCTCCAGGCCTTCCCTCTTACAACAGCACAAGTCTGCTTACAGCAGCCATATGGCAGTGTGCATATATGTGCTCTGCCATGCCCGCCTGGAGCTCACATCACTTCAACTATGGCTGGCCTTGGCTTACACCCTGAGCAGGCACCCCATGAACAGACCTCTCTCGGTGTCCCCATGGCTCCTGGCCTCCTTAGAGTGGTGGTTAGACCCCCTGAATGGTGATGGAGTGAATGCCCTTTGCAGATAGGGGCCCTGCAATGACTCTAGTGTCAGATGCTTCGTACTTGGGGTGGGGGGTGCACATCAGCTCCGGTTGCAGTACTCAGGGGACCTAGTCGGAAGAAGACCAAGGCTCCACATAAATGTCAGGGAGTGCCTAGCGATCTGGCTAGCAGGCATGTTGTTCCTTCCCTTCTTGAAAGGCAAGGTGATACAGGTCCTGACAGACAAAGTATTGTATCAACAGGCAGGGTGGGGCTTGTTCCTCAGCCCTCTGTCTGGAGGCAGTGGGTCTCTAGAATCTGGCAATAGGCTGTGATGTTCACCTGGGGGCCTCTCACCTCCCTGGTATCAAGACTGCCACAGTGGACTGGCTCAGCAGGTCCTTTATATCTTCTCACAAGTGGTCTCTCCACCTGTCAGTCACCAACATGATCAGCCAGAGGTGGGGGTTTCCCCAAGTGGATCTCTTCACCTCCAAGGTCAACAAGAAATGCAGCCAGTTTTCCTTTCAAGGGCAGGATGTAGGGGCCATGTCGGACGCCTTCCTCATTCCCTGATCAGGGGGACTGCTGTACCCCTTCCCTCCCATTCCTTTAATACACAAGGGTCTACTAAAGATCAAGAAAGATAAGGCAAGGATCATTCTTATAACATCCACGTGGCCCAGGCAGCACTGGTTCATGACCCTCCTGGAGCTGTTGGTCACCCCTCCTATAGAGCTACCAAGGTGGCATGAGCTACTTTCCCAGGACCAGGAGCACCTTCTGCACCCGGACCTGGAGTCTTTCCACCTGACAGTGTGGAGACTGAATGGGTTCCATATGTGGGTTGTCACTTGCGTCGTGTGTCGGAGCTGGAACTGTTTGAAGTAGTCTGTCGGTCTGCATTATGTGTAGTCCATATGGTGCGTCCAAGGTCTTATGAGGCTGCGTGGGTCGACACCCCATCAGTTCTCTCTTACCGCCAGATGGCCAAAGTTGGAACACCTCTCCTCTTCACCTTTTGATCTGTGTAGGGAAAAAGAGGTATTGTTGTAGATGGGTTTTTTAATAGTAAGCTCTAGTTATCACATTTTAGGTTGGTTAGTCTACCATCGTTTTGATTCCATCTGTGGCGTCCTATCCATTCTGGGGGAATTATGCCCTGACAAGCCGAGTTTAAGAACTGCGCTTCATGCCCACGATTCTTCTCAGTAAATGATGAGCGCTAATGCTATCTTTCCTATCTTGGTGAGACCCACATTGTCGCCCAGTGCTCATTTGCCAATCCTTCCCATCGCAAACTTGTGAGGCTAGAGAACTTAGACTATATAAACACTTCATGGAGGAGGCAGTGCGTTCACATGTGCACTCGAAGGTGGCACAGACAGACCCACCCGAACACCTAGCCATACCGGTGACAAGTGTGTCCCCTTTTAGGGCAATGGTGGCGGTACTGGCTAAAATCCATCATGCTGATAAGAAGCACAGCTGTGGGCATAAGGTAGATCCCTGAGAGGGACTGCCTCCAAGCACAGTGTTAATTCCCCAAGCTGAAACAAGCCAGGTGAGAGGTCGCTCACTGACATAGCAGCATCTGCTCCAAAGAAATCTAAAGTGGAGTGGAAGACTTAACACCATGACAGACTGGAGTCCTCTGCTGCCTTGACACCCCAGTGCACCACCAGAACTCCTGGCTCCGTCTGCTCTGCTCAGTCCGTCTGGCTTATGCCCAGTACTGTGCACATTCCCGACAGCATGCGCACTGGGCTGACTATTGCCCCAGATGCCCACAGCAGAACTAGTTCTGCTTCTTGAGGGCTCCCCACCACAGCACGGTATTGTGCAGCCTCCATCTTTGACAGACAAACACTATCCACATAGGGACCAGCCCTCGAAGAAGAAAAGAAAGTTATTTACTGTAACTGATGGTTCTTTAAGAACCCTATCTGGATTCCAGTCCCACCCCCGGTCCCCTCTGCTGCGGGCTCGGTGCCTGTTAGTCAGAGGGAACTGAGAGGGTGTCAACCCGTGCAGTCTCATAAGACCTCGGATACACCATGTGGGCTATGCATAATGCACATGTGGGTTAACAGAGACTACTTCAAACAGCTCCAGCTCATGGTGCACATGTACACTCATGGATGGAATCCAGATAGGGACCACACATCTCAAAGAACCTCCCTGTCTGTGCTGTGGTTTACACTGAGACTTTTTTAAAAGCTCAAATGTAATAATTTCATATTTATTTGCTTTGCTGCAAAACCAGTTAATACAATTGATTGAAAAATGAATGTTGAATGTGATAAATTATATTTTTATTTTGCGTTGTATATAAATTGAGAAAATGATGAATGGATCATTTTAAAATGTTTATGATGCTAGACATTCTACCACACTGATGTTCATATTGCTTCATTGCATCTGTGATAAAATAGATACATGCGTATCTTCTACAGCTCCTTCAAAAATCTAGGAGGATGCAGGAAATAACATTTAAGGGGTCGTTCATCACCTTATCAAAAGCATGAAGATTACACTGCATGTCAGTGGAGAAGGAGAAGTAGGTCAGAGCCAAATGTGTGCTTGCAGAATGAAACAAATGATCCAAATATCCATCTGACATGTTCTTTGTCTTTCTCATTTTGAAGCCCTAGGGTGAGGTATATGCTTGGAAAAATACAATGCCTTCCCTCTCTTCCCCATCAGTAATTTTTTTTCTATGCTTGCTATGGAACTCCTCTGGAGCACATCTTAATCATAAAACACCTGTGCAATAATTAAACCTCTTGTTCATCGTCTGGCTAGCATGCCTTAAAAGCCATTAAAAGGGAGCAGCTTTCTAGTTTTGACAGAAGGTGATGTGCATTGTAAGGAGCTGCTTCTCTGGATCAGCACCTGCCTGCTTGCTCTTTCTGCAGTCCTTTTACATTATTGCTGGAAAGTTTCCAAACGTCATTAAACCTCTGTCAGATAATCATTGGGGTAGCAGAGCCTGGAGTGAATAATAACCAAAGTAAAATCATTTTTGGCACTGAAATGCTTTGGAAAACATATTTTGAATGTGAAAATAGAAATCTATTAATTGAACAAAAGTCCCAGAATTTGACATGTTGCCAGATTGTATGTGTTTGATTGCAAGTTTGTATCTTATCTTCCATGCTGACAGAGGATTTTTAACTTCTAAAGCATTATGTTGAAATTTAGTTTTGGTCACAAATGGAATAAGTGTGGTTTTCTCTTAGTAAAATTTACTACTATTGGCAAATTCTTCTCTAGACAAGCCTGTGCTAGGAATAACAGAGGTGTGGATCAGAACTAAGAAGCATTGGCAAATCTGTTTGGATGGTCCAAGTGAAGAAGGTGAGTGATGCAAATTAGGATTGAGGTGCATTAGGGGCTCATTGAGGCTCTGGAATAAGCAGGGTGTTTCATGTAACACTTCAGGTTTGCTAGCAAAGCTGTGTGGGGACAGATGGTAAAGTGCAAACTGGGTGCTTTGCAAAGCTGTACTGTACTTAGTGCTGTCTATTGCACACATTCATGAACTCGAAAATTCACTTCCATTTTTATCAATGATTTTTGTCCTGAATAATTTTGCCATCAGTTACTTTAATCTACTAGCCTTTCCCTTTTTCTTTGGTGCCAACATTCATTGTGTCAAGGGGAAGAATGTATCCTCACTATATTTGCTGAATTATCCTTTTTGGTGGGGAGACATACTTTGCTAGGTGACCTATCCTCTCTAGTCCATACTGGTATCAGGCTTCTGGCTTAGCCAAATTCTTCAGAGTATTTTCTTAAGAAAACAGTTGTACTAAGATAGGGAGTTCCACAAGATCCTTTAATCACCTTAAATGCAAAGTAGCTAGAAGTAGTCGAGACGTTCATCTATTTAGGTTCTACAGTGACTTCCAACGTCTCACTGGATGAAGAACTAAGTGTTCATATTGGAAAGGCTGCCACCTCCCTTAGTAGACTAGCTAAAAGAGCTTGGAACAGCCCAAAGCTTACCATCAAGACCAAAATGCTAGTGTGCCAAGCTTGCATCTTCAGCACTCCCATGTATGGTGGGGAAACGTGGACAATTTACACTTATCAGGAGAAAAGGTTTAAAAGTTTCCATTTACGCTGCTTATGCTGTATACTCAACATCAAATGGCAAGATAAAGTTACCAACGCAGAGGTTCTTCAAAAGGCAAATGTACCAAGTGTGACAGCCCTGCTCAAGCAAAGATGCCTGCACTGGCTGGGCCATTTGAGCTGGTTGAGAGATGTCCACATAACTAAGGACAACTGTAGGGGAGTTGTCAGAGGGAACAAAAACAGAGCATCTCAACTTGACTATAAAGATACATGCAAGTGAGATATGAAGGAATTTGGAATTAATCCTGACTGATGGGAAACCGTGGCAAGTGATGGTAACAAGTGGTGCCATTGTCTCCATCGGGGCATCAAAGTCCATGACAGGAGCTGGCTCCTACAGCTTGAAGAGAAGAGAGTTTGTAAGAAGCAAGCAGCTCCCAAACAAGACATACATATTTGCAAATAACTGCCAAAGATTATGCAAATCTTGGATTGGACAGTTTAGTCACATGAGACATTGCAAACCATCTACATCATGGGCTGCAATTTCCACATTTTTCACAGACGAAAGGATGCCAATCAAAGATCATCATCCGAGTGATGGATCATGATGATACTTTGCTCTTCTATAGCGTATTCCATCACAGGCTCTGAAAATACTATACAAACATTTAATTAAATTGTACAGAACTCCTGAGAGACAGATAATTAGCATGATGTTCATTTGGCAAATTGACAGTCTGAAGTACAGAGAGGCTTTGACTTGCCCAAAGACGCCCAGAAAGTGCCTTCTGATCTCTCTACTTTGATTTAGCTTTCAGAGCCTCCCTTTTCTTCTAGGAAACTATTTATCTTTTTGTGTAAACCTTGAAACAGCTGTGGGTAGATGAGCTATGGATACATTTTAAAATGAATGAATAGCTTGCTTTATGCTGTTAGTTCAGATTTTAGGAGAGTGGTGTTCATTTTAAGAAATGCCATTGCATCTTCCTTTGCAATTTAATGGGTTGGCTAATGTTTTGGGCATTTTTCTTTGTTTGTTTGAGGGAAATCCCTCCCCAACCTACTGCTACTTTTCAAAGAGAGAATGAAAACTCTCAGGTTTTACCTTTTTCTAGTTTTAAAGGCCGCCCCTATCAGTGGGCTCTTGTACCTCACTGACCTGGCACTGCTTGAGTTGTCCCCAGAGAGGGGAAGGTGGAGTGGTGGGTATACAGTTCCTAACAGAATTTGTTTTCTCAGCCTCTCTGAAAAGTAACATGGGATTGAACCTTCTGCACTGACTAGCCAGATGCTTTGGTGAAATCTGGGATCAGTAGCCATCTCTCCCCTCCCACCCCCCATTACGCTCTTGAAGATAGTGGATTTACACTATAGGATTCTGCTTGGCGGGTTGTTTGTTCATATCAGGTGAGCAGATTAACATGCAAGTGAATGTCTGTTGTGCTGTTTTCCAGCATCACACCTGTTAGTGCCCCAGTACTTGTCTTTTTAATCCTGCTTTGGTGTTCAATGATTTTCATATACTTGAATGCAGCTTCTGATCAGAACCAGCGAGGTCAGTGGTTCCCAGCCTGTGGCCCGTGAGGTCTTTCAGAGTGGCCTGCCGCTCCCCTCCTGCTGGCTGCAGAAGGGAACTGCTGTCTAAGGACTCAGGTGGAGTATGTTGCTGCAGGGCTACAAGACCAGTGCAGGCTCCTTGCTACAGCCAAAGGGACGGGAGATTGATGCACCCCTCCCCTTGCTGTTGCAGGGTGCATGGCAAAGTGCTCCTCTTGGGTCCTTAGGCACTGGGGTCCTAGCTTGAGCCAGAGGGAGGGGAGATCAGTGCTTTCCTCCCCGGCAGAGATCAAAGCACTCTGCTTGGGTCCTTAAGTGCTGGGGTCCTGGCTGGAACCAGAGGGAGGGGAGCACTGATTTCCCATCCCCCTGGCTGCAGAAGAGAGCCATTGCTTAGGTACCCAGGTGGAGTGCGCAAAGCTACAGGACACATGCAGTTTCTCTGCTGCAGCCAGGGGGACAGGAGATCAGCAAGGAGCCTCTGTGCTGAACTCCTTACGTCTGGCTACACTGGGGGGTGGCACAGCTGGTGGAGCAGCCAGGACCTACCATGCTTGAGGAGGGGCAGGACTCTAAAAATCAGTGCCTTATAGTTTGGCCTGCACTTAGCAGGCCACCCACCCTGACTTAGCTGCCAGGCCATGTGCTTTGGTGTGTGGTGACAGTCACTCATCTACACTAGTGCTTTGTCTGCGCGTGACCCATACTGTGAGCAATTTGCAGGTGTAAAATAGTGAATGTAAAAATGAGCACGGTAGCATCAAAATGTTTCCTTTAAATATGTAGTGATTTGTAGTTCTTAATGGTGTGTACGTCAGTACATTTTTTATGATTAGATAGACTGCTGGCCCTTCAGGGTTGTAAAAATGATATTTGTGGCCTTTGAGCCAAAAAGGTGGTGAACCAGTGAGCTAGGTAGTGGATGTGGTTGGGGGAGTTGATGGCTGTTGTCACGGTAGGCTCAGCTGCTGTGCATTTCTGTGCCGCCGCCGCCCCGCCTCCCCCCGCATTTGATACCCTAGCATGAGCAGCCTCTGCACATCTGCATTGCCTGACATTTCTGTTCACTGATTCCCGGCACTGTGCCTTGTGTGTGCAAGGGGCTGGTTTGCTAACTGTGCTGCATTTCAGAAATTCATTTTTATAAGAGATGCACACCAGCAGGGATAGAGCAGAATCATCCCACCACACTGCATACATGCATTTCTCTAAGGGATCTTAACAAATGTGTAGCACCTGCATAATGGAGAGAGAAGAGATTGCTATATTAGCCTACCATCTTCCATAGTAGGCATTTGATTTCTTTTTATACTTGCCACCACCTCTTTTTCCCCTGCTTCCCAAAAAAGAGAGTCCATATTTGTGGAACTTGCTTCAGGCTGAAACACTTGGGTCCATCATATCCGTAAAAAGGGCAGCTGTTTTTTTAGGTTAATTGGTCACAGGCTAATGACATAATATGTCTCAGCTAGACTGCAGTGCTGATTCACCGGGGACAATTTTGTACTGTTAATCTACAGTAGCCCTACCCTAAGGCGGTACTTACATGGTTGGAATTTGCAGCAGACTGAGCTCCCTGCAGACTGTTGTGTGTTTTGGGTGTGCGTGTGCATTTTATCCAGAGATAATGCAGCTCTTTGATGGTTGTTTTTAATTGCAAGGCATTGCAATGAGTTGTTCCTTTGGCATTTTGACTATTGAGACTGTCAGCAGAACTGCTTGACCTCTATGTAATTTTGGCCATGATACTTGAGACAAAGCTTTCAAATTTATCAATAATCCTGACAATAGCAGCAAAATCCAGACCAAGCAGCTGAAAGTGCAATCTTGAAAGATTACATGAGGGAAGTTTCAAATACCATTGCTTCCTTCCCTTCTCTAGATGCCTTTTTTCCCCTCCTGCTGCCCATTGCCTCTTCAGCCAAACCCATTAATACTTCTCATGCTTGTTGCACCTAAGATAGATGATTTAAAAGCACAAGTTTGTGCTGGCATTTCTACTTTTCATAAATGGAGCTGAAGTGCTTTGCTACTGTCTTTATGTGAATTAGCTCTGTGATTTACCACTGCTGTTCCAAGATTTGAAAATAATGTACCAACTTATTCTGGGAATGCTGTCTAGTGAAATCCACAGGACATAAGTAATATGATGAGTGCTTTATAAATGCCTAACATAAGGCACTGAAAAGTAATGTGGACGCAGTTATACTTTACTTTCACTTCTTCATCTTGAAATGTTGTTTGAATTTATTCTTACAATAAATCATTGTTTTTAAAAATACAGAAAATAATTCACCTAATTTTGATTGCCTGCTTCAATTTACAGCTTCTTTTAAAAGGATACTGTTGAGGTTTGGACTGAAATTTGACATAATATTTTTGCTTACAGTTGTGATGTTTAATTATGTATGTATAGTTACCAAAACAAATACTTCAGAGTTCCATCTTTTTTTGTTATAAAATGACTGCCAGGATGCACGGGTACCTTGTAGTGTAATCTGCGCATAGTAGACTGGAATGAACCTTTAGACAGGAATAGTTTTAATTTTAAACTTCCAACAGGAATGACTAACATGAGAGAGACCAGGACTATAAAAATGACAATCATTTTGATTCTATGGTACACCTTCACAAATTCGCTGCCGTCAGATTGATCTGTCCGGTTCCATATAAACTGTATGAACACCTTGACAGTTTTAAAATTTACGGGTTTTAAAATTTTCTTATGGCTACTAGATTTCAGGCTAGTTGGCAGTAAGTATGGTCTGGAGGTGTAAAGAAAATTATTCTTCATATTTTCAGAGCAATCAAAGCAAAAAGAGAACGGAACCATTTTACCGTCACCAATGCTTGTCAGTGAGACACTTGGATCCTCAATGTTCTACTCTGAACTTCAGGAGCTTCTGGGAATGTACATAATCTTTATAATTGCACAAACTCCATGCTATACATTCTTAGTTATTTCTCATCTTTCCTCCCTCCTATTGTTTAGATACTTTATTAAAATACCTAATTTTAAATGGTGTGCTAGTATGTCAGAGGTATAGCTGCATTTCAGTTAAATTCCTGCTAGCTGAGATATATCCACCAACCCCTCAAAATTCTGCACAACACAAGAGGGAGGAGGTGACAAAAATTATTAAAAAGAAAAGTTTCTCCTGATCTTGAGTAATAGACCACAGCAGATTCCCCACTGAGGTGGATAGATAGGTGAAAGAGCGGAAATTGAGCTTGTCCAAGGATCTAGACAGGAAGAGCACTTAGCACATGGGAAATTGGGGTTTGGGAGTGACCTCATTCCAGTGTCTAGGGGGCTAGAAGCATCCCAAGGGTGAGACTGAGTGCTAATGGAGGACGACTTGGCTAATGCACTGCTTGGGAAAGCAGCTCTCTTCAACTCAAATGGGGGGACAGCATAACTCTTTTATTAGAAAAAAAAGGATAGGTAGGTATGAAGAAATGGATGACGATCCTAAAGTCAGTCTCCTCATGCTGACTAAATTTCTGACTTAGAAGCAAAATCTGCCCTCTTCTTTATTCATGTTTATGAAAATGCAGAGACCACTACTGTGCGTGAGCCTCCTGCCAGGAAATAAATCTGAGATTCTCATCAGCAGGGCTGTCAGTGCCAAGTGCATACTTGTAAATTACCTTTGGTGACTTAAAGCCAGTTTCTCTAATTTAATAGGAGTATGAATGATGAAGTTGGTAATTCCGCCACTAAAGCCCTATTAGAAGTAAGTTGGCAGTGGGTTTTAGAGGTATAGTAGATTCTAAAAAGAGAACAGAATTAATAAATGGAGGTAAAAAATTAAGTTACTAATTTTAAAAAAAAAGGTCATGGGCAGATGTTGAGAAGATCATCATGAGCTGGCTGAGTGGTAAAGCCTTAGTTATGTTGGTCACTGTTTTGAATCTATCCTATGCTGGCAGTGAGACAAACCAAAAAGTTTCTATGTAATAGTTTGGAAGCTATGAAATAAATTGCAGGTCATAGCCCAGTTCCTGGTGGACAAGTGTACAGACAAACTGGTAGTTTCACATAGAGGTGCAGAGGGTTGAATTAGCCATTATGACTGAACTACCCTCCTACTCCTGGAGTTGGTGTTTCCAGGCCACAGCTATTAAATCAGGCAGCTTTCACCAGAATGAAATTCATTTGAAAATCAAATCAAGAATTGTCCCATGAGTATTTCAGGTACAATTTCATCACAGACAGAGGTATTTGCAATGCAGAACAAATTTGCCAAAGCCAGCAATAGAAGTAAATTGTATTCATCAGTGCTGGGGAAACCTGCACGCATTTTGGAAAGGTGAACGTGCATCCTCGTAGCCACTAACACAGTGGTTCCCAAACATTTTCCCTGCATGAACCCATTTTCAGATGTGTTGTTTCCCACTACCCCAGACAGCATGCAAGTTACAGTTTAAAACTGGTGTCCTCCCTGCAGTGTGACCTCATATGCAGTGTACATGCAAGGTCATGCCGCAGGGAGAATGCCATTTTGCTTTACAAAATGGCGTCCTCTGGCCACCATGACTTCACGCACATATGGTATGTGTGAGGTCACGCTGTGCAGAGGAGGCTGTTTTGTAAAATAATGTCCTCTGCACACTCGGGATTGCCATGACCCCATCCGCTGATGCAGCGACTCCACTTGGGGTCATGACCCACAGTTTGGGAACTGCTGTGCTAAGTAAATCTTTGGGTTTAAAATGATTACATGTGCGAGACTCAATGTATCATTGGCTCTAGAAGGGCAGGCTTTCATGAACTTAGTCTTTAACTGGCCATTCATGTTCCCATGTTTCATAATGGCAGGAAGACCTGTATGTGACTGTCTTGAGCCCATCCGTGTTTACAGGGACAGATATAAAATTTGGTGGGGGACAGGCGGAATGAGAGCTCCATGGTGGCCCCTCTGGCCCCAGAAGACCCTCAACATTGGTACATGAAAATGAGTTTGAAATTAGTGTATTTATTGGAAAGCTTTCCTTAGGCATCACTGGCGTTTTAATGTTGAACAGTTTCCTGCATCTTAATGGAATGGGAAAAACACTTTACATTTCAACATGATGCATTTCCAAGAAATATTGCTGAACTTTCCTATAATTAATTCTGATGTCACTTTTATGTCTGGCTCATACATAATCACTGGAGTGGCTCCCTCATGGACTGTGTTTTGGCTTTTTTTTCTTTGTTGCTCTTGAAAGTGTTGAATAAAGGACTCAGTGGTTCAGTGGTTAGTTTAGGATAAACAGCCTTTCACCTCTAGTGTGCAAATTTGAATTTGGATCAAACTGACCACAAACATTGCCTTCTGAGGACTATTTGACTCATGTGAATGATCTGGTCTCAATCCAGTTTACTATGGACATTGCAAAAACTAATTGTAGTTAGCCCAGACTGTCCCCATTGTTGGTGGTCTTCACTTAAGGATTGGAATAAGCCTGGAGATTTAACTAATTTCTCATATCTAGAGGTGTGATCCTTCTAGTTCAGGGCTGAGACAAGTGGATGAGAAGGGATGGTGGAAGCTTGTACTCCCACTTACTGTTCATACTCCAGGAATTCAGTTTTCCTAAATGGTTCATCTGGCATCTTTCAACAAAAGTTAACTTCACTTTCTATTTAAAAAAAAAAAAATCAAGAAGCCCTCTTCTGAAAAATCATTCTACTAAATGCAAAACACATACAGAAGTAGAACTAAACATCAGAAGAAATTTTCCAAGGTTGATTTTTACAGGCAGATCTGCAAGCATGCTTCAATTTGTTTTGTTTGAACATTCTTCATGGATTCTAACTTCTCTCTTTCAGATGTTTGAGAACTTCTGCTTTGGAGAACTGCGGCTGAATTCAGTCCATCTTTCTCAGAGGTTCTCCACAGATAGCTCTGGGTACTATGCTACTTCTGGGCAGCTCACTTTCTCTTGAAATAACAACTCAACTGCTCCAACAGATCTGCTTTGCACCCAGAATTGCATACTAAAGATGATGTTGATTTAAAGGGATTACAGTAATCTTGGATCCTCATCAAATATGAACAGAGATCTCATCTAAGGATTCAACAAAGACTGGGATGTCATGTTATTTCATTGAAGAACCATACACGATCTGTGATGTTGCACTTTCTTGGTGGAACTCTCCTGTATCCCTTCTACAAACATCCCATTTCCCTATCCTCTCAAAAAGCCTTGGTCTCTTTCTGCCTCCGTTTCACACAGCTTTTTCATGTTTCTTAACGCTTGTGATTTTTCAGGTTTCTTCTACTTGGAAGCTAGGTAGCATCTTCAGAATGAAGGGTGGTTGTCAGCAACCTTTTATATGTCATTTTTATTGTTTTTATCAGACGTATGATGCCTGCATACACGTTTACAAAAATAACATTTATTTCTATACAAACATGCAGTCTCTTTCCATCAGGCAAATATTTGTTTCTCCCAGCCTCCCATCTCAGCCTTGTTTCTGATGGAGCAGAAGACACATCTCCAGTTTTACTTCCCTAGTTCAAAGCCCAGTGAGTCAGTGGAAAGACTTCCATTGAAATCATTAGACTTTGGATGAGGACTTATATGAACAGGAATGTTACATGTCTGTTTATATTTGTCAATCAACTGCTTGTCTTAGACCAGAGAGAGAATGCAACCAGCTTTTGGGGTGTTGCACCAAATCTTGAGTATTTTGTTTTTAAAAGGGCAATTGTAACTCTCAAAATAAATGTTTAAAATCCAGAGGAGCTCCCCAGACCCTAAGATAACAATGTTAAGGTAAGTCATTACCTGGGGCTCAACCGTTTGACAGTGTTTCTGTAACATTAGTGTTTAGTAATGTTAATGACCAAATACATTAATTCCTTTGAAAAATAGCATTTAACTCCTGTTGCATTAATAAAGCTATCAATAATTTTGGTAAACTTTTAGCAGTTGTATTAATAAAGCATTACAAAAAGTGCAGTGAGAGCTGTTTTAAGCAATCATTCCTAAGACTGTTAAAATCCGTTATTTATTTTAAATGGTTTTTTTGATAAAGGAGCAAAATTATTATTCTCATGGTTGGAGATATGTTAAGCAAGCCTCTTTACGACAATTTACTTAAATAATGTTGCTCTGTTATATAGCTTGTATTTCATCTTAGCTAGGGATTGTATCTTTTCAAATTTAGTAAAAGTAGCAAGTCTTTTTTTCACTAGGAAAGTTGTTTAAAAACTGATCCTTGTTTCTTCATTTTGTATCAAACATTCCTTTGCTCAGAAAATCAGAAATGGTTTTAGTATTCACCCTTTAGTCTGAAGCTACATGTACTCTATTGTAATACCTTTTTCTCCAGCTCTCGTCCCATGTTGCCCAAGGCCATTGCACACTTACACTCTAGTGGGAAGAGCCTCTTCCAAAAGCACCGTTAATGCCACTTAGCTAGTAAAACATGTGTACACACCCTTGGCCCTACTCCTGTGAGATGCTGAGGGCGCTCAACTCCTGTTGGTTTCAGCTTTCAGCATATTTCAGGATCAGGCTGTTAGTCTTCCATCCAAAAGTGCAGACCTTGGTTTTCTTTCTGATGTAGAAAGATGTACATATAAAAGCTTCTTAACATGCTTTATTTTAATATCTGTAACTAAGAAGCTGTTTATGCACTTAGTAATACACTTCAGTCTAAATATTAAAGCTCTAAAGGACACAGTACTATTTTTATTCCTCTTTGTAAGCAATTCCCTCTTAGAAGCTTAGCAATAAAATTTCCTTTCCAACTAGTTTTGCCCTTTGTCTAATATTCATTTTTATGCTGTTTTTCCTCATTGAGGTCATCACTGATGTAGCTGGTTTTGATTGTTAGGCCAGATCCTGCCACCATGACATGCTGAGTGCTGTTTTCTGCTACATCAGTAATCCTGCTGTGAAACCAGAGGGACTAATGGTTCTACTCCCCATGAGTAAGGGTGGCAGGTTATGGTCCTTTGTGAACAAATACTGTATCAAGTGAGCGAGCACAACTGTAGGAGAGGCATTAACTGCTGATGCAGCACAAATACTGTATAGGTCCTATATAAAGTGGCAATTAAAAAATTTTTTTTGACATGCTTGACTTTTAAATATGCTCAATCAAGATATTTCTTATCCAATCATAACCATTTTAAGGTTGTTCAAATTTTGGCATTAAAGCTGCTCGGTGTTTTTAGTTTGGTATGACTTCATTCATTAAATGTTTCAATCTCCTGTGAAAAATTAAGGGTGAGTTTCTGCCACCCTCTTACAAAGTGTATCGATGCTGCACCAGGAAAGAGTTAAAAGGCTAAAGGGTAACTTTGGACTCAGGCAATTCTGCCTCACTGCAGCTGTGAGGCATACCAATCTTGGAGGAACCTTAAAAGTGAAAAGTTCAGTTGAGAAGGCCTAGCCTTTGGAGAGGAACAGATCTCTCCTTACTAGTTCCTAGGAACAAGCACTGTGACGGATGAAGGTGGGAGAGAGTTCCTGTAAACACTGCCTGATAGCTCTGAGGACACTGAGCCAGGAAAAAGGGGTAAACGGTGATGTGGCAGTAGTGAAGTTGAAAGCTGACTGCAAAGAGTTACAAAGGGATTTCACAAAACTGGGTGAATGGGCAACAAAATGGCAGATGAAATTCAATAGTAAGTGCAAAGTAATGCATATTGGAAAACTTAATCCCAGTCATACATACAAAATGATGGGGTCTTAACTGATACCACTGAAAGAAAAGATCTTGGAGTTATTCTGGATAGTTCTCTGAAAACATAAGGTCAAGATCCAGCAGCCATCAAAAAGCTAACAATGTTGAGCACCATGAGGAAAGAGAAAAAGGGTAAAACAGAAAATATCAGAAGCCACTTAATAAATATATGGTATGCCTACATAGTATACCTTGAATACTAGGTGGTGGTCTGGTTGCCCAATCTCAAAAAAGATTTATTAGAATTGGACAAATACAGAGAGAGGCAACAAAAATGATGTGGGGATGGAATGACTTCCATATGAGGAGAAAATACAAAGTCCAGAACTGCTTATCTTAGAAAAGAGAGGATGGAGGAAGGCTATGATAGAGGTCTATAAAATCATGAATGGTGTGGAAAAGGTGAATAGGGAAGTATTATTCACTCCTTTGTATAACAGAAAATTCAGGGGTTCCTGAATGAAGTTAACAGGCAACAAGTTCAAAACAAACATAAGTACTTCAGACAACACACAGTCAACCTGTGGAACCTGTTGCCAGAGGATGTTATGAAGACCAAAAGTATAATGGTTCAAAAAAGAATTAGATAAATTCATGGAAGGTAAGTCCATTGATGGCTATTAGCGAAGATGGTCAGGGACACCCGTGTTTCAGGTGTTCCTATATCTCTCCCTGTCAGAAGCTGGGACTGGACAAAAGTGGAGGAACACTAGATAATTTCCTGGTTTTGTTCATTCTCTGCAGCATCTGGCACCAGCTACTGTTGGAAGACAGGATACTGGGCTAGATGCATGATTGTTCTGACCCAGTATGGCCGTTCTTTTGTAGGCTATGGTTTGTCAGGTATCTCTTGAAAGAAGGGAGGGAAGGGACACGTTTGGACTATTTTTGTGATGTGCTTTCCTTAGTTACTTGGGGGGGGCCTGAAGAAGACAGCTTAGAGGCAGGCCAGAGTAGAAAGAAGCCCAGGGAAGAATCAGACCTCATTCACCTGCTACAAGGGTCATGGGCTGAAACCCAAGGTAGAGGAAGAGACTGGGTTTCCCTGCAGGCTAACAAGGAAGGGCCTTGGGAAGGCCCCAAACAAGGGTCATAAGTCCTAGAGAGCTGAGTTTGGGCTAGAGCCCTGGCACAAGCCTGCCAGACTGTGACTTGACTGGACTCTGACTTCTCTCTACAGGTGAATGGTTAGTCAGTGAGGCCATGGAGAGGGGAAAACCCAATGACGCTGCATCCAGCCACAAGGTGGCATGCTGGCTGGTGAGTCACTTTGGGTACGTCTATGCTTTGAGCTGGGGATGTAATTTCCAGATACATACCAACACTAGCTCTGACTGAACTAGTGCAGTAATAATACAGTATCGCTATGGTAGCACAAGCAGCAGGCCGGGCTAGCCCCCCTGAGTGCATACCTAGCAACTCAGATGGGTATGTACTTGGGGTGATTAGCCACTCATGCTCATTACGCTGCGGCAGTTACTCACATTTCAGTGTGCTAGTGTGGGGCTGTCTGAGCTGGGGGCTGGGATCCCCAGCTTAAGGAAGTTGTAAACCTACACTGTGTCACTCTCTCGTATTGAGTGGTACCTAGGCTCTGATCCTGTAAAAAGTTGTGCATGTGCTAACTTGACCCATGTGTGTTAATCCCATTGAATAATGTTAAGCATGTTTGTAAGCATGTGCAGGTTTGAGACCTTACTTTGCAAGCAATTCCATTCACATCAATGTATTAACAAAAGGGGGGTGGAATTGGGCTCTTTAGGGCAATCCCACAAACAATTATGCAGCTACTTAACATTATTACACAATGGGAATACTCACATAAAATAAAGCATATTATTCTTGTTCAGGGGATATGGGACTAAAATAGCAGAACAGAACTTCAATGTATCTGGAAGACTTCCATTATATTTTAGAGTACATATTTCATTTTTATAATGTATGAATTATATTTAAACATTTTATTAAACTGCTTTATGGAAGTCAGTGCACAAATGAACTGAAGTGTACTATCCCTTCAAAACCAGCTGATGTTATACCTTGAAAGAATCTTCCATTTTTAACATCTTAAACAAATGAGTATTAAAACTGAAATCCATGGCTTTTTTCTACTTAGAAATACACTTTTTGAAAACCTAGGCATGGATCCTGCAGTTAGTAGATCTCCACCATGTGGAGCTCATTGCTGGATGAAGGCCCTTATTAGATAGCAATTTCACAGATTTATGTTGCTCAGCATAAAAACGTGCAAAGTCACAGGGTGGAAATACTGCTCATGTATTGACAGGGACATGTATTTGGAAGTAAAGCTTCTTTTCTTTAAATAAACTACTTGAAATTGAAATTTGAGTTTCCTCCTGGTGGTAGCTATCTTGCTGAGAGCTGACAGTACTACCATTAGTCACTGAAGCCTGGAGCTATCTGAAAGAGGACAGATTAGCCTCAGATGATCTGTAGCTAGAATGGAAGCAGAGGGATGCTATCCCAGAAAATGCAGATGATATGTTTTAAATAAATTGGTACCCTCTAGTTCATTGTATTGAGGTTTTATGAAAGGACCTCTTGCCCATATTGTACAAGTAAGTACATAATAGAGCAGGTCTGGATCAAAGGCCAAAAAGTCTGATGTGTGCCACAAAGCTCTGTGCATGTGTTGCTCCTCTGGAGCAACAAGGAAATCAGGTAGATGTTATCTTCCACTCTCCCTAGATCAAAAGAATTGAAAATAAGCAATAAGATCTAGATTTTTAAAGGTATTTTATGTGGTGCTATGCTCAGTGCTGCAACACCTACCTAATTTGGGAGCCTAAGTCTCATTTGCAAAAGGGGTTTACACACTTAGGAGACTAAATCTCATTAAGTCAATGAGATTTAGGCTCCGAAGTGTCTGCATCCCTTTTGCAAAAGAGAGAGTCTCCTAAATCAGACAAGTGTTGCAAAGCTGAGCACAGAAATGCCTAAATATCTTTATAAAATCTGGGCTAAATGGACTCTACAGGGGCAGACTCTGCAACTACAGTGGCTTCAGAAAATGGAGTAGTTCAGAGCATTTTCTCTGACATTTCTTCTGCTTAACCGTACCTGCCATAGCCTAGGGACAGAGCCCTCCTCATGGCTAGGATTCCTCTCTCTACTTGACTTTCTCTTATTTTTCCTGGTCTGCCAGAATGTAAATCAGTCTTCAGGCTGTGGGCTACATTCTAATGTGATTAGCTCCATCTGTGTGGAGGGGGAGAGAGGTGCTGGTAATTAGGGAGTGGATGGGACAGAATTAAAGTCAGTAGGTGGGTGTCAGATGGTGAGGAGTCCTTTTAGACTTACTGGCCTGGGCCTTCACATAGGTCTACAGGTTCAGCAGTAGGGAGGAGTGACTGAAGAGCCCAGGGGAAAGAAAAGGCAAATGAAAGCAATTAAGGATTTAGGAGGAAAGGGACCTGAATCTGCTCCACACCACTCACCTAGTTGTATTGTAATTGTACTTTTTCCTCAGAGGAGTGGGAGAAGTACTGGGTCCCTGTTCTCCTAAATTATTTGTCCTTTTCCCATGGGTTGGTCCAATTGTACAGTAGAAATATGGTGGTCAGACCCTGTTCTGTTCTAGCTGCCTCTGAGTCCGAGTGGCAGAGAACATAAGCCAGCATTGACTCAGAGCTTCAACATTGAATTTGTATTAACTCAAATGGACAGCCAGTAACTGCTGTTGTGGTAAGAAACCACCATTAACATAGGGTCATGGATACTGTTTGAGATTAAGGCCTCAGTCTGGGATTTTTTTTTTATATGGATAACTGGTTCTTAAACCCCTCCAGTCCTTGTAGTTGAATTGCTGTATAAATTCTCAGGCTGCTTTTCCAGCCTGCGGGTTACTTCAAAATGCACAGCAATGTATGTCTCCATCTTTGTGTGTGTGTGTGTGTGTGTGTGTGTGTGTATATATATAACCCATTCACACTTAGAGTTCTGTTTCAGTTTACATCCAGGGGAGAGTTAAAAGAATGCTAATCTGTTTCCTCTTCTGCAGATTGTCTTCAGTATTGTTAATTTCTAGGACTGAAAGCTAAGCTTTTGTTTGAAAAATGAATCTGGTCTCATGTGATCACCATGTTTTGTGTCTCCAGATTTTCTAGCTCCTCTTTGCTTTACAATTGATGTAAACATCACCTATTATTCCTCTCTTAGCTAGGAAACAATTTAAATTCCCAGCAGCCATTCTGAGTGTAACCCTTTAAAGGGATGGTGTCAGCTTGAGATTCACATTTGTCTGAATATATTGTACCCATTCTGGTGACAAGTAACACCTATGGTTACTATGGAAGAAGTTAGTGAAAAATATTTTTTCTTTTGTTCAGTTGATTCCTTTATGTAGTTGACAGCACTTTACAGTCAAGCCCTAGATCTGCAATGAGCTTTGGGGGGGTGGCTCTGCAAAACCTCTTTGACTTCATTCGGGCTCTGTGCTGAAGTGGGGGCCTGCTGGATGCAAGATTTGGGCTCTACTTAGCTCCAGTAGTGCCTAAACAAGCTGTACTATTTAAGGCATGGTCCCCGAATTTTGGGTTGCATCCTCCCACGAGCTGCACTCAGGAACCAGGGCTGTCAGCAGGGCCAAAGTCACAGTTGGGGACTATGAGCAGGGCTGGAAGCCAGGGCCTGAATTGTGGGTGGGTAGGGCTGGGGCCTAGGGCCATGAATGGGGCTGCAATGGCTGGCCCGAAGTGGCAGGGCCTGGCCCGGGGCCCTAGCTGGGAGCAGAGGCTGGGGCTACAGCCAGGGAGCTGGGCCAGAGCAGAGATGGGGGCAAAGGCGGGCTGAACGGTGCTTCCTCTCAGCCATCCGGGGGTCTGGCCCAGGCCCCTTCGTGCCCCCCACGGCCCACTAGGGGGGCAGGCCCCGCCGTTTGGGCACCCCCGATTTCGGAGCTGGTGCCCGACGGGAACTGCTGGGGATCGCTGGCTTTTCCGCTGGGCTGCGCGGCCGCTGTCCGAGCTTTCCGCGGGGCCTGCCCCGCCCGTCACGCGACGGCAGGGGCCGCCAGGGAACGGAGCGGGGCGGAACCCCGGCGCGGCCCGTTTGCCGCGCGCACAGCGAGCGCGGCCCGACGCTCCCCGCGGAGCTGCCCCCGACCGGTCCCCGCCGAGGGGCCCGGCCGCCGCCGCCTCGCTCCGGCTCTGCCCTGGGCCCGTGCCCGGCCCGCCCGCTGGGGGGCGGCGAGGCTCGCGCGGCTTCTCGCGGGGCCCGAGAGCCGGGCTCTGCCGCGCCGCTCCTCGGCCGAGGGCACGAGACACGGGCCGGCCGGGGCTGGGGTGCTGTCCCTGGGCGGCCCCGCGCCTCGTCC
>ML675609.1:27975229-28087506 GCA_007922155.1 Mesoclemmys tuberculata | reverse complement strand
CGGCCCGGCCCGGCCCGGCCCGCCGCTGCAGCGGCTCCCGCTTCTCCGGCCGCGCCCCGCCCCAGGGCGGGCTGTGAGCGGCGAGGACCGGCCGGGCCGCCCCGCCCCGCGCGGGCTCGGGCGGGCGCCCGGTGGCAGGTATGATGTCAAGTGCGATGCCGAGGCTACAGAGACGTAAGCCCCAGCCTCCTTTGGCGCAGACTCTGTAATCCCAGCCGTGCTGCCGGCGCCGCTCTCCGAGTCGGGCGTCGCACAATCAGGTCACACTTCACCGAGGAGCCTCCCTCCCTCCCTCCGTCCGTCCGTCCGTCCGTCTCTCCCCACGCCGGGCGGGGAGCAGAGCGGGTCGCTCGGCGAGAGGTGGCGAAATAAGACCGAGGTCAGCGATGAGAGCCGCGGGCTGGTGTCTGGTGCCGCTGTTGCTGCTGGCCATCGCCTTGGCCGAAGGGGACAGCAAAGGGGGCAAAGACGGAGAGCACCCCGGCAATTTCATGGAGGACGAGCAATGGCTGTCTTCCATTTCCCAGTACAGCGGCAAGATCAAGCACTGGAACCGCTTCCGAGACGTGAGTCTACAGCCGAAAACCCCGTAGCTTGAGGTCCACCCTGGCGGAGGGGAGGGGTCGGGGGAGGCTGCTGAGAACCAAAAATGACCTGATGTGCGAAAGAGCTGCTGGTGAAAGCTTTGCAATCGCTGTCTACTCTCAATGGATCTGTACATATATGGGGCTTCCCTGGTGGCGGTGATTATGGGGGAGAGATTTAATTGCAACTGGACAGGCTTCGAAAAACCAGGGAGCTGAGCAAATACCAAGCGCAATTCGCCTGTGGAAAAATTAAATGACTTCATTTGCAGACCTGTTTAATTTTGCATTGAAGCAGGCAGGCATCGAGGAGATGGCAGCCAGAACAGTGCGTGCACAAGCTAGGCAGCAGCCAGCAGCTGATTGCATTAGATTGCACGGCGGCAGGGCGAGTTTGGCAGAAGGTGATAAGTCCCTTTGCAAACGGTGGCCTTTAATTAGTGGGAAGTGGGGGCATATGTTGCACAGAGCATGGAGCAGTTTTGCAGCAAGGACAGCTTGCTTTCATCGTTCGGTGAAAACAAAGCCGTTCACAAGAGCTCTAATGAGCTTGTAACGGTGCGTTTGGCAAGGTTATGCGTGGCTCCGATTTGCTGCCGGGCTGTGTTAATAAGCACCTTCATTCAGTGTCTAGATCTGTGCATTAAGAGCTGGGTAAGCGTGAATGTGTGAGTTTGAAGGTACCGCAGACAAACGGTGGCGTTTTTAATGACATGTGTCCCCCTGCTCAGTTACTACCTGTACATAAATTACACTCGAGCTATCTGATCCTAGCGGCTCCACATTCTGCTGCTTCATTCTCATTACATTATTGGAGCCACACTAATGGCTTTCGGATGGCAGGATAAGACAACAAAATGACAGACAAAATAATTTAAAAAGCGAGAGCAGAAAGAGAGAGAAAAGTAGGAGGGAGCCGAATGGAAATAATTATGGATGCAAAGAAAGCAGCAAAAACCAGGTGTCAAAATAAAGACAAACACGGGAAATCGCTTTTTCTCTCTTGATGTTGGTGGGTTGTGGGTTCTTGTGGGTTTTTTTTGTTTTTTGTTTTGTAATAAAGGTTTATAAAATGTGCTAAGCGATATATTGGGGGTGGATGGGAAAACAATGGCTTGAACTACCCTTCGTGTGTTTTTCATTCTTTAGGACAGGTGTTGATTTCTCTTGTGTCAGCACAGGGTGGAGGCTGCAGGGAACTGAGAACCTAATCACAGCCACCAAAATGTGTTAAAGGAAGTTTCCAGAGGAGATAGCATAGGGGCAGCATTACCTTGGAAGGAAAATGCGTTAGACTTGAATAGCTCCCAGTTTTAGGGATTTGTTTAAATATACATCTGATGCTTTTATAGTCTGCCCTGCATGATGTGTGGAACCTGGTTTGTAAAACCACTAGCTGCTCATAAGTATACTGTATTTGTCAGCACAAAGTAGGCTGGGTTTCTTTCTCTCTTTTGCTTATAAACTTTTATTCAATCTTACTTTTTGCTAAAATTGATTAAGGGTAACTCAGAAGAGAGGATCACTGGACTGGAGAGGCTGGAATGGAACTGATGAGCTAGCTTCATCACAGGGGTCTGAAGTGGATTGCAGTGCAAATTATTAATTGATCTAAAAGTCTCTTCTGGGTGCTTGGGTCACAGAAGAGGGAGCCTCCTACATATCCTTGCCAGTGCTTAGTAATTCAGGGGGAGGAGGCAAAATCAGAGGCTTCCTTTCACTTAGGTTTATGCAGCACTCTGTCTATGAGCATCTGTAAATCACAGGGGAAAATGCATGAGTATTTTTCAGCGGAGATGTGACATCTTTTTCTGTGTTTAAAAAGCTCAGAGGTTATAAGAATGTCAGATCCTTAGCTGGGAGCAGCTATAGTTTTATTTAGTGGCTATTACAGCAGGAGGAAAAGCAATTTGATTAAGTAATACAACTTAGAAAAGGGTTGATTTTTGTTCTTTTGATGCCATATAAATATCACTGAGGTTTTTCTTTGTTCATAAATGTCATTTCCCCCTCCTTCTGGAACATTTAGTATCAGAGACACTAAAGGATGGAGTTCCTCATTTCTGTCAGATTGACTCAGCCTAGACATATCATATTTGCAAAGGATTATGCACATTTGCATCTCAACCTTTGAAGAAATAACACGTATTAGAGGGTTTGGGATATATACATACGTATGCTCTCAGCTAATCAACAGGAAGGGTGATTTATAGTGTTTCATAGTTATGATAGAGTGTATATTTCATAAAGGTAACCAGTCAAATTGTCTGTTACATGTTTGACATAAAGACTGAGTGAGCCAAGCTTATATGTTAAGGTTTCCATTGTGAATTTGTCTATTACATATCATTATGTATTGTTACAAAATATTGGCTCTGAAAGTCCAGTTGGTTTTCTTGCGTTATATTTTGCAACTTCTCACTAACGAAGATGCAGTTGCTTATATACTGAACATATTAACTGCCATCTGCTATCAATAGAATTTAACTAGGTACAATCCTACATTCATTAATGATGTTCTTTGCAGGAAGGTTGTGGTGGACTAGAAGACTGAATAGGTCTTTTCCAGCTCTAATTTCTATGACTTGGTGAACAGAAATAGAAGGGAAATGGGCTAACCCCTCTGGCTAATGCTAATAGATGTTTGGTGACGACTTGATCCAGAAATAAATAGTCACAAATGTGTTTAGTAAAATTATTTTTGTAATGGAGGCATGTGACTCAATATCTGACTAATTTTCCTAATGGTTCTTCAAGCCCTCTATTGCAACATATACTGTTGAGTGCAATGAATTTGGTGGTCTCAGGGAGTCTCTGCAAGGCAGAAGAACACTTCAAAAAGCTGCCATAACCAATTTATCGGAGTTTACCTCTGACTCCGAGGGATGAAGACAGGCGGTCCTGTGGGCCCCAGTTGAGGTTTTTGTCAGGCTTGTGTGATGCTAGCGTTGCAGCCAATGCACTGAATCTTGCTAACCTGTCCTACAAGTAATTCAACATGTTCAGTTCAGGACACTGCTAATCTAGTAACCTTCACAATTACATGTAGTCAGTAATAATAATAAGTGGCTGTATTTAGTTCCAGTATTTTAGTTAATATTATTTTGTTACTGTCCAAGACAAGTTGGAGTTTTTACTGACTTTTAATGATTATACTCATGAAGTAGTTATTGATTTGAGAATATCTTATTGCCTAAGGAATTCTGTAAGAGTGAAATAAATCAGGTATAGGTTATCCCTGAAATGAGCATGGTGGATCTCTAAATGCCAGTGTATCTTCATGTTTAAGACCAATATATGGTATAGAATACTTGTCCATTTCTGCTCAAGACTAGAGCAGAGGAGGGTGTTGCAGATCAGGATTGGGGTACTTTGACAAAGTCATATGAAGACCTGGAACTGAAATAGCAGGGGGCCTGGCAAATTAGGATTCTGGTGTATTGACAGAGTTATGTGGGAAGCTCACACACACATCTCACATGCTAGGTCTAGAAGATAAAGGTATCGGCCCCACATTTTCATAAGCATCAAATTAGAACATTGATAAAATTCATGGGAAGAAGTAACCAGCCAGTTAGTTATATGTGATTCTGTCTGCTGAAGAATGCTATTCTGTATCTCTTATTGAAGGCTTGTAGATTTACTAGCTCTCCCATTTTAGTGGGTTTATGCAGACACGCTAATATATTCTTGGTGCATTTAATGCTCAAGAAAATGAGGAACTAACCGCCCTGGCCAGGCCTTAGAGCTGGGCATGCTGTGGGTGTGTGAAGGTTTCCCTCCAATGGTAAAGCCAGTACTCCTCTGTTCTGAGCTCCAACAGTTCCTTCTCTTCCAGTCTCCGATCTCCCCTGAACAGAGAGACTCAGATACCCTGAAATGTCCATTTAGGACTAGAGTGACCATTTTACTTGTGGGTGGCATGATCTGAATTTGAACTTGGGGATCCAAAGGTGAAAGGTAGCAAAAGCTCCCTGATGACTGAATTAGTTGTTAAATAACAGAGACGTAGAAGAAAATCACATGATCACTTGTGTGGATGCTTGTGAAATAATTTATTTTAAAAACTGAGTTAATGGACTAACTAACCTTTCCCCTCTGGATATCTTGTTTCAAATCCCAGAGAGATTATAAGTAAAAGCAGATGGGGTGAATTATCCTGGTCACCTGTGGGTATTTGTCTATATCACAAAGCTACAATACAGAGACGGTCAGGCTGTATTCAGGAGACATACAGGACTGCAGCAGCTGAGCAATTGCGGATCAGAGGTGTGCAAAGGAAGCTTAAATAGTATTTGTTCTTGCTGTGCTTGGATCCACAAGTGCTGTTAGTCTTTCATTTAAACATGAGCACCTAAATTAATCCAGAAATTCCCCTTATCAAAAAAAGGACGCTGTGCCCATGAGAAAAGCCAGCAGTACACAGAGCATCCCTTTCAAGCTGCAGTGGCGTGTATGTGATCATGAATATGTATGGCTCGGAGCTCTAAGTGAGTTGCTGGGGATGGGCTGTAATTTCCTGTTAAATAAACAAATTAGTTTAATAGGTAAAGGGGCTGAGGATAAAAAGAAAGGGGTGTTTCCCTGTTAACTATTTCCCAGTAGAGACCTGATATGAATACATTCTGATGCAGGACTGGTAAATCACACTTTCAGTAACTTGTTAGCGTGCGTAAGGTTTTAGATGTTCACAGGAGTCTGGTTGACTGAAGTATAATCTATTGTATATTGGCAGAGAAAGTAACGTGGGAAAAGGTTCCCACTTCAGTTGGATACCTTTGGGGTCCTCCGGGAAATCAGAAGGGCAAGTCTGGAGTGGCTTCGCAGCCCTTGATACATTAGGGCTCAGATGCACTGAGATGAAGTCTGAGCATGTTAACATGTCCAACAAGAGTCTGTGCAGTATGGCCAATTCAGGGTTGTTGAGAAGGAGGACAACCCATTTTGGGAGCAATGATTGCAGTTCCCGTCACCAGCACCATTTATTTGTGTTTTTCTGTATACAGGGGAAAGAAAGCTAAATTGCTGATAGAGGAGTGCAAGAATGGATGCCTGCCTATGTATTGAATACGTGCGTCTGCATAACTGGGAGGGCAGGTGTTTTTGTTTGTGTGGCTGGGTATACATGTACATTTTTGCTCTTTAAGGTTTCTTAGGCAGGGTTGAAATCACTCTATGTTCCAGGCCTAAATGAAGCTCTGAAACAATTTTCAATAATACTGATAAGTAGCCTGGATCAATAAGCAAACCCTTAGGAATTTATTTCTGCTGAGAAATACTGTACACAATTAGCTATTTAAATGACAGAGAAATTGTAACTAAGCTAGCTGATATACTGTGCTTTTATCCTATAATGTGAGAAGCAAACTAAAGAAGAGATGAGATACAGAATGAGGAAATGCAAGTATTTGGCAGTGGAAAATCCATCCTCCTGTGTTCCGTGCAGCATGGCTAGAACAAACTCAATTGTTCTTGCAGTTGTTTTGGGAAATTGTTCCACTGTATTTGCAGTCTCTCTCTCTTCTCTTTCTGGGAGGCTGTGCTGATCCAGTCTGGTTCTCGAAGGCTATGCATCATCAGAAAGCCACACCTGCATGGAGCTGTCAAATGTTGAAATATTACTAATTATGCCATTAGAATGAAGGCTATTGATTGAGATTAAAAACTGTGCTTTGTCAGACCAAGATGAATTCTATTTCACTGTCCAAGATCAGCATTTTCACTGCTTTGCCATTGATCATTTCTCTTCTCCTTAGACTTAGCAAGAGGAACCTAGCCATCCACCCAGAAAGAGGTAGAATGCTTTTCACTGCACCAGGATACATATTTTCTGTGCATGGGAATATCCGATAGGGAAGAAAAATATCACTGTGCCATGGTTTTCTGATTTTAAAGCTCTAGTTCATCATGTCTTTCCTGTTGGAATTAAAAACCCAAGTGATGCCCATATCGCTGCTGAACTGTGACCCCTGGTGCAGTTCTGGAATGATGCCAGGGTGGTACCTCTGATGATGATGCCAGGGTGGTACCTCTTGTGACAGGGTGTCACTGTCAGTGTGAAGGACTGTGGACTCCCTAGTCCAGCAATTAAATTCCCTCCCTGTCCACACAGACACTCATTAAAAATTTCATTTAACTTAATCTTAATGTTATATTGGTCATATCAGTTGTGTCTGCCTTAGTCAGGCTTGGAAAGTCACACTCCTGCCTGCACGCACATGGACACAGACGTGCACAAGCACAGAGGCCAGCATAGACGTACAGCTCTGCATATGCTCTAACTTTCCTTCCCCTGAAGACCTGGGCGTGTTTGCACAGGGGGAATCTCACTGGCACTAACTGAGTGAGGACTGCCCCTCACCGTCTCTAAAGTGGAGAAAGAGTCTAGAGGGAGGAGCTCACCCCTTTAGTTCTGCATTTACCATCCTCCACTTAAAGCTTCCTCTCTTGATGGGGTCATACTGTCATGGTCCCTTCTTTAACAAGTTATTGAGGAATGGGGTAGACATTGCAGAGATTCTGGTTTAGAGAGGATTAGTCATGGTGAGTTATATAGGATGGGGTGTGCCGGGGACCAAAGAATGCAGTAAGTTCCAGCCCCCAACTCTCTGGGGACAAAACAGGTCACTGCTGTGCACAGGCTCTATCCCTTTTGGGACTGTGGAGCAAGATTCCCCAACTTAATGATGTAGCATGCAGAATGAATTGTTTATATCTTCTGCATCCACCTTTCCCAGCTTTGTTAAAGAATTACATGCTGCAGTGTTTGTGGGTTCATTGCATGTTGGGGTGCTTTGTTGGTTACGTCAGAGTCTGTTTCTCCAGCTTGTGTGTGCTGGGATGTATGGAGGAGTGTGCCCTTGGGGTATTTTCTAGGGATTTCATATATCATTGACTCCACGGTTCAGATTCTCAAGGGCTTCTGGAAAGGTAGAGGTATCAGAAAGATAAGAGGTGAGGAAATGGCCTCTGGAGCTTTATGTTAATAAGGATATGTTTGAGAGACTGGATGGTTCATGGGCTCATTTTCATGAGATGATAGTCATAAGATATTAGGAAATAGTTGTCAGACTCCTAAGATTTATTAGATCATTGAGTCCATCCCCCAACAGAGGGGGTATGTGATGTTATACTTGGTCTTGGCCAAGAAGCAGTAATAATCTGTTCTCTGTCCTTTGTGTTGTTCACAACCCCTCCCATCTTAGTGTGGCCTACAGATTTAATTAACATTCTGTCACTCCCCTCTTCCAGATCATTAGACCTTACTCTGACCCCCATGGCGTCCCTCTACTCCTCTCACAGCTTGATATTTTACCATTTGTCATCATTAACTTTTGTTCGCAGCCCTTCAGCCATGTGTCCATGCTCATTTCCAAGCCAATATCAACTGGGCCACTGCAGACTTAGCAATAAGGAGGATATGAAGGGGGGAGGATTAGAGAATGCTTTTCTAATAGGGTAGCTACCAGAGTGGAAGGAGTGTTTGGCTCAAGATGCGGTACTTGTACTGAATACATAACATTGCCCCCTCTCATTTCCAGCCCCTCCTGCCTTGAACTTCACTATGATCCAGAGTTCAAGGAGATATTTTTACCAGGGAGTCATTCCATTGAGGTTTTAGTGCTTTCCTAGTAAATTGTAGCTACAATGAGCCTTCTATCTAGTGAAACACAGAATGGCTTGGAAATGCTGCTAATGGGGTTTCTAATAAGATCCTATGGCTGGTGTATCCAGTGATGGCCACTGCACTCCTTTCCCCTTCAAATGGTTCCTGGTTTGGGGGGGATCCTATTTGAGGTTACTATTTTATATACACCATCCCCCGAGGAATGGGTCGTCTTTGACCTCCTATTTTCCTGTGCTTTATGGCCTTCTTGCTCTTGAGGTCTTGCAGCACAGCTGCCATCTTTTTCACCAGGAAGGACTGGCCAGGACTCCACTTGAGCCTGTCAGCATCACTGACTAACTGGTTAGAGCAAAGTTGCCATTGGCAAATGTGAGGTGCTCCTTCCATCCAGAGACTGAATCAGATGTCTCCGCAGCATACATAGAACCTGGAATGAGAGCATGGGAGCAGAACACCTGTAACTCGCACAGCACTGGTCCCACCCACATACTCAGGAGTGAGCGCATCGATGGTTTCTAGAGACTAGTCAGTTCTGTTGGTGGTGATGGTTATTTTATTATAACTCCTAAAGGTCTCAACCAAGATCAGAACTCCATTGTGCTAGGTACTGTATATACACACCTCCGCAAACAAGCTTACCGACTAGACAGGGCAGACAAAGGAAGGGTTGTTATCCCTATTTTACAGATGGGGCATTAAAACAGAGAGAGATTGTCATTTGCCCAAAGTCACACAGGAAGTCCGTGGAGGAGTTAGGACTTGAACTCAGGTGAGATGAGTGCTAGCCTAGGGCCTTTGCCATTAGACCAGTTAGAAAATCAAAAAGCCTCCTAATAAAATAGACTTTTTAATGCAGGTCACTAAGAAGGCAGACTTTAAAAAAATTAAACAAACAAACCACTTATAACTGTTTATTAGTTCCCTTAGTTTTTCAGCTAGTTTTTTTTCTAATGATTGGGTATTAAGGTTTGCTGAGAACAGAATCATTAGTTCCTGCATGTACTCGCTCTTAACTCTCTGTTTGAGATATCTTAACCCATCTTTGAAGCCACAAAAACTAAAACTATCAGTAAATTGTCTTTAAAAATACCTGTTAATTAAGAAAAAAATGAAGAGATGATTGATAACTCATTTATCCTGCTGGTTAGTGGAGAATTAGCTAACTTCTGTCCTGCATCTGCCTTAGCACACACAAGACATTGCTTGTGTTGGGCTCAGGTTCACCCCATTCTTTGGTCTTCTTGTGTGGCTAATGGGACACTGTCAACGGGCATAGATTTTAAACCACAAGGTGTGAAGTCCCAAGTTGGGACATGACACCGGGAGGTTGCCCAAGGCTGTTAAAAAGCATCATAATGTGAGGTTTTTAAAAGCAGCTGACGCCCATGTACAACATTGTAAAGAGTCAGTGTATAAATAGTTCTTGTTTATTTGCATTACAGTAGAATGTCCATGTTTGGGGTCATGTTGTGTCAGGCACTGTACATACACATGAAGATAGTCCCTGCTCCAAAGGGTTTGCAATCTAAAAAGACAAAATAGACAAAAGATGGGAGAAAGGGAATGTTATTACCCCTATTTTACATACAGGCAGCTGAGGCACAAAGATACTAAGTAAATCCATCCTATATCTTCTTTCATTCCCAGCCTCTTTGTATTTTAAAGACATGGAAACAAGAGCATTGGGTTGTTTTTTGTTTTTTAACTGATATTTGTGGTATGTTAATACAACAAAGGTAAGAGATCTAACTGATCCATATTGAGCCTGAGAAGCTAATGTGCTCTGTCTCTCTGAACTACAGTGTTCATAAGCACAGACTTCCTCGCATACAAGGGCAGGGTAACTTATATAAGTACTAAACCAAAACTGTAGAAATAATATTCTGCGTTGTTACAGTATCTTTCATCCAAAGATCTCAAAGCACTTCACAGATGATGATAAAACCTAATAACTAGAACTGGTCAAAACGTTTTCTGATGGAATCATTTTCAACTGGAAAATGCTGATTCCACAGAATCAAAATGTTTCGAGGGAACCTGTTGATTACATCAACTTTTGATGAAACCACTCTGCCTGCCATGTTTCCTGCCACCCCACCAGCCAAATAACTGGCAGGTAGGCTCCCTTGGCTGCCCAGTTGTCTGTCTGCCCACTAGGTGTGGCTCTGTGTGATGTCTGGCTGTCAGGGTTCCTAGCCTGCCCAGCTAGCAGGCTTTCCAGGATCCCAGCTGGTCAGCTCTCAGGATCTATGACTCCCCATGCATCCTCTTGGTGCTCCTTGGATCCCTGCCAGTCTACCTGGTGGCTCTCAGGATGCCAACACCCTAGCTCGTCTGGTTGCCTGCCTAGCAGGAACCTGGGAAGCTAGACAGCTGGGGAGCAGGGCCACTTCCTGTCCAGGCCAGGAGCTGGCAAGCAGAAAAATTCCATTTTGGTTCTCCCAAAATGGAATTTTCTTGGCTTTCCCTCCCATGAAGCATTTATAGAATTGTTTTTTTTTCTGATTGAGAATAACATTTTTCAGTATCTCAACATTTTTATGGAATAGAAAATCCAGTTCCCACCTAGCTCTCCCAATAATTTCCTGCAAGTAAAGGAAGTTTATTAAGTCCATTTTACTGATGGGCAAGCTGAAGCACAGTGTGAATCTAGGGGGATGTCATGTGACCTAGAAAACAGAGACTGTTTTCATGCAACTGTCCATAGTAATAAAATCAAAGGGAGGAGAAATACAGATCCGGCCATCCCTCCATCACCATCGCTTGTAATGCAGAATTATTTCCAAACAGAAATGCAAGGGACCAGCTGCTTCCTGAGAGCTGCAGCTGCTCAGCACCTCTGAAGATTGGGCCCATTGTTGACAATGTGAATGTATTTCACCAGAGGGAATGGGAGTCACGTGGCTTGTCAACGCAGCCTACTGCGCTGCTGAAAGTCTCTTTTTAAAAGCCACTGCTGTCGTCTCCTCTGCATTTGGGAAGACAGCTCCTATTCTCAGGCAGTACAGTGACATTCATTGTATGATACAGCCATTATCAACTGCTGCGGCTGGGTTGAGATTTCTGCTCATCTTTTCTGTTTCCATTCCTTTTCCTTCCCACTCCTTCAAATGAACAGGGGATGAGGAGGTTTTCAATAACTGTTTGGGGATCACTGAGCTGTTCAGTGCACCTTGGTTCTCAAAGTCACTGTCTTCAGGTTTCCTTTAATGTGCCTGAGTGCTGCTGTAATGGATATGCAGAGCAGAGTGACCTCACTCCAGCAGAGTGCCTGGGCTTGGAGCACAGACCGGGCAGCAGTTAATTGCTTTCACTGAACTGCATCTGGGGATGAGAGCTAATGCAGTGAGCCAGTGCTGCCCTGGGTTTTGCCCTTTCTTTGCGCTTGGCTTTCAGGATATTTGGGGGTTATCTTTGTTTTTTATTGCCTTCCATTTTTTATTTTTATCTCTGTTCAACATGTCCTTTGTATTATTCACCAGTCTTTTTTCTTTTTTTTCTGTCATTTAAGTTCTTTCTCTTCTCGCTTTCTCTTTCATGCTCTTCCTTTCATCCTTTTCTTTATTTATTCTCCTTTTTTCCCTTTAATCTCTCCCTGCTTCCCCCTTCCTACCCCCAGATTCTTTCCAAATATCCTTTTCGCTCAGGTGGAGAGTGCTGCTTCAGGACATTCTGTGTGTCAGAATTAATAAGCTGTCGGCTTTTCTCACACACAGAGCTTGACAGAACTTCTAAAAGTTCTTTCCTTGAAAAGCCAGCTTGAATCAAACTTGAAATGGCATCTCTTCTAGTTGCTTTGGAGTCTCTCCTATGCCGCACTGTGTGTTAATGTCCATTACTGTCCTCTTATTGCTGTTTACATTGTTTCATGATTCTTTGGAGGTTTAGATCTTGCTCCATCATTGTGTTGCCAGGGCACCTAAGCCATAGTTCTTTCAAGGGGCCTGAATGAATAAGCACTTTCTCAGCCATGCAGTAATTGAGCGCAGGAGAGCATAGACACAGAAAATATGCTTTGTCCCAACAAGATGCTGCTGTGTTGACCTTTTCCATGGAGAGATTGCAGATTCTTCATTGTACTGATTAGAGAAGAGTGGAATCTTGGAATGAGACCTTACAAACCTGACTTTAAAAGAACTGGACTAATAACTGCCTTGCTCAGACTGCATGATATGTCAGCATCATTATCTAATGCAGCACAGAGCTTTTCGATCCATTGTAATGAAATAAATGAAAAGTCTTTACTTTCACCTCTGTCTTGAATTTACCTGCTTCTCATTTTAATGCACATGCAGATAAGCCAATCAGATTCCTTAAATCGTTGAATATTCTAACACCATCATATCCAACAGAATCAATAGCTTGTTCCCTGTGGGTGGGTGGAGAAGAGGGAGGGGGGCTAAAGTGAACCTGGTGCTAGTTTGAATGTGTTGGATTATATCTGTGGTGGCCTGAATCTTCTGTTGGATGTTTACCAGCAGAGCTGGTAGTTCAGGTTTGTGAATGGTAACCTAGGCTCTCTACTTCAGTGATGAACTTCTGTGCTCAGACCTGGTGTATTGCTGATGGCCCCGACCCATTGAGTCATGTACCATAATGGACTGGTACAAACCTCAGTCTTGACATCATGAGTGTGGGGTTTGGAGCAGCCAAACATCCAGGGAGAGTTATAGTGTGCACAAACGTTTGAAAGGTGCCAGCAGTTATTGCCTGATACCAGTCTGAGCTTTGCTGAGAATAGGTAGAGTTGCCTGAAAATGTTGGGAAGCCCTGCCCTGTTCATCCATACAGTAAATAATGAAGGGACAGTTCTAGTGCAGGCTTCCCCTAAACCTCTCTTTTCCTAGCATGCCTCAGACCTCTGTTAGAGAGATTACCTGTAAAGGTAATTCAGCTGTCAGGCCCAGTGAATCCTTAGCCTCTGTGTTGAGGTTGCCCCAAGGATACTAATTAGAGCCAGTCATGATCACATTTATGTAATGAATATGGGTTGCCCATCAAAAATTGAACAGCGCTAGCAGCTAGTTTTAAGTAGGCCACTAACAGACTTATATTATTAGTGACTTTCAATCATTACTGATCTGGCCATGATTGGAAACTCAGCAAACTTAACTGAGCTAGAGGAGAAAGGCTCTGTTTCTCATAACCGATCCTTGAGCCATACAGTCTACAAACTCCTCCATTACTTTTTGCTGGGGAGCTTCTGTAACTATTATTTTAAATTATATTTAGTGAGGAGGAGGGGAAAGTAAAGCATGAGTAGGAGTCTTATGATTTCTGCATGAGCAAGAGCACTATGGTATATGACTATGCCCCCAGATTTTAGGTCGCTTCTGAGAAGCTTGTGGATTAATAACTAATTGATAGCAGTAGGCTGACAAACTGTTTTCTTCCAAACTAACTAGCCACAGAGCTAATTTCCAAGCAAGCTATTTCAATGTAGAGATAGCAAGTATTCAGTACAGTCACCTCCTCCTCTGCCAGACTCCCTCCTTCCATCTGGAAGCACACCTGCAGAGGAGATGTATCCAGATGGGTGCATGTGATGCTGCAGCCAGGTGGCAGAATCCATCACCTATTGTGATGCAAAGCACCACTGAAGACTTTTTGGATACCCCAAGACTCCCACCCAGTCAGACCAAGCGTGGACTGATCAGGTTGGACTCTCTAGGCTTATCGTCTGTGTAAATAACATAATTATTTGTGAAATGTTTCTCATTGCATCCCTGAGTTCCTTTGCATGTCCAGCAATTAGCTGACAATTGAGAATAACAACCAGGCAATTTCCCCTTGCAAAGGTGAGAGGGAAGGGAGCTGAGCAAACTGTGGTGTTTTGCTTTGTAGATACCCTTCTCTATTACCCCTGTGGTGTTTTCCTTTCCTTAATCTCATGTATGCCAGCAAGAGTGGTGACAGCAGATTTGAATTTCGGAATGTTTGTTTTGAGTTGATAACCTGAGAAATGAGTACATCAAAGGCATGTCTCTCCTTGTGACTGAGCAGCAGTCTATCGATACAGAGCTATTCTTTACCAGCACAATGCAGCAGCTGATTTCTCAGCAGTCCTAGTCAGGCCCACAATAAATAAATCTTTGATTTCAGCTTAAACATAAATGTTGCATTCTAGATCTAGACCATTTACCCTGACAGGAGTGGGTTGTGATTCCTGCTCTTTAGCATAGTGGCTTTTCACCTCCTTGGAACTGCAAATAAAAAGTGATTTAAAAATAAAAAATAGAGCCCAATCTTCCTTTTAAAAAGAAAAATAGTGGTTTATAATGTAGGTTCTACTACTCTGTTCTTAGACTCCCTTTGTAGGGCAGAGTGCTGAGAGTGGATGGGATTTTATCATTCCTTTTCACCCCCTCTTCCAGAGAAGCAGCTAACCATAAATACTTGTGCATTGCTGCTGATGCAGTCTGACTGGCATGTTTCCACCTGAGTGGAGACTGCGTTTAAGTGGTGGGCAAAGTGATCTCTTTGGATAGAGTTTGTGAAGCACTTTAAGGTCCTTTGGGATGAAAGGTGCGGTAGAAATGTCAGGTGTTATACATGAGGGCTTGGCACCTACAGTGCATGTGTTTCTGTATGATCTACACTGGCACAACTTTGGTTTCCAAATTGCAAAGGGGGAAAAGGATGAACTGCCAGCAACGTACCCATCTTGGGAATTTTGACAGCAAGCAAGCCTATAGTAGCAACTATTATATGTGAGTGTTGACAGTCCCGGGATTGCCTTCCTCCCCCACTCCCCTGAGGACATTATGTAACCAGGGGCTAATAGTGCTCCAGGGAGACCAATAATGTTGCGTGGTAACCTTGTCTATATTAGGCTACATCAAGAGGTAAGTGTTCTTGTGAGGATGAAGGGATGCAGTGTTAGTGAGAGGAAGAAGAGAAATGCAGTAGCAGGGCTGCTACAGTGTGGGGTCAGAGAAGGGCAAAGCCCTCTGCCCACTCCCCCCACTCCCAACATATTTGGTAAAATTTTGTCACTCGGCTGGGAATGCAGCCTCAGAGGCAGTGTGGTGCCAAGCTAGCAGGTCGTCTCCCCATGCCCACAGGGAATAGCAGGAGCAGAGGAGCTGGGGCTGCACCTGCTGCTGGCTGGCAGGGGTGGTGCTGCTTCTCCTGGGCTCTCCACAGGCTGCCTGTGGGTGAGGAGGGTGCTGAGGAGCTGGCTCTGTGGGGGCGGTGGGATGCCAAGGTGGTGGCTCTGGGGGTGCTGGTTCCAGGGAGGGGTGGTGTGGCCTGGGCGATGGCGTGGCCACTCTCGGGCCTTTTTTATTGCTCAGCCTGCGTAGGCCCCACTGAGCCTGAACTCCACCGCCACTTCCTAGTAACGTTTGGGCAGGCTCAGTCTAGGTGTCTGGTCAGAACAAGGGGCCCAACCTGGACACCAGGGGCCATTAGCGCTCAGTAGGTGGCACAGGAAAGCACCCCCCCCCCAGCAATTCAACTTTATGACTTGGGATCAGATCTGGTAAGGCCCAGCCCTGCTCTCCTTCTTTGCTGGCTACAGAACTGCTATTTTAGTTTAGATTCACCACCTCCACCCACACCCGCTTGAGACCCCAGTTAACATCCCTGACAGTAGAAGCTGAAAAGGGTGTAGATAAAGCAGAAGAGGGCTGAGAAAACAGTGCACTTGTTCACACCTAGACCAGTCAATATGGCTGTGCAAGCTACAGATACCAAACAAGTCACAAACAGGAAATTACTCTGAGTAATTGCTAAAAAAAAAAATCTTTTCAGGATTAAAAATGAGGTACCAATGGGCCTCTCTTCTGTGTGTCTCTTCTCTGTCAGTCTTTGCTGTTCTTGGAAACTGCTGTTAGGTGTCTTAAGAAATGCAAAGAATCCCAGGAAGATGGCATTTATTTAATTTTAAAAGGTAATAATGGGAATGGTCATTTGACCTGGGGAAGTGTGTGTGGCAGAATGCGCAGGGAGTTTCATTACACTTAGTCAAGGAATAACCAGCAGCCGGGTGACTGAAAGGAAGCCCGGAGTCACTGTCTGTAGGCAGGAAGGGAGCGTTAGAAAAGGGCCATCCTGGGGCTGTGTGCAGGAGAGCTTTTTCAGGTGGGCCCCCTGCAAGTCAAGCTGGACTGTTACTTTATCCAAAGATTAAACCAAAATTGTGCTTCCCTCAAGAAGGCCCAGACGGTAGGAGTGTGTTGAATGAAGACAGGTGCGTGTTGCCTGTGCTTTGTTTTGGAAAAGGAAAGAAAAGGACAGGAGCAGCTTACAGGAAAAAGGACTCAGGGCCAGCAAGGTTGTCCCTACTTCTTCTTTTAAACATTTGTCAGTTTTGATTTTCACTCTTTATTTCCATTATGGGAAGAGCATGAAATTGGAGGGTGGTAACAACGCCTAGGCCCCTGTTTCTTCCCTGTGCTTTAGCCAACATAACTCTGATGAACAGAATTGCTAGTGCTGGTAAAAGGGGCTGGCTTGACAGCCACAAGAAACTGAAATCTGTTCCTCCATGGAGCAGGGAGAGCAATAGAGCAAGCTGCTGCAAGCCGATCTGCTAATGGGTCTCAGCCCTGAGCAGCAGGCACCACTGCTGGGGGTGAGAGGATAGTTCAGTTTCCATCTCTCTGCTGAGGCTACCAATTAAGACATGGAGGGCTGTGAATCAGGAGCTAGACTGGAACCACGTGGTCATTTCACAAAGGACATGTAGTCTAGCAGCTGTTCATTTTTGGTCACCACTAACCTGAAGTGGACGTGAACCAGTGACTGGGTGGTGAAAGGCTCCCTATGCCATTATCAGTCCTGGCTCCCTGCTGCGCTGGCACCATGTCTGGTTGCTAAGAGGACTCGGTGTATAATAAATGCATGTCCTGGCACCAAAGTGGCAGCAGAACTTTTAAGACCGTTTGAAAGGAAGCACAGGAATCTCCTTGGGAAGCGCAATCATGCTAATAAGATTCCATCATCGCACAAGCTGGCTTGTGGTCTGATAAATGCGCGCACAGCTCTGAGCGAATGGCAGTAGGCAGCTCAGCTGCTGAGAGCAGTAGCAGAGATAGAACTGTCTCAGATCAGTAATGCAAAATACAAATAGCAGCTTCAATGTCATGCTGCAGCACCAGCTCACTCTGTCACCTGTTCTGTGTGCTGCTAGCTTCTGCCGAATAGTGAAGCACAGCACACTCCTGGTGAGTATGTGGGCTGTTGCAATTAACCACATATACTGGTATCTGCTAGAAAACATTCCTTTTTGCCGCCCACCCTGCACCCTTCTGAGCTGGAAAAAGTGTCTCCAAACTCCCCTTCCAGAATCTCCTCCCATTCTGTCCTGGTGCTGCTCCTCTTCAGGAGTGTCTAGCTGGACAGCTCCTCAGTGGTGCTGGACAGTGTCTTCGTGGCATTAGTACACCATTCGGTCCTGAGCGGGTGTGGGGATTGTCCCAGAATAGCCTGCTGTGCTCCTAAAAAGGGATCCCCCAGCGGTGTCTGTACTGTGGCCATTAGCTTCCAGTCAGAGCTTCTTGTTTGAGTTCACTCTCACTCTGTAAAGGAAAAGTCTAGTGGAGGAAGCTAATAGCTACTTGCCTCAGGTTCTCAAAGGCTCAGTAGGCTTTTTTAGTTCATCAGTTATCTCATGTTAGATGGATGACTGTTGTTTCTGCTCTGTCCAGTGTCAGCAAGAAAATGCCCAGCAAAACAGCGACTGAAGAGATGCCCCTCAGCCTGCCACTTGTGGAGTGAGGATAAATAATGGATGAATGTGATTAGTGGATTTCTGTCTCCTTCCATCTTTCTGTGTCAAACACGTATGCATGATTGGCCTGTGCCCCTACAAAGTCTGCCTGCCCCTGGAAGCTAGCATACATAAGTGGTAGCTGCTGTGTGCCAGATGTGCATAGTTGGATATGATGTCACTACTGATACATCTGGAACAATATGTGTGTGTTGCCCTGGACATGACTTAGGGTGTGTTAGATTCATTGGCAAGAGAGAACCCACAGCCAGTGAGGGAATATTTTATTCTACCTACTTCTCTCCTCTCTTCTGATCTCCCATTCACCAGCTCTCTCCTCTAATTTCCTTTCTATTTCCTTTCTTCTCTAGCTCTTATTGTGAAAGAGTGTTTTGCTCCCCACTTTCTGAAATGGGGCATAGTTTTGTCAAATCCATTTTGTTTGCAGTAGGGGAGCATGAGAAGTATTTGATGTTTGCTATGTACTAACCAATTCGGGGCTTTTATTTTTAATTTTGCTGTGGAGAAATTTATCTTTAACTCTTCTGGTCTCCTGAATGTGAAGTTTCAGGATTGGAGGAGGCAGTGAGCATTCCCAGCATTGTCTGGTGCCACACTTCCCTACCTCAGCACAAGATCAGGCACAGTCTCTTTTCTGTGCTTTCAGCTCCCGAAGGAGCTGCTGTCTCAAGTGACCTCCACTGTCAAGAATCCTTCTCCCTCCTTCCACTCTAGAATGTGACACGCACAAATGTGGTGGCTCACAGGCTTTATTTAAATGATCTTGTACAGTCTGAAAATAAACCTCCACAAGAACTAGGCAGGGACTGATTAAATCCCCTGTAGCCATGAGCTTAATGATGGTATTTGAAAGAGACTTGGTTTTGGGGACTTTCCAATGTGCATATAGCACATTACTGCTTTATTGCATTTTCCATGCAAAATGCTTCCTAAAGCTGTCTGCAGAGTTAAATAACAAAGCTGCAGAGAGGAATAATTGCCAATAGCAAAGAGAGAAAGAGATTCTGAGGTAGGAGAGAGAAATTAGATGCAGGATTTCACGATCCAGATGAAGAAGAATCAATGACAGGTGGAATTGCAGGAGGCCATCCCCAGCATCTGCAGCTGCAGAGGAAAAGACACTTGCACCAACACTGTCCAGATTGTATAGAGGAACAGAGAGTAGTTGGAGGTGTATAGGTGACGGGAGAGGAGAGGAAAGTGTGTCAAGAGCCCAGATTCTTCTCTTGTGTGTTGGAGTAAATTGGGAAGAATTCCACTGATGTCTACCTATGAAATTACAATTGTGAAATATGGGTTTAAGTGTAAGGAGTTGTGAGATGCACTGGATGCTTTTGTGTTGTTGCTTAATGTTGCTAGGGAAAATTCTTGCCCCCCTGATAGTGATTCTTAAGGAAAGTGTGGGCTTTCTCTCCCCCTTACTTTTCCGGCACCAGAGAGTGACTGTTTCTTCCCCATCCCATCCAGCTGCCAATGAGTACTCCCTTCCCCTTCTCCATCTTATCCCATCCAGCTGCTGGAGGGTGCTCCCTTCCTCTTCTCCATCTCATCCCATCTAGCTGGGTGTGGGCACCTTCCCATTCTCTGCTATTAGATCACAAGTTCTCCATTTTCTCTTTGACAATTTACTAATAAGCATGGTACCGAACAGTTACCAGAAAGTGTGGGTGGGTGTTAACAAACCACCGTTGATTAGCTTATTACACATGTGCACACAGAGGGCAAACCCCATGTTGCTATCAGCTCAGACCACCATCAAGTCCCATACCCTTTCTCTGGCAGAAGCCAATGCCTGATGCTTTGGAGATGGTGACGCTCCCTCCTCCCCCAACATAGGAAAGCACTTGTGTCAGGATTCATGTAGCAGTGGGATTCTTTCTTAGCATGTGCCCTGGTCAGTTTACATCTGTGGTGTCTTCCCAGTGTTACTGATGTGAGGGCTCATCCACTGTCTCCCCCATGATAACATGCTGCCCCATCACAGTAGCCGTGAAACTGTATCACATCACCCTTGTAGCACTGCAGCCATGGCTGTTGCAGATGGCACTGAGCCTGCCCTGACTGCATCCTTTTGCCTTCCTGTGTTGGTGCAGGGCTCTGATCAGCACTGGCTTAGAGACAAGCGACCCTTCCAAAAAGGCTCCTGCTGATTGTCTTTCCAAGCGCCATTTCAAATCCCACCTCAAGGAGTGACCCTGAGAGGGCAGCTGGCTCCACAATGCAGCAAGCCACCGCCTCCGCAGAGAAGTCCGTTTGCTATCTTGGCAAAGCTCCTGCAGGCTGGCAATGTGCCACGCCTGATGATGTGCGGTTTCCTTTGCTGGGAGGGACATTGTTTGTTATGCTTTGTGTGCTCGGTTGATTGGGGTCATTGAAAATGCTCACAGTGGGAGTGGAAAGGATTGGAAGTCCTGAGTGTGCGTTTAGAAAATACATTTGTTTTGTCCTGCCTCTGTTCTGAATCGCCATCCCCACAACGGGCGCCAATGGTAGATGCGACACACAATGCCTTTGAGTCCATCGCAGCATGGCTGCGTCAATCCATCTCTCTTAGTCCAAGGCTCCAGCAGTGCTGAAACCCGCCAGCATCAGGAGGAGGAGGAGGAAGTGGTTTGAGGCTTAGCCAAGAAGCTAAAAAACAATGGGCAAGGTGAGTTACTGAAGAAGTGTTTTCAGGCCTTGTAGAGAGTCCCCCAAGCAGGAAAGTGGAGAAGTGGCTGGTTCTTTTAGAGATGGAGCGAAGGGGCGAGTTTCTACTAGGAGGTGTCCGTGTAACTGAATGCCTGCTGCAGGGTGGATTGATTTAAATCAAAGCTTGGGAATTTACGTGTTAAATCACACTTATACTAAAGGGCATAGAGAGAGTCTTGAGGAATGATACATTGCAAAGTGAATTATTTAAGTTACTAACCAGTTGATCCACATTGTTCTTCAGACATGTCCATGTTGTCATTCACATCATTTTCTCCCAAAAAGCAGTTTTCATTATGATGTTTCAGTCTTGCAACTAGGCCCTGCATCTCCTTCTTGCACTGCTTACACTTGACACATTTTCTTTTTTTTACCCAGGGAAGGAATTTCTTCAAAATATTCCCAGATAGGGTCTCTCTTACACCCAGAAGCCATGACAGCTTTTCTGTGGCAAAAGTGTGGGAGAATATAGGAAGCTCTGTGTGTGCTGCATAGTGTCTTCCCTTTTTCTTTCAAGTCCACTCCACTGTTCCTTTCTACTCTGCCAGTCCTTTGTCTCTCTGTCTTTAAGACAGCGTCTTAACTAACTCCTCTGCCTTGCTTGGCCCAGCTCCACCACCACATAAGCACAGAACAACAACAGCCCTATCCAGCCTGTGTCTCTTTGCACATGTGACTTTAGTCTGCTGAGAAACAGAAACTGAAAGCCCAGAACTTTCAAGAAGCAAGAGCTGGTAGTGAGGCTGGACAGACTAGAGCCATTAATTCATTTTTATGAGACTGTAAGTGTAGGTTCAGCATGTTTGTGATTGAAATTTAATTGTAACTGTTATTTTTTAAATGAGAGAGAAATGTAGTATTTTATTAATGATTTTTTTAAAATAAAAAAAATGGATTTTTTAAAAATCATTGATTTTTATCCACCCTGGCCTGCTGGTGTTCCTACTAGACAGAGAGAGAGCTATTTAAAAACCTTTCTGGATTTGGGACCCAGCCGGGACAGGATCCCTTTGCCCGGATGTGACCCATTTTTTCAAAAGATGGCATGCTGATGTCCCTTTAAGGGGTCTTTTTGGTTTGCTCCTGTAATCCACTTTTTGAACCTCTCAGAAAATAAAGTTCTGTTATCCAAAAGGGTTTGGGTTCTGTGCTGAGAAACTCTGCATTATCTGGGCTATCAGCACACAAGCCTAGGCCTTTTTCAAATCACAAGGGGGGGGAGGGGGGGGGAGAGAGAGAGAGAACATGTTAAATTATAGCAACTTGTGTGTGCATGCACATGGGTGGGTGTGTTTATTAGAGACAAATTGGTCACTTCAGTCTTGTATAAAATAAAGAGAAAAATTAAGCCAGTGTTAGGATGGAGAATATTCTATTAGCAGAATGGCTAGAGGGAATGAGGATTTTTTTTAAATGGTTTTAAAGGTATATAATACAGGTATTTGATGGCCTTGTGTTGCATGGAGTTGATTTGTATAGCACCTGAATTTGATACTGGATTCTGCCAGGCCTGACCACAATATATTAATGTCTTCAAGTTGCCAAGGGGTGTGGGAAATGGCAGGGCTGACTCTAACAGACAGTCATTTTAGGGATCACCATGTATGGGGAAGTAAGACAGTTGGAGACTGTATGGGTGGGTGGGTGGCTGTGGACTGGCAGGGGTGACATTTGTCAGTTTGCCTGGTAAAACCCCTAGATCTGGGCTTTGAAGCAGTAATGAGAAGTCCCAGGTGACAGCATGCTCCTGTTGGCTGCAGTATTCTTAAAGGACCCAACTGCATCATACATTAGGGCAGCTCAGGAAGTTCCTACATGATATAGCTGTGTGGTAGGTTATGGTTCACTAGGGATGTAGGTGTCCCAGAGGTGGGCTGAGCTAAAGACCTATACCTAATCTTCTCCTTTACAAATCGCTGACAGATAGTTGCATTTAGAGATTGTTGTTACCAATCTGTGACCTTCAAAGGCTGGAGCTGCAGAGGACGCCATGTCTCCTCACAGCCTCGTTTTCCTCAGCCCTGTCCAAATGCTTTCGCAGGAACTGCTCTAGCATCAGGCCCTTGGTTGGAGGGGCTATACCAGAGAATGGCATCCCCAAAATTCGTTTTGTGGAAATCTAGGATTTCTCTTGGCTTTCTTCCCATTTGGTATAAATCTGAAGCCTGCATAGGAGCCAGCTCTTCTCCTGAGCTGAGGGGCAGCTGCTGATACTGCATGTGGTGTGGCTGATATCCGCCCCCATGGCTCTTAGATGTGTTGGAAAGGAAGATTAACACCAGAGCTGTGGATGGCGAGCTGAAGAAAACAGCTAGGACCACAGGGGCAGGGACATCCATTTCACCAGGAGCCAAATAACTTCCTGTGACAGCAGTAATTTGGCTTACATCAGTACAGAAGTCTCTTGCAACACAATTGGTCACTGCCAAGCCTCCTAATTATAACGTTCCTCCGCCCCTATGCTCTACAATATCCCTTCCTGGGTGTATTAGGAGGGAGTTGGCATAACAGGAGAGCAGTCAGGATTTCACTGCCTGCAAATATGCCATAATTTTTTGTTTAATGTTGTTTTATTGCAGAGTGGCTGCAGCACAAAAGAAAGGTATTTGTATTACTGTGAACTCTACTGTATGAAACATTACATCCATCTGCTGAAACATCACTGTTCCTGTCCCAGGGCTAACCAAGGAGTGTTGGGAGAGATGCTGCAGCTTACACAAAGCCCCAAATTATCAGCCTTCAGCTTAATTTTTGTTCCTTGCAATCAAATTCTATTGTTGCCTTTTATTAAGTTGTACAGAAGTACAATTCAATAAATGCAAATTAGGAAAGCAAGAAAAGATGCATTGGGGGAGTCTTTATAAAAACACATCACTTGAAGGAGATGAATTATGACATTTCAGGGAATTTAAACAAAGAAATACCGTCTGTGTGATCACAAATCCAGCCCCCTCTTGCAGCCTGAGCTCTGGCACTGTCGTTATATTTCATGTGTGTTCTTTTCTCTCTCTCCTTTTGTTTTTTCACCTTCCCTTCTGCTGTGGGCTGCATTCCCAGGAGGTGGAGGTTAGTATTGATTTTTTTATTTATTTTTTAATCTGGTTTAATTTAACCTTTTCAGGGCATCTGTGTCGTCTTCCCTTTGTTTTTCATGAGAGTTCCCGCCCTCTGGGATTTAGTTTTTCAGGAGAATATTTTGAGTTGATTTGAACAGTTCCATGTTGCATGAAATATGACCAGATGATTGTGTGTATGTGGTCATGGTTGCATGTGTATATGAGCGTGTATGCCTGTACATATGCACAGATTCATAATGACCCCGCATGCAGAGGGCCACTCAAGTGGGATTGAAATGATTGCAAGCCTTGTGCTGGCCCTCTGCACAGGGGTGAATTTCATCCTGAGAAACTGTGTATGTAATCATCAACGCAAGACAGAGGGCACCACTGATGGAATTGGGCCTGCGTCTATCAGAGAGGATTGTTCTTATATGTTAAGCATTGACAAAGTGCTCAGTGCTGTAAAGAAGTCTAGGAAGACTCTGTACCTGCCTCAGAAAGTTATAATCTAAATAAGCCAAGGCTGTTCAAGAAGGACCTGTCAAAGAGGAGCATTCTACAAGGCAGTGAGCTCCTAGTAGTAGCAGCTAAATTTCCTTATTAGAGGGGACAGTCAACAATACGGTTGTTCAAAGGGTGTGGAGTGTGTGATCCACTGTAAATTAACACAGGCCATCAGGGAACTTCAGAGAGTCTTACAAGAATGTTCGTACATGGATGACAGAGGTAAAAGAGCTGCAAAGGAAAAACCCATTCTAATGGTGACATTGCAAATGAGATGCACACCATACTCTCCTCCAGAGCCTGGTTTCATTACAGTTAAACTCCTCCCTTCCCTTGCATTTTTTTCATATTCTCTGCATTTGGTTCTGTGTATATAACATATTAAAGACAGGGGTAATCAATTATTTTTTGTCAAGGTCCAGATTTCTTGTCAAGGTATAGCCAAGTTCCAGACTTAAGAGAAGATAATACAGAATGAATAACAATGATAGTAATAAGTAAATACAAAGAGTTTGCAGTCTGTTCAAAAGTGTCTGATGGTCTGGAATGGCCCACCACCCACCTGTTGACCAAAATTGTTGATTTTGATGGGACTGTTAACTGTTGGTAACTTTCAAAATCTGGAGAGTCTCAACGAACAAGGGGAAGTGCAGCAGGGGGAGGAGGTGTTGTTAGAGCAGGGGACCAGAAGTCAGGACGAGGGGTACTACAAGGCATGGGGCAGATAGGGGCAAAGCCTCCTCAGATCTGACACATGGAAAATGTTGTCCCCCAGCTGGTAGCACGGCTGTGGCCTCAGAGGCAGTGCGGTACTGACCCAACAGGTCTTTGACCACCTGCCCACAGAGAACAGCAGCAGCACAGGAACTTGGACTAGTGTTGCTTCTCCGGGGCTCCCATACACTGCCTGTGTGGGTGGGGGATACCAAGGAGGTGGCTCTGGGGGTGCTGCTTCTGGAGTTGGGTGGTAGCTGGCCAAGGAACAGCATTGCCACTGCTAGGCCTTTTTTACTGTGCAGCCGGTGCGAGGCAGGGCCAGGCTGACTCAGTCCCAGGCATGTGGCCAGAGTGATGGGCCCCGCCTGGCCGCCTGAGGTCACTGGCACAGAGCAGGGGGATGGTGCAGAAAAGCATCCATCCCTCTCAGCAGTTCAACTTTGTGGCCCAGGATCAAGTCTGGAAAGGCCCACCTCCACCCCTTTGCAAAGCCGATACTAGGTGGTAAAATTTTGGGAAACGTTTCACGCACATGCACACACCCACCCCCGCTTGAGACCTCAAGTAATGCCCCTGGTCAGGACTCCTGGTTTCTATTCCCAGATCTTCTGACTTGCTGGTTGACGCTAGGACACTTGATCTCTCTGCATCTCAGCTTCACCACCCACAAAACATGAACTTTAGGCCCACCTGGTCTGGTATTATTCCTTTCATTTTCTTATTTTTATTACACATCTGAGCTTTATCCTTTTTTTCCTCCACTTCCTCACCTCAGTAGCGTTGCTTTTTCCTGGAAATCTGGAAAGATTCCACCCCTGCCCTTTTGCTTGGCATGGACAGAGGCTGCTGTCATAGATGGGCTGAGGGTGAGGAGGAGCAGTGAGAGACCTCAATGCTGAGCCATCACAAATGATTGATCACTTTTCAGGATGAGGGCGTCCGAGACAAAGGATTTGTGTTTTTTCTTCTCAAGAAATATAACTTGTTCAGCACCTTAAGAAACAGGATCCAAGCAGCATGCTAACCTTCCAACAGCTGTGCCAGCATCTGCGCTGCAGATAGCTTTTTGTGCCACCTCCAAGCCATGACCTGATGGCACCTTACAGTGCGACGATGCTGGGGCTGCAAGTAGTGTACTGCTATGAGCGTATGGAGGCCTGTGCAGTGCGGGGGAGGAGCCGGGGCAGGAAGTTAGGGTAGGAAGTCTCTGGCATTCTAAACGACAGACTCCCCCTGTTGAATATGTTTGTGTAAATGCACTAGGTGAATGGGGGAAATGCAGATACTCTGCAGGTTTTCACTGCTGGTTTGGCGACCGTTAACCCCAGTTTGAGGTTAGGGCATCTGTCTGCTTCTGCCTCCCATGTGCTGGAGCAAGGTTTGCACCTCTCTGCAGCGAGGCAAGAATGCATGTTCTTAAGTTTTCCTATTTGTGGGGTTTGACATTGAATGGATACACCAAGGGTCAAAGCAAATGCAATCCTGGAATTAGATTTAGTAGCTGGGCTTTGTTGTGAGGGCACAACTATGCACATCCTGCCATCCCTCTGCATTGCCTGTCTGTGCAGGTCTGTGAGCATGCTGGATACTGATATATGAATTCTCTCTCTTGGGCAGTGGATGTACGGGGGGGAGGGGAGGGGAGAGAGAGAGAGTGCGAACTATGCCCTTTTGTTTTCAAGAGGACCATATTCCCCTCCACAGCAATGCAGAACACAAAGGATAAATAAACACAATATGAATCTTTGAATTGTCTTTGTAAGCATATATGTGGCCCTCTGTTAGAGTCCCAGCCATGAGGAAGGTGTTATTGTTACATCCCCAGGTTAGTGCTATCCCTAAACATTGATCAGGCTGGTAGTTCTGAGCATTTTGGATTTTGATAGTTTTAGCATGTGTTGTTGTCTAAGCTGTTCTCTCTTCCCTTCACTAGGATGACTACATCAAGAGTTGGGAGGATAATCAACCAGTTGATGAAGGTAACTTTATTTCTTGGTTGTGCTCATTTTTTAAAGAGCTGTTGACTCTTCCAGGAGAAAGGTCTTTATAGAAAGTTTTGTGACTCTGATGCCCTTTCTTACCTGCTTACCAAGAATGTCCTGCATCAATTACTTCAGTGTTTCTCCACCTTTTAAGTAGCAAGTACCCCCTGACTTCTGAAAATTGTAATAAGTACCCCAACACTCAATTTTCCACTCTGAGAAATACAATCTTTTCCCCCTTTGCCGCTGGATGACTGTATTTCTCGTAAAGCACGAGAGTTCTGAGTTCTGCAATGCTGTGTGGCTGTGGCAGGTCACAAAACCCCCTGCTGTTTCTCCCCTCCTTCCTCCTCCTCTTCCTCCCTATAGGAGCAAAGGTCAACGCCGGCCAATGGCAGGGTCACGTGGTGTTCTCTTGACACAGGTGGGAACTTGTGAGGTCTGAGCAGGCACAAGCAGCCAACCAGAGTGGATAGCAGTCATCCCTAGGGGGTGCAGGCCTGGGGCAAATCACTGTGGGCTGCCTGCTCCCAGCTGGGAGCTGGGACTGGGTGGGGAGCAGGTGGCTGCCGCTCGCCTCCCTTCATTGGGCTTTTCGCCACATACCCCCTGCCCGTGTCTTACATACCCCCAGGGTACACACACCACAGGTGGAGAAACTATGAATTACTTGATGCTTGCATGGAAACAGAATCTTTGTACCTCCAAGGAAAACCAGCATGCTTCAGCAAGAGGGGCTGACAATTCAGTGGGTGCCACTCTTCCCTCGGAACCCACAAGCAAGTGATGGGACAATGTGCCTCTGGATGAGATTTAAACTGAGGTCTTGACCACTGTGGTCACTAAAGATCTCATTCCACTTTAGTAAGAGTGAGTGTCCTGGCTAAATTCCAACCTCAGTAAATTCTGCCTGCATTTTCCCTGCAGATTCAGCTTGATACAATATTCTTCACCTAGGTCCTGAAGGTTTGGGCAGGGATGCTGTGTGCTGCTGCAGCTGTGGTCTGGTCCAATGTTTACCATACTTCAGTGTTGAGTTAAATGATCTTTCTTGGCAACTTTTGAAAAGACATTGTATAAATGCCAGGGGTTGTTTTGTTTTCATCTGTTCCTGTTGTTGATTCTCCAGTTGAAATCCACACGTATTTTGTGACTCCACAATGAATTGCTATGGAAACAGGCTAGGGTTGGGAAGTCATGGAGAATTCTTGATGCAGGTTCAGAGGGAATGTACCTGAAAAAGCAAAGATCCTATCTTTATGACTCTATCACTAATCCTACAAATGAATGAAGAAACCAACTCAGGAAATATGACATATAGTCTAAACTGAATCAGAATGGGATGTGTTTCAGGATTCGCTAGGAGGCATTCACTGCCCTTTAAATAAACGATTATGTTTTTTGAGTGTTGATCCTCCTATCTCCCACCCCTCTGCCCTCTACATGGTTTTACTGAACTCCTAACAAGTACTTGAAATGGTTCCCATTTGGGCATGATTCCTGCATTCGCAGTAGGATACTGGCCCATCCTGCTTGAGGTGTACTATTGCCCTGATGCTATGCCCAATGCTGTGCCCTGATTTCCCTTCAGCCAGGGCTGGGGCTGCCATGTGCTATTATGGAACATGGTCTACGCTCAGTAGCGAAGGGCTATGAAATACAAGGCATCTGCTGGTGTCAGGAGCAGTTTGATAGCAGCTCTGGCTAGCAGCCAGTGCTGCCTGCTGCAGCTGGTCATCTGTCCCCGAAGAGGTTCTCTGCTCTGTGGGGGATGGTATTCATAAAGGGTTGGACAACATCTGAGACCTGGCATGTGAAGCATTAAAAAATCATATGTGAATTGGCCCCCAAAGTGCAGTTTTATCAAACTGGAGGGACAGAGGCAGCACAGTAAAAATTAGTTCTACCTCACTTATAGATTCATAGTTTCCAAGGGCACTGCTATGATCCTGTGTCTGACTTCTGGAATAACACAGGTCACAGAACTTCCCCTAAATAATTCCTAGAGTGATTCTTTTAGAAACACATCCAATCTTGATTTAAAAATCACCAGTGATGCAGAATCCACCAGCGATGGAGAATCCCTTGGTAAATTGTTCCAATGGTTAATTACCCTCGCTGTTAAAAATATATGCCTTGTTTCCAGTCTGAATTTGTCTACTGTCAACTTCTAGTCATTGGACCCATGTTATACCTTTTTCTGCTAGATTGAAGAGCCCATGATCAAATATTTGTTGCCCATGTAGGTACTTATAGACTGTCATTAAATCATCCCTTAATCTTCTCTTTGTTAAACTAAATAGATTGAGCTCCTTGAGTCTATCACTATAAGATACATTTTATAATCCTTTAATCATTCTCATGGCTCTTCTCTGAACCCTCTCCAAATTACCAACATCCTCCTTGAATTGTGAGCAACAGAACTGGACACACTATTCCAGCAACACTAGCAAGAGTGCTAAATACAGAGGTAAAATAACCTCTCTACTCCTACTCAGTAGTCCCTTGTTTATGCATCCAAGGATCACATTAGTACCTTTGGCCAGAGGGTTGCAGTGAGCTCGTGTTGAGCTGATTATCCACCTTGACCACAAATCTTTTTCAGAGTCACTGCTTCCCAGATAGAGCCCCCCTATCCTGTGAGTATGGCCTGCGTTCTTTGTTCCTAGTTGTATGTATTTACAGCTAGCTATATTAAAACACATTTTTGTTTGTATCCAGTTTACCAAGAAATTCCAATCGCTCTATGTCAGTGATCTGTCCTCTTCATTATTTACCACTCCCCCAATTTTTGTGTCATCTGCAAGCTTTATCGGTGATGATTTTATGGTTTTTTTCCAGGCTATTGATAAAAATATAAAATAGCATAGGTCTAAGAACAGATCCCTGAGGGACCCCACTAGAAACGGATCCACTTGATGATGATTCCATGTTTACAGTTACATTTTGATACCTATCAGTTAGCCAGCTTTTAATTCATTTAATGTGTGCCATGTTAATTTTATATCATTTTAGTTTTTTAATCAAAATATGCAGTATCACGTCAAATGCTTTACAGAATTCTAAATATATTACATCATCACTATTACCGTTATCAACCAAATTTGTAATCTCATCAAAAAAAGATATCAAGTTAGTTTGACAGGATCTATTTTCCATAAATCCATGCTGAGGGACATTAATTACATTACCCTTCTGTAATTCTTTACTAATTGTGTCCCATATCAGCTGCTCCATATCTTGCCCAGGATTGATGTCAGACTGACAGGCCTATAATTATTCCAGTCATCCCATTTACCCTTTTAAAATATTGGCACACATTTAACTTTCTTCCAGTCTTTGGAACTCTCCAGTGTTCCAAGTCTTATTGAAAACCAATCAATGGTCCAGTGAGCTCCTCAACTAGCTCTTTTAAAACTCTTGAATACAAGTTATCTGGACCTGCTGATTTAAAAATGTCTAATTTTAGTAGCTGCTATTTAACATTCTCCTAAGATACTAGTGATCTAGAAAGAGAGTTGTCGTCATCTGATATGACTGCATCATCTGTTTTTCCCCATATACAGAACAGAAATATCTAGTATCTGACCACTGTTAAGATTCTTCTTGTTCCTAGTACACTTAAATAAACTCCTTATCCTTAAATCTGCTAGCCATAGATTTCTCCTTGTGTCCTTTTGCTTTCCTTATCAGTTTTCTACAACTCTTCGCTTTTGATTTATATTCATGGCTACCAAATTCCCTTTTTCCATGTTATATATTATTTTTTATAGCTGCCTTCTCTTCCTCTCTAAACCAAGTTGGTTTTTGAACCAATATGGCCTTCTTCTTTGATTGTAGATTTTTGGACATCTAGTAAAGTGTCCTTAAACAATTCCCAGTTGCCATTCACATTTTCTGACTAAACTCTTTCCTCCCGGCTGATTTAGCTCATAATCATTTTCAGCTTTGTAAAATTGGCCCCTTTAAAGCACTAAATATCTATATTTCTGGTCCGGGCTTTATTCTGTTTGGACATTATAAATGTGATCAAGTCATGATCACTTGTATCTGAGCTACCATTACTTTTTAGTTCTGTGATCAGTTCCTCTTTGTCAGCACAAGATCTAACATAGAATTCCCGTGTGTTGGATGCAACACTTTTTGAGTTAAGAAATTGTCATCTGTACCAAGAATATTTTAGAGCTGTCAGCATGAGATCTCCAGCATGTGTCACCCGATTGAAATCCCCCATGATCAGGCAGCTCTTCTTCCTACACATTAGTTAGGTGCATAAGGAGCTTGTCATCCTGTCCCCTAGTAGATTTGGGGTCTCTAGCACACACCAGCGCATTCATGGCTTTGTGCTTCGCTAGCTTTTATTGTGTTATCCATCACGTCCGGAGTTAGAGAGATCGGGCTCCCGGCAGGCTTGGTCTTTAGTCTGCTGAGCATGGGCCTGCCGTGACTGAAGCCGAATTCCTCTGAGTGCTGCCCCAGCAATAAAGCAGCATGTGTGAGCCTCAGGAGCTCATCAGTGACTAGTGTCTGTTCTTGACAAGCTGGCTTCTTGTTGTTCTATGGATAGAACCCCAGGGAGCTGATACTTTTCACAATTCAGAACCGGAGCAAAGAAATGGATGCAATCGTGTTGACACTTATCTCTGTGGTGTTAGTTGTACAAAATGTTAATTCACCCTCACTTCTCCTTGCTGTGGTACTTCTGTCGTCACCCCCATTTGTAGAGGGAGAAACGGATGCATATTATTAATTATTATTTATTTGTATTACCATCACAGCTCGGACCCTACTCCTGGAGTAGGACTCTAGGCACTGTACAAACACAAAACAAAAAGAGGGTTCCTTTCCGTGCCACACAGAATTTACAATCCAAGTATAAGACAAGAAAGAGCAGATGGACACAGACAGACAGATGGGGAGTGCAAAAAAACCAATGAGATCATATTGGTCAGCATAATAGGCAGTGGTCTGAGAACAGCTGCCTAACTATTGTTCAGGTTTTTGTAGTCATAGCAAAGGAGAGTTTTAAAGACAGATTTGAAGGAGGACAGCAAAGTAAATGTGAAGTGGCTTAACAAAGATCATTTGGAGAGTCTACAATAGAGCTAGGTTTAAAACATGGAAGTTCCTGGCTCCCAGTCCTATGCTCAGACCACTTGGCTACTCTTTTCTGTAAACTGCAGTATATGTTATAGTCCAATAATATAATTTTGCAGCGCTACCTTTTTGAAAAAGGAATGCAGGACAACCTTTTGTTCTAAAACAGTCTGTGCTCTGTGGAAACAGACTTTTTAAAAAATCCCATAAAATCTGTTTAACACAAAATCCTGTTTAGACCTGGTTGAAATTTTCCAAATTTTGATTTTGCAACAATATGTTTAATTGAAATTTCAGAGCACAAACTGGACAAATTATTTTGCAAAAAATTCTTCCTGATTTCTGACCAGGTATACAGCTGGTAGAAAAAAATCCAAATTCTGATTGGAACAAAATGGCTGATTTATTTATTTATTTATTTATTTAAGAAATGTCCATGGTGTTCCTATTTTTTTACCTTACACTAGTCCTGTCCCACCACCAACAGTCAGCAATATATAACATCCAGATTCTAAACCATAGCAAATACCAGCTTTATACTGACTATTTCAGATGTTAATCTCTTGCGTTGTGTGCCCTCCTAAAATGAATATTAAGACACAAGACATATGTTGAGGCAGTCTTCACTAAGACTTTCCTGCCGTATTCGGGGTGAATAGCAACTAGTGGAGCTGCAAAGTGAGATAAAGGCTGTTTGGTATACTAACTATTCACCTTCTTTTTCTGTCTTCAGCTTTGGACACAACCAAAGACCCCTGCCAGAAAGTGAAATGTAGCCGGCACAAAGTTTGCATTGCCCAAGGCTACCAGAGGGCTATGTGTATTAGCCGCAAAAAGTTAGAGCACAGGTAAGAGAGTCTTGGTTCTGTGCAAGATTTCTGAAATAGGATTGTCCCTGTTACAGTTTATTGGACTGGGGAACAGAGAGGATTTTTTTTTTTTTAACTATCTCTTTTTAATACTATGATTCCAGAAATGTCCATCCAAGACTGGTGATGTGCTTTCATATTGTGCCAGTTCCTTTGCTGTGGAAAAACAGCCATGTGAACAATCTCACTTAACAAACGGTTCTATAAAGGGGGTAAGGCCATAGTAGGTCATACAGAGAGATATACTTTAGTGATCTGTTTTGGCAGGATCAGACTTGGACAGATGTTGCAATGGTATTAGTCGATCAATTTAAAATCAGTTCTTGAATTCACTGCTCTTTATAATAATCTTCTTGACTCCCAAGGGAGAAAGTTTTTCTTGTTTCCTAATTCTTACCAATATTGTTTGTTTGATCTGCTGCACCAACACATTCTTTTATTATTGTAGGCTTGACTGTAAAGGCATTATGGCTGGAAATGTATTTTGTTTGATAAGAAAACAGGATCAAAGCTTTTAAAAAACAAACAACCCTTAAACCTATAACAAAGATAGGTTGCAAACAGATTGAGCGAGAAAGCGGTTTGGCCCACTTGACCATGATAGAGTTTTTAACAGTGCTAAACTCCCACAGACCAACATTATTGCTATACCAGGAATTATGTGGGAGTGAGGATGTTGTTGTAATCCACATAGTCAGCTCCTAGTGGACAGGACACAGAAATCCAAGTCACGTTCTTCTCATCTTTATTCCTGTGTGACAGGCAGACCCGAGGAGCCTGCAGAATCTGGCATTAGGGAAGACTTTCTTAATCAACAAAGGTGAAACTTGGCCTGCATTTTTCTATCCATTTGAGGCCAGGTGGATTCTTGCCTCAGCCAGCAGTAGCAGGGACAAAGCAAGAACGTTCAAAGAGCACCGGCCTCTGTTGGACAGGAAAGATTGATGATCAGTTTTTTCCTGGACCTCTCTGTATCCTGTGCTCTAACGTGCCTGGCTGAGTCTTCTCCAGATGGCAGTGCATTTGGGGTATGGCTGTTCATGTTGTTGCAGTTTTGAGCCCTGAGTGGTATAGACAGAACCCTCCCCTGGGTTGGGAACATTGAGTAGCAGAGACAAAACAACAATGCCAGTTGGAGGGACGTTGCCAGGCTAATAGGGTGTGGAGGGTGGGGGAATATAGTCAAACCAGCCCTTCCCCTTCCTAGGAAGATGGAACTTGGTAGTAATTTGCTCTGAATACCTCCTGTTTCCCACAATGCCATGGATGGACTTGGGGCAACTCCACAGACTGGTTGTTATAATTAAAGGTAACCTTGGCATTTACTGTCTTCAGGGATATCCCCTTCCCCAAAGATTTGATCTTAAAAACAATGAATGCATGCCCAAAGGGCTCTGGGAGCCATACCAGAAATAGCTACCAACAACACCCTTAAGGCCTTGTCTACACTGATATTGGGTAGATGTAGCCACATACCACAGTGAAAAGCAGGCTGTGCCCACACTGTGATGATGGGTGCCTCACTGAAAAGCTGTGGCAGTAGGTAGCTGCCAGAGTCTTTCCCATGCTGCCTTCCACCTGCCAGAGCCTTTCACGGTGATGGGGAAAGTCTCCGTCAGTGAGATACTACATGGTTAAACGCAGCATTGTAGACATGGGAGGCATTGCTTGTGCATGTAGAGCCCCATGGAGGGTATATACCCCAGGATTTGGTGTGTCTTTAATCTAGTCCCCTAAGCAGCACCTCACCATTTACACTGCTGTTCATACCAGTGCTAGGGGTGTGTAGTGTCTACTCTACATGCTGCAGTAAGTGTAGACATAGCACATAGCCTAGTAAAATACTAGCAGGTATGTCAAATCCCCATAGCCAGCAAAGCACATGAAGTAGACTAGACGCCCCAGCCCTCCAAACTAAATAGGAAACAAAAGGTTGTTGGGCCCTGCCTGGAATAATGCTTCAGGTATAGGCTGGCGAGCAGAGAGCAAGCGAGTTCGAGTCACACACCCTATTGTATTAATTGAGATGGAATGTATGGACCCAAAAGGCCAAAGGTGTTAACATAACCCACTCACTGTCCAACACTGAACAGTTTTAAACAAGGTTCGGGGTTTGGTATACAAAGACATCAGTTTGATTGGTACCATGGCAAACACCATTAAAAATTCTGTTAGCCTTTTATAAAAGACACAGAAAAGAAGGAAAAGTAGTTAAAGCATTTGAAATGTAAACTATTAATACGGCTTTCATTTGGACAACATTCCTTGTTCCCTTTCTCTGTAGTTGAAGAGAGTTTTTAGAAGGAAAAGCTCCCTTGATTGACAGTCTTTGAGATGGTGTAACTGTCCTTTTGGGGGGAAAGAAAAGAAGTTAGTTAAGATGGGCTGGAGCTGTTGTGTCTGTTTCTGTTAAAGTTTGATCCTGTTTCCTGGAAGACAAGACAAAACAAACACGTACAAAAAAGAAAAGAATAGCAAGGCTAGAAAATGCAATTTCCGTCACTGGTGTTGACTCTCACTTGAAACCTCACTGCTGCAGAAACACAGTCAGCACCTGTCTTATCAGCCACTCGGAGACCTGGCAAACTTGCACCAGCATCCGGCTGTTCAGGGTATTCCATTTCGCTGCCTCTTTCTGGGTACAGGCTGGCAGCAATGTTGCAAAATGTGCCATGTTGGCCAACTAAGCCAGACTTTTGTAGACAGAAGGAAAAGAAGCGAAGAATAGGGAAGAGAAGAAAGTGAGGAAGGAAAAGAACACATGGAGGGTAGAGGATGACACAGTCTCGCATCCCAGGTGGTGTCTGGGACATAGCTGATCGTAAAAGGGGTGATGTCATCTGGGTCCCTCTTTCTGTCCTGGTCTGGTCAGGACAATTTTCAGGATTAGGACGAAGAAGGTCTGCAGTCCCAGGAGACAATGGGGCTGGCAGCCATGACAGTGAAGCTTACTCCTTCCCTTTCTCCCGTCTTTCAGCCAGCCAGTATCACAGGAGTCAGGTTTCCCCCCAAGCCCTCTGAGCACCCTAAAAGGGGAGTGATGGGTGGGATAGTCCATCCTCATTATTTTGTCCACCAAGAGGCCTGATTTCTGACTCCAATTTTAGTTCACTGATTTCTGGTCTTCTACTTCTTGTTCACCAGTCATCATCTTAAAACAGCCCTTGGGTGGCATCAGTAAAACCCTTCCTGTTTAAATGAATACAGTCTTTCCATTTCCTCCTCACACCTTTTCTTGTACAGTTTTATGTAACTGGTCACTGTAACCATTTATGAACTGCCACTCACTTTTTACAGGTGAGCGCACAATTAGGTAAAATTGTAGGTCCCGTTATCACAGCAGCCCTCCGTGGAGAAAGCCCTGCCTCCCCTCACACTTCGGGGTGGTTGGTTGTTCCAGTTCCAGCTGTCAGAGCTGCAGTAACAGGACACTGATTACCAGACTGGCCCGGCCTCAGCCCGTTGCCATCACACCCTGAAATGTCAGTGTCTCTCTCTATGGCCTTTAAGAACCGCCTTGTTCGCTCTGCTCTTGTACCAATTGTTTCCTTGGGACCAGGGAGCCACCTCCCACCTGCCTTCCCTTGCAGTCTTGAGACCCAGGTAAGACAATCAACTCCAGGATCACTTGGGCTTCGGTTCCACATCTGTTGCTCCAAAGTTCACTTCCATCCTTCCCCTCGCAGCAGCCTCCTTCCCTCCCTCTCCCCAGTTTGACAGGCCAGTGAACAGCTGCCTTCAGGCCTGCAAAGTGAGACCAATTTACCACAAAACGATGAGAATAATGCATTTCTTTGGGGGGCCAAGGAGCACAGCCCATGAGCAAGTTCTGTTGAGAAGCGAGGAGGTTTGGGTGAACTACCCAGCACCTCTCTCCATCTCTCTCTCCCTCTCCCCTCCCATGGACAGAATCAAGCAGCCTGCCCTGAAGCTTCATGGAAACAAAGAGAGCTTCTGCAAACCCTGTCACATGACCCAGCTGGCATCTGTCTGTGGCTCCGACGGACACACTTACAGCTCTGTGGTGAGTGGGGTGGCGAGGCTCAAATGCCGAGAAGGCGGGTGGGTGAGCTGTCAAAGGACTGGCTGTGGCGAGCTGCCGTGTTTGATGGCTTCCAATGAAGAGGCAGTTTTAGTGCGGCTCACGTCTGCATTGGCGCTCACAACTGTATCTGCAGCGGTTCCCTAGCCACGCTCTCTGGGCTTGGCGCTGAGGCCCAGGAGTGATTGAGGAGTTTGGCTCCGCAATCCATGAGGGGAATACCAGGAGTGACGTGAGCTCGTGCTGGGGAGATCAACTCAGTGCTGGGTTCTGCACAGTGGTGTAGTAGTAACAGTAGCAGTGGGAATACTGTGTGTGCAGCACACCAAAGCTTAACCGGGCAACATGGCTCAGAAGTGAACCCCAGCTGGTTTGGGAAACCCCTCTGCACTGTGCTGACCTTCTTTTGTTGCCTGTAGATCTGGTAACAAGAAGATGGAATCTGTATCAGTTAAACTGTTAGCCTGACCATCCAGAACTGCCAGAAACAGAATATTAGAGGGCACAGTCTAGCCCTCCTCTGCGCCCTGACTCAGTAGGGCTGCAAGAAAGCCCATGAGGCGCTCAGTGCCAGGAGCCTGCTAGTTAGAGTGGAGATGAAGTAACAGCAAGGTCAATTGGAATGATCTGGCCTGTATGGTTCTGTACTGGTGACTGGGTAAAGGTGGTTCCTGCACAGATCTCTTCTGCTCCTGAACTTGGAATTGCTTGAAAAGGTTACACAAAACTAGCTGCAGGATTAGTGTAGTGGACTGACCCTATGCATGGGGCCTTGGTTTTGTTGGAACGAGTCCTGGGGAGCATGGAAACATGAAACCCAGACGAGCACATTTCTATTTGTGCATAACCAAGAAGAGGCCCATCTGGAGGTGGTGGTTCAACTCCCTGATCTCACTCCTGTAACCTAGTGAGGCTTTGCACTCCGTTGGGATCATGCTGGTTATCCCAGAGGCTTGACTGGTGTTTCCTTTTCCATCCAAGTAACAAGCATGGCTTGGGTGGTGTGGGCTGCAGAGTGCTCAGAGCAGGATCATGCTTATTGCAACTGCACTGACTCTTCCTGCTCCTTCTCTCAGTGTAAACTGGAGCAGCAAGCCTGCCTGACCAGCAAGCAGCTGGCAGTGAAGTGTGAGGGCCAGTGTCCCTGCCCAACCGAGCATGGCCCCATCTCAACCACGGATGTCAAACAAGGTGAGAGAGAGAGGCCTGCTCTCTAGTTTGCTGTATTACCTTGGGACACACGATCCATAAGCAGAGTACACGTTCTGTGATGGGGAGGGGAGGACACACGGAATAATGCAGGTGCCAGCACGGGTGGCCGTAGGCTCTTGGGATAGGTCAGTGAGGTTGTTCCGTGCCCTCCATCTCCCAGACGAAATGCGTGAGCACCCTAGCCCAACTAGAGTCAGTCCATAGATGGCAACATTTGAAATGTTTTCCAGGGACAACTCTGCAAAACAGAAGGCAGTTCAGGAGCTGCTAAGACCCCTCAGCCCCAGGGCTTTGTGTGCCATGTTACTCTGCATGTCAGCACCTTGGACAATAAGTAAATAGTCAATAGTGAGAAGAGAGAAGGCAAGTGGAGGATCAGCTCCTGTTCTCATTGAAATGAATGGTAAAAGATCCTTTGACGTCAGTGAGAGCTGGCTTGGCCCTAAAGGCAGAGGCTGTAGTAAAGAGAGGGAGTATAACAGACAGAAGGGAGACCAAGCGAAGGTGAAAAGCAGGAAGAAGGAGAGAAGAACAGAAATCAAAGAGGTGGAAAGAGGGAATGAACAAGGAGAAAAGATGAACACACCAGGGGCAGGACAGGAGCCCAATGATATGGATAATGCTGTAACAATATGAAAGCCCACAGACACTTTCAGGCAGCATATTTTTTCCTGGGGGGAACTAATTGGAAGAGACACTTCCTGGGGACCTGTCTGAGAAACCATGAGGTTGAAGAAACCAAATTGTAAGCTGCCCCATAGAGCTGGAGTTTATTCATTAATCTTGTGTCAGCATGAGCTCTGATATGGCAGAAGATCCAGGCACAACAAAGCATAAAACAGCTGTGGAGAAAAGGAGCTGAGAGAGAGGTCATCCAAGGGCAGGCCTTGGGGAAGGTGTGGGGGGGGTGTTGCCAGCAGCAGGGACAAAGCAAAGAGGTCACTAGCTGGAGGAGTGCATCAGTGGAGATTTTTTGGCACTGTTACCCATTTTTTTCCTTTTACTTCTCTCCACCCTTGAGACCATGACAATAGGCCTCCTCTATCACCATCCCCAGGAATTGTGGGAACATCCATTTCCATGCACCCAAAGCCATGTTTCTGCCCCATGCTAGGGAACTACCCTCGCTATCCAGTCTGGGCATCCATTATCATCCTCCCAGCCCTTGTTGTCAGCTGCGATGCTTGTTTAACAGTCTGCCATTTAATTTCCAGAGACCTGTACTGGGCAGGACTTAGCAGATCTGGGGGACCGTCTGCGGGACTGGTTCCAGCTCCTACATGAGAACTCCAAGCAGAACAGTTCTGGAAACCCAGGAACCAATCCAGTGAATGGTATGGAAACTGCAGATGTTGTTTGTGACCACGGAAATCCCCTCCCTCACTCTGGTCATGCTGAGATGCACAGTGATGGGGACTGTGCTCAGTGCAGTCAGGTCTGGTGCATGCATTTCAGTTTGCTAACTTCAGTGTCTGTTAGTTCCATTTTCTCTGGCAGTGAGCTAAAGGGCAGCCGATGATTAACATGGTCTAGGGTTTCTCATATTGGGGCACTGCAGTTGAACCTTTGCACCTCATAGCTGATTGCACGGTCACTATCCCACAATATAGCTGCTAAGCATGCAGACACCTGCTTCTCTTGCCTCCTGTTGTTAATAGTTTGATGGAGACACAGACATACCTTGAATACAGTATCACCCTATCTCAAAAAGAACACAGCAGAAACAGGAGGGTACAGAGGAAGGCCATATAAATAATTAGACTTTCCTCCCTATATGGAGAAGTACCCAGATTGGGACAGTTTCTTTTAGGAAAGCAAATAAAGAGGATGTAATAGAGGAGTATATAATAACGAACAGTAAATATGGTATAAAGAAGATGAATCAGGTGCTCCTATTTATTCATAAGAGCAGCCAAACTGGGTTAGACCAATGGTCCATCTAGCCCAGTATCCTGTCTTCCAACAGTGGCCAATGCCAGGTACTTCAGGGGGAATGAACAGAACCGGCAATCATCGAGTGATCCAATAGATAGTGCAGCAGTGGGGGCCACATATGTAGCTAAATGGATGACTATCTGAGCACCTCAGTCTGTAATGTGTTTCTCCTCACAACAATCTGCAGGGGGTAGGATCCCTCAGAGTCCTTCTGCTTATGGAGAACTGAGCAAAAGGGATCCTTACTCCACTGTTCCCTTTCCCCATTCCTCTTTCCTTACAGTGGAGCAGAGGTTTCCAGTGCAGGAGGCACAATGAAGCTGACGGCTCTAGCTTTACTCTGGTGGAGAGTCCTCCTACATGTAGAGAATTCTCCAGGGGGAATCTCCAGCTACTTGAAATTCACTTTGAACTGCATAAGCAGAGGAAAGTGAACTTGTTGGCCAGAGAATCTGGCTCATAATCTCAGGGGAAGAGGACATTCTCTCACAACCGGGATCTCCTGTGCTATATAAATACCAGGATGAAGCTAATGCATTTTCAGATAGGACACACACGCATCCCTTTTGTTGGACTATCTTGTGTTGTGACCCTACGAGAGCTCCCATTGTAAGCAGGATTGGATCAGGACAAAATTTGGCTACAGAAGGTGGTGATTCAGTAGGTGGCAGCCTTCCTTTGAGTCAGCGCAGGACGGATGTTCTAGCATGGGGCTAATTGGACATTGGGTTCCTTGTTTTAAGTCTCAAACCAAGCTCCTGACCACATGTATTAAAGATCCATTTTGTCAGAGCAGACATGTCAGCGCAGGAGTCCCAGTCTGATTCCATCCTGGATCATTTCTTTCTGCCTACCTGGAGGAGGTCTGTAGTTTCAGTTGGAAACTGAAACCCTTCACATCCTAGGCTAAACTGGGCTGGAGTTCTGTTGTGCTTTGCTAAACAGCTCCTGTGTTCTACGCCGGAGGCAGCCTCATTTCGGCAGTGAATGAAATGATGCATGTAAATGTCATGTGACAACGTTCTATTGAAATGACTTGATCTATATTATACCCTGTGATTCCAGCGATGGATGGTGATCAGATCATTTTATCTGATGGATTTTGGTGCAGGGGCGTAAATCTTACTGTATATGCCATTATTAACCTGCTGCATTCTGGTTGGCTTTGAGACCACTCCGGTGTGTGTTATGGCCAGTCCGAGGACCGACTATGCAGGTAAAAAGATGATGATAATTTTTAATGCATGCAGAGCTTTCCGGAGTGGCTGAAAGTGTCTGCTGTGTAACTTTTAGGATTGAATAAAAGTTGGTCATGCAGAAACCTGCCTGGTTGGGGGTGTAGCCATTATTGTGTTAGATATGCACTGGTCAGGTAGAATAACGAGAGAGCTTTCGGCAAGGCCTATCAGCTCTGCCAGCTGCTGTGAGTACAACCCAGGCAAACACTTCAGTGTGCCTATCAAAACTGGGTTCCCTGTCCCTTGAGTGGTGTCTGAGGTTTGTCCCAAAGCACATGTGGAGGGTGGAGTGAGCTTGGTCAGGAGGAATCTGGTCAGTTTAAATGTCAGTGAACAAAAATCTCTGCGCTGATTGCTCCCCGGGGGCAGCCTGTTTGATGAAATCAGCAGTCAGAGCTGTGTTTGAGGCAGACGCTTCTCTCCCATGAGCTTTCCTTCTTCAGCTCTGATAATCAGAGCTGTTGGCCATGTCCATCTATAGCCAAACTGGCAGCTGCTTTGTATCCTCTCCGAATAGGGAAAGAGAAGCAGGGTTTGAAGACTGTTGCCCAGAGACTCAGCCTGAGAATCCTTCTTGCTTTGCCGATCTGTGTGTGTCTGGCAGGGATTACAGTGCATGAAAACAGTGCAGGACTCCTCCGGTGAAGCGCTCAGACTCCCCACTGCTGCAGTGCTCAGCTTTTATGCCCTGTGATCCTCCTCATAGTTCTTCCTGACCTCCTTCACCTTGTATAAATTTGTCCTGCAGCAGAGATCCATTTCATCCCAATGGTATGGTTCCTGAGGCCACCTCAGCATCGTGGCCTCATGTCAGGACACGGTCACAATGTCAGGGCATTTCATCAGCCCTCAAAAGGAAGTGTTAGTGACAAAATTGGCCTGGCCCCTGAAAATAAAGGGTGCATGGCTGCCTGTTCACCCCAGTCTGGCACCTCATGCCAGCACGCCATTCACTCTGACACGGACAGGGCACAGCAAGGGATGCTGTTCTTGGGTGAGAAGCAGCAGAAGCACTTCAGCACATAAAGCCTAAATGGGTTTGCAAACTCTCTGTCAAGGAAGTCCCCTATCCCAGGAAAGTCCCCAGTCATCATTTTTCTCCCTTTTATTTTCTGTCCTTACTCCTTCGATCACACACACAATTCAGCACCCAAGTTTGACTCTTGCCAGCATTCCACCCTTCCAGGAGACTGCTCCATCTGACTGCACCCATGTGCGTAGTGGTGGGGTGGGTGTGGGGGATAAAGACATTTTTTATTTGACTCTCGCCGTTCCCTGCACTCCCTCTGTTTGCTCACAGTGCTGGACAAGAGCCTGGTGGCCAGTTGCAAGGATTCCATTGGCTGGATGTTTTCCAAGTTGGACACAAACAATGACCTATTCCTGGACCAGACAGAGCTCGCAGCTATCAACCTAGACAAATACGAGATTTGCATCCGGCCCTTCTTCAACTCCTGCGACACCTATAAGGATGGCCACGTCTCCACCGCAGAATGGTGCTTCTGCTTCTGGAGAGAGAGTGCGTCACCATCAGGTTTCTCTTTAGAGAGAGCGCTGTTTTGTATGGCCTTCTTAGTCAGCAATTCTGTATGGATATCGAATAGTCAGTAACCTCACAAAATGTCTGCCCCCTCCTGTAAAGTCCCAAATGGTTTGGTTTGCTTACAGAAACCCCTTTTTCTGTGTCCCATTTCAGCAGGTAAGGTAAGCTGGTGTGCCTCTGCTGTCAGGTCCTAGGACATAAATCTCCAGGGCATTTTCAGAAAAGGCTCCTACCTTTCTTACTCACTTCCTCTGACAGTTCACCAGAGCCAGGCTTTGGTCACCTTCAGGGCACAGTGTCTGGCACATCTGTTCAGACAGGCTATTAACTAAATTTCAGGATGGCAGCATGGACTGATTCCCAGGCCCTGATGGTAGCCATTGCTCTATTAGCATCTATCTCTTAAGCACTTTCTTGTGGGTTTACATTTTAAAAAGCAGTGAGGCAGCCAGATGCCAAAGGGGTACGGTAATATATATACTGCTGTAAATAAATGTAAAGGGTAATAAAGAGTGAAACGCATTCTGAAAACGGCCATCCCACCTAACATTTCCATTCAAGTTCAGTATGTGGATAGCCCTGTATTATACAATGAACTGGGTGAGGCACTGCTGGCAAATGGGAAGATCCTTACAGAAGAGCCACTGTTTCAGACTGTCATTCCAACCGGGAGTGAGAGCAAGAGGACATTAGCCAAGAACCTGACTGTGTCCAATGCTCTAGGTTCCACTGGGGGAGCTCTCTGATTAGCACATAAAGGAAGCTGGGAGGAGGGGTTGGATGAGGAGAGAGATTGAGCAAACCTGGTTCTTCTGGCCAATTTAAGGCAATCCTCACATCCATTCACCACCACTGAAACATCCCCTGGCCACTGCTGAAGGAGGAGTTCTCCGCACAGAAATAGGCATGCTGAAATGCACACTCGGCTCTAAGAGGTGTTTGCTTTTGGGTATTACAGAGCCCCCCTGTCTCGTTGAGCTGGAGAGGATCCAGATCCAAGAAGCAGCAAAAAAGAAACCCGGTGAGTCATGGGCCGTGTGAACTTCCCCATAATGATGGGATGGAATTCTCTCCCCTTGTAGCAGGATCTAGTCCTGGCACAGCTTGTAGCCTGCAGGCTTGGCATTGCTAAGTGTCTTGGGTTAATGATGGTTGGGAAGTTCTCACCCTTCACATTCCTTCTGAGCACAGTTGAAATCTGCTTCTGCCCCTTTATCTCCCTGCAGTCAAGATATGACCCACCTTCTGACACCAGCATGGTATTTCTCACTATGATGCATAAGGTGTTACTTTGAGTTAGTGTTGGACTCATCTGAGACTTTGTGACAAGATGTTTGCAGCTGACATTCCTGCTTCGTGACCTAGTCCCCTGAACCGCTGATAAATGCACTCTGTGACGTGCCCCATTGTGCATGCTCCTGTAATTTCATTTTTGTGAGACAGCGTCAACTGCAGGTTGCTGGATTTCTGAGACACTTGTTCTGTACTTCTTTTTAGAACAGCTGAGTCCATCTCCATGTTTCAGAAGCAACAGTGGCAGTCGTACTGTACATTTCCTCTCACTGGGCCCAGTTGTGGAGATGCCTGTTGTTTTTTCCCCCAGGTGTTTTCATTCCAAGCTGTGATGAGGATGGCTACTACAGGAAGATGCAGTGTGACCAAAGCAGTGGGGAGTGCTGGTGTGTTGACCAGCTTGGCATGGAGCTGACAGGAACACGGATACATGGCAACCCAGACTGTGGTAAGGACACTGAAGGGAGGAGACGGAAGTGTTCCTGTCCCTCTCACTTGGCGGTGAATGAGTATTGCACCACAGAGGAGCAGCTTTGACTGCTCTGTTGCTTCAGGAAAAGGCAAGTGAATATCATAGGAGGAATACAGAGCAAACACAGAAACCTTAATTCCTGCAAAGCCTGGGCCCAAAGGGTCAGCAAAGCCTACGCTGAAGGCTAATAACTCTGGAGATCTTCGGATCCATAGATCTTTCAAACCACAAAGGGTCCATTGTGATCATGTCTTCATAGCACAGGCCATAGGGCCTCTCCAGAGATTCCAGCAGTGAGCCTAACCGATGTGAGAGTTAGGTCATAGCAAATTAAAATAAACCTCAGCCTAGTCCCTAATGGACATTGGTTTACTTGGTAAAACCTTTACCCACTTTGGCACAGATGATTGCCCAGATGGTGCTTGAGGGGTACCTCAGATTAAGGTCGCAGGGATGTTGTTTGTGAGGCCAGAGGTACACTGGGAGAGCTGCGTCAAGGCCTGGGACTGGCACTGAAGGGCCATTGCTGGAGAAGAATGAGGTGCATTGTTAGAGCTGGGCAGGGCTGAGTTTGCACACACTTATCATGCGTAAGTCTACACTGCAATCACAGGCAGCTTGAGTAGACAAACCCCAGATAGCTCTAACCAAGCCAGTTGAGTCCTGAAGCAGTGAAGCCGTGGCAGCACTGTGATTGCAATGTAGACATACTGACCAGAGCCAGGCATGACATCGGGTATTATCGCTCCCTTGCTTCTGAAAGCACTAACTAAAGAGACAATCTTTCTCTGCAGGAACCAAAGAGGGGAAAAGAATAGACTGGTGGTTATAGGAATGTGAACTTTACACAAAGGGCCCTCTCTAAATGGGCTCATTTCTAGTCAAGGTAGCTGGCTCCCTCTCTAAGCCTAGAGCAGAATATTGTGGGGTACACTGGACTCCCAGCGGAGTGGTTTCCCTAACTCACGCTCTCTTGTTGTTGTAGATGACATAGTTGGGTTCTCGGGGGATTTTGGGAGTGGCGTTGGATGGGAGGATGAGGAAGAGAAAGAGACTGAGGAAGCTGGAGAAGAGGCCGAAGAAGAGGAGGGAGAGGCAGACGATGGAGGCTACATATGGTAGAAGTGGAGAAGAGCACAGTTTGGTCGGGATGCTGGCAGCAAGGCTGGGTGACAGCAGTCGTACTCGAAGGAGATGAGCAGCTTAATGAGATGATCAGGAAACACAGTTGAATGTAACTTACTATAGTAGAAAAAAGTGTGTGTGCGTGTGTGTGTGTGTGTGTGTGGATGCGTGGAGTGTTATTTACAAGGCCACAGGGATACCCTGCATTCTCCCAGCATAGCAGAAAGCACCACTGGAGCAAAGCAAAAGTAAAAAGCAGTCTGTAGTGTTGGTTCATTTGTGGTTTTTTTGTTCCACTTTTAGGTCTGTGTTGAATATTGCAGCCCATGGACACAAATACACCTTAATGTGCACATGTTCACACATACCCACATGCATATTCACAGCTATGTTAACCACTGAGGGGAAAGCCCACCAGTAATTAAAATCTTGTTATATAAATCCAGCTGCTGAACTAGCTTCCCACTGACTTTAGCAGTAGCACACGGCAAACACCTAGGAAAATCACAAGAGCGTTCCCCAGTCTGCATTGTGGCACGTGAACTGCCCTGGTTTAAATGACAGGCTGTATTAAGGGGCAGTCCTTCACTTGCCTAAAGTTTAGCTGTAGAGTTGCACCGCCAAGGTCCAAATGCAGGGTTGTACCCAGTATGCATGAGACGGAATTGTCCTTGTGCCTGTTTGAGAGCCCTGTTTCTTGGGGAAAATTAACCAATTAGGATTTTGCATCTTGCTGTTGAAAGTAATGCTCTCCTGTAGGCCAATGATTACTGTTTAGGCACCTGTGGCTTGCTCAGCAGCCTATAACGCTAAAAAAGGGTATCAAAGCTTTTTGCCAAACAGATTGGTCATGAATTAATTTCACATCTTCTAGTGGCACAGAAAAGAGGGATCAGGCGCTTTGACTTGCAGACAGTTTAATCATAGGAGCAAAGTTCTGATCAAGGGTTTTAATAAATTTGGGAACCTTGCATGATGAAAAAACAAACAGCATCGACAGACTCATTACAATGAGGTCTCAAGAAAACCTTTTCTGTACCCACTTCCTTCCGCACGGTAGGGCAAGACTGTTCCCTGCAGTATATTCTCTACAGCTAGGGCATGCCTTGAGATGAAGCCAAATAGCCTTGTCTTTAAGAACATAAGAATGGCTATGCTGGGTCAGATCAATAGCTGTCTAGCTCAGTATTCTGGCTGCGGACAGTGGCCAATGCCATATGCTTTAGATACCCATTAATGGGGCCAGGTGAAATGTATTGGTGGTGCCAGTCCATTTATTAGGGATAAGGAGAGAGGAAAGGGGAGAGCAGTGTTCAATGACAATGGGCCATGACACAGACTGTAGCTTTGTCTTGTCCAAGTACCAATTGAAGACTTTTGTCTGCGTGTGAGCGAGAGAGATGTGTTGTGGGCTTCAGAGAACTCTTACTTTGTTCTACTCTTTGGGAGCTGCTTAGACCAGTAGAAATGGATGTAAGGCTGCCCCTTTGGCTTCTTGAAACCATTGTATAATTCCAGCCACAATTTCCATTATTGGTCCCAGAAAGTCTCCAGGTAGAGGGAGATGAGGGACTAGTCACAGCACAACTCCAGTTTGCTTCTTTCCCTGGTCGTGGGAATAGACTGACACCTTCAACCTTCCAGGAAAGGAGAAACAACATCTGAAAGGCTAATTTCTTTCCTGCCCTGCCGCTACCACCCCCCACCCCCCGCAGCAGACAAGGCACATGGATGTAGGCACATTGTTCATTTACCAGTGTTTTTTGTCATTGCTCTCAGGAAGGCACCTACTATTTCTGTTCAGCTTGTATGCCAGTGGGGTGCTGAGCTGAAGTTTTTTGGGTCACTTTTGAATTTTCTGTTAGTCACTGGCCAATTGAGAAGCTCTGCTGAACTGGAAAAGCCAATTCTTTAGGTTTTAATACAGAAAAACCAGCTACCCAAGAACACATTTAAAAGCAGGAAGAGTAGGCTAGTGGAGCATAGGATTCAGCTTGGGAACACAGTGCAGTTGAAGACGAAGCCAAACCTGAAAAAAACGTTTTGTCAGTGAAAGAAAAGCTGTCGTCCTGTCCCGTCCGTCTCCCCCCCCCCCCCACTTGTGGAACAACCATCCATGTAGCTTCATTGCAGCCTCTGTGAGCCCCAACTGGGTGTCTGAACTTGGCTTAAGCAGCTTGACTTGCTTTTTTTGATGGGGACATTTACAGTGAGTGCACACACGAAGGGGCTTAATCCTATGCCCGTGAAGTCAATGGAAGTTTTACCAGTGACTTACCTGGAAGCTGGATTGGACCCAACCTATGTTAATTTCAGTTTGGTGGGATGGCCCCTCCCAACAGTCAGATGCTAAAGTTGTATGTGTGAGCATATGGTTGTGTGCCTTGAAAGCCTGTGCATGTATGCGCAGTGTAAACGCGTGTCCCAGTGCACAGAGAGTGAATGGGTGTGGTTGTGTGCTAAAGGAGGGGTCGCCAGCTGGGCTTACATTGGGCATTCCAGATCTGATGTGACATTAAGCCTAAAAGGCTCAATGTGCTTCTGCATATTCTTTAAACAACATTTTTCAAAAATCTAAAATCCCAGTATCCCGAGTACCATGCTTGCAATGATGCCATGTTAGCGACCACTGTTATGTAGCCAGCTGTGATGATAAATGCACCTTGCTGTGTCAAATGCTTTACATTCCTTTCCGCCCAATCTCGCTCTAATAAGTACACAGACAGCTGCTCCCCCTTTATTCAGCTATTTCTCCTGATCTTCTGAGGAAAGAATAATTGACCATGACTGATGAGGCCACTCTGCATTGGAATGTGCCACTCCCAAAGGGGCTGCCCTTCTCAGTCAGTGCGCTACTTGAAATGTTCGGTTTTTCTTAGGATTTGTGTTTTGTATTAGGTTTTCTTCCCCCCATCACTGTCACCGCAACACAGCTGTGACCTTTCATTCCGAAAAGCTCATTTTTACATCCCACCCCTAATTTCTTTGTCATTGTCTTTTGGGGCTTTTCCAGTTGGTTTTGTTTGTTTCATGCCCGGTTAGCTATGATACTGGATTTGCTTCCAGTTGTGCATGTTTAATAATCTGTAAATATGTTTTTGAATCTATTTTCTAACCCTGAAGGGCTCTAGCTATGTAGAGCCCCACCCCAAAGATGGAGACTGATGGTGAGTTTTGAACTAGTTATTAACGCATTTGAGCCTAGGTGAGACTGAAGGACTCCAGGCTGCAGTGGTTGGGCTAGGATTCAGTTCAGTAGAGAAAGCTCCACTAGAGCAGTTTGACTCTGCTAACAAGGCTGATATGGCTGCAGAGTTCATCTCCTCCTTTAGCTGCAGAGGCAAAATGTAAACAAAGGAACGAACATGCAAGTCATTTGAAGCCCTTTGCTTTCCAGAGCTCTACCTCCCTGCCAATGCGCACACAACAGGACTGACCTCTCCCCTGTAATTTTCCTGGTTGTAAATATAGCACTCTGTGTGTTGGGGTTCTTTGTTTGTTCATTTGACACCACCCCCATCTCCTTAGCAAGCAACTCAACCATCATGCCTGCCCACATATCAAGCACTTGTGCTAGCATCATGTGTCATGGTGTCTTTGCATTGGCAGGAAGGGAACTAGGAGAGGAAATGTCTTGCTACAGTTTTGGCCCTGTGGATATTGCTCTTCACTGCTGTGCGGAGGACCTATCTTCCGTTCCTGGCTTCTCAATCTGAGATGGGATGTGTGCTAAGAGGTTGCTGGAAGCACTATGTTCAGACTCTGAGGCAGGGGGGAGGGCCTTGCTGTTGCACAGCAGCACCTCCCCTGGAAAATACAAATGGTGTAGGTGGATGCAGAAGGTAGTCTTAGCCTTCTGGTCAAGGTGAATAGAATGAGAGGTGGGATCTGGGAAGCTGCAAAGTGGGCAGGTGGAATCCTAGGCCAGGTAGAGGACACTAGAATGCTTTTTGGCTCAGCTGTATACTTTTCAACTGTGGCTGATCATTCTTCATGTTTTTGCATTTAAGCTTCCTATGGCTCTTTGCCATACGCTTCTTTTTTACTGTGGAATGCTCTGTCTATACAAAATGTAGCACCATGTCCTTAAATCATTTATCAATCTTTTTCTCTTGTCGCCTCCAAATTGGATCTTAGCTCATTGGTGATCAAGAGGCCACGTATATTAAAACCACCTGTAGATAAGTATTTTGAAGGTGTTGAAAACATGTTAATTTTGTTTTTTAATTATATACTTAAAGAAAATGACTAACAAAATTCAGAGAGGAGCAACAGCTTATAGCCTGAAACATATTAAAATGTCTTATGTGCAATAACTTTGACTTTAGAGTTAAAAATCGTGTTCAAGTGCTTGGACTTCAGTTTGTATATTTAAGTGCTGAAATTGTATCGCAGTAATTTTAGATGTAAATCCAAACTAAGCATTAGAATGTACATGTGCGTTTGAGGGGCACTAAAGCGCCAAACATTTCAGTTCTTAGGGCTCTTTTCCTAGCTGTTGCTCTCCTGCCCTGCTTCACAAGGTCCCCAGGGAAAGCTGTTTCACATTCTGTGTCTGCCTAATACTTAACCTAAGGAAACAAGTACACACACCAAGAAATGAAAAATACGTTATTTTAAAAAAAATAAAAATTTATGAACACTCTTTTTCCCCCAGTGCTGTCATCTTCTCTGTTTTAAGAGACTCAGGCTGGAGTGTGAATTCAATATGACAGCTGACACCCAGCAGGGGAGACTCAAGTTCTCCATCTGCTGTAGATGTAGCATGCTGAGCTCCAGGAGAGGGGACAGAAGTGTCTTAAGTTCCACCTGGTCAATCTGTTGCCAGACCATCTTGCAAGATTTGGGCAATGCCTATCACCTATGAGGGTGTTCGCCAGAATGCATAGTCCTGAAAGCAGATGCTACAAAATTAGGGGCAATCCTCAGTAGAGCTGCAAACTGACGGGGAAGGACCCTTCAGGATAAAACGACTACCTTTGGGGTCTCTCATCAGAACCTTACCCCACTTTGCAAAAGCCATCCCAACCCTTCACCAAACCTGCCCTCTGCTGCTCTCCTACCACCTCCCAGGGGAAGACCCTGAAGAAAGTGCCATTGAGGGAGAGGGAGTGCACCTGAAAGGGTGTAGCTTCCTGCCTTGATGTTTCATGTCCCATTCCCTATGTGGTGTTGGTCCAAGGAGCTGGAGGGATGAATTTTTTCCACCACTCCTGACTCCAGTTCTAGGCTTGTCTCCAGACACTGGCCTACTATACTGAGGTACTATAGAACACTGGAGCTGGCCTGCCTGAAAAACTTTCCTCTGATCTACTCCCTTTCTTTGTCCTGGCTGTGCTGTCAGGAAGTGGAAATACTGTCCCATTTTTTCAAAAGTAGGGCTGCTACAGATTGGCTCTACCGCCTCCCCCCAAGCACAAGCTATCTGGCAACTGACTTACACATGGCTGCCCCTGTAGCCATTATAGAGCCATTGCACTCACCCAAACAGCACTCATACATGATAATGAACTGTGTCACAGCACTGCTGAGCACAGGGAGTACCAGTGTTCCTATGTCACAGAGGGGGAAGAGGAGTACAGAAAGGTTAAGTGACTTGGCATAGGTCACAGCAGTTTAATTGTGGCAGAGTTGGAACTAGATCCCAGATCTCTTGGTTTCCAGGCCTATGCTTTACTCGTAAGCCTGTACGTCTACAAGCATAAGGGGATTATTAGGCTGAGCAGACTGTGTAGATGCATAGCCCATCCGCCTGTTCTGCATGCTCCATCAGGCTGGGTGGGTGACTAAAGTAGGCACTAATGCCCACTCCTACTCCTCTGGTACCCGTTCCTGTTGCAGTTGCTTCAGTTTCTCTAAAGGAGCTGCTGATGGCGCTTTGCCTGGGTATCCTGCACAGCTGTCAGGTCTGTGGCACAGCCAAGTGCTTCAGCTGACTTTTCTTTCCAACAGCATCTCAATAGACACAAAAAAGCTTAACAGCCGCCAAGCCCGGCAGATGGTAACTGTTGTCCAGCCACACCCTTTGGTATCTCGGGGCTGCAGCTCTGTTCAGTTCACCGCTCAAAGGCTTTTGTTCAATACGGAACAGTGTGGAGTTCTTGGAAAGGGTCCTAGTTGGCTAATTTTTGGTCTGGTCATCACCTATCCTGTAGAAAACTGCACTAGACGTCTCAAACCAGTGCAACGAGCTCAACCACTGGGCACAACACAGTGTTGAATTCTGCTCTCCGTTACACCACTGCTGCCCCACTAATTTCTGCATGCGTGTAAGTGAGAACACAACTTCTCCAACCCAGATGAGAGGCCCTATGCTCCATGGCCAGGCCCTGACAAAGAGCAAAGGCCAGCATGAAGTGGAAGGCAGTAGAACAGTCATTATAATCCACCTTAACACACACCAGAAAGCCTGCCCCCCCAGGATGTACTGTCACAGGTACTTCAAGAGCACTGGTAGACAGCTGTAGATTAATACATACTCAAGCCAACTAGACCACCTGAACTGAAAGGAGCTCTCGCTCCCTTACCCTACACGGTTGCACTGCTGGGATACTAATTTTTCAGTCCATTTGCAGCAAGCTTATCCTCTCTTTGATTCACATAATAAGCTTACGGGGGAAGAACGGGATACTAAGTTTAGTGCATGGCTGCATTGTTGTATAACTTCCGCTGCTGCTAATGGAATGCAACTGAAGGGCTAAACCGCTGCATAGCACAACACCACACTCTTAATGGCCCAGCAGATGCTCTTTTCACAGCCTAAATATTTGCTTTGGCCAAATGGTGAAATGGCTTAATCTTGTAAGTGACCCATGTGTTAACAAAAATAACCAATGCCTGAATCAGGACACAGGTGGCCTAATAGTATAATGATCAGCTTGCCCTACAACTGCACATTCAAATCGCAGCAGGGTCAACTCAGTCCTGCATCTTTCCAAGCTAGATAAAGTAAGTTCTACACAGAGCATATACATAACTGGTTCCCCCACCCCCCAAAAAGCCCCAAACCAAACACTCCACTGCACTCATAATTTTCCCCCATGGACAGGGTGAGAGTGAACAAACCACATGACAAATATTAGTCACATTGCTTAATGCACTGCTGGAAGGTGTCCAGATACAATGGCGATGGTATATAAGACTGTATGTTGGACAGCGTTGTTGCAATCCTTTCTAATAGACTTTCTAAAATGCTGGTACTAGGGTTCTAAGATCAATGGAGAACCCTTTGCAATGGCTTTAAAAATATCAAATAGAGGCCCAGAAATGCTGAGCCAATCAAAAGCATGCACTAACCTAGAAGGTTTATTGGTAATTTCCCCTTTGGTTAGCTCTGACCCTAAGAGGACCCCCAGTGCCAGAGAGCAAGGGGCTCACTAGTATCAGGTAATGCATTTCAGCTGGCCTGACCAGTTCAGGGTACACCAATTCACTGATAGCACAATCTGTATCTAATAGTTTTGTCCAGTGATTTATTACATGCCACCTAATAACTCAGTGATCATTACTATTCTTGTATGATATACATATACGCTGTATATTAAGAGTTATGGCTATATGCTGGAATTATGATGGAAATGGGTTTAAACAAGTCATGTTGGGGGAGTTGGCAAACAAGAATGCATATTTGCGTCTCTATCCAGCCTGATCATCAGGCAGAGACAGTGCAGGTTCATTTACATATAAGATTAAACACAACTATCACGTGAGGGAGAAGACAGCATGGTGGCTATGTCCCAGCTTTAGAAACAGCGGGTCTGAAACTCAAATGATAAGTAATTAAACCAAGTGATTGTACAGAATATTATTATATTATAAAAGTGTATCAAGTGAGGTGTTTTATGAAAGTCTATGACATGATGATTAATATCATCATGAAATGTAGGTATTAACACTAAGGAATTATGGATACTTATTGATACCTGGCTTTACAGTCTCTGACCAAATAAAGGTTTTACCCAGACATGAGGGAAGGCAGCTATCTGCCAGCCTCCAAATAAATTAAACAAGGTGTGACCAAAACCAGTGGAAATCAGCAGGGGGCTGGAAAGACCACAGGAACAGAAGATCATGAGGTCATCCTGCCTCTTGATACAAGGTCATCAAGCTCTGGAAGAGATTAGAGGCCTGCAAATCCACAGATATCCGTTCTACGTCCAGGGATCTTTTTTTTGCAGATGGTGGATCAAATGCAGATCTCAAAAGTGAGGAAACAGCTGTCTTCAGCTTATAGCCTTTGAAGCTGCTTCCCTATCTTTGAGATGGGGGTGGGGAGCTGGCTGCAGATCAGGTGTTGGTCTCCCCAGCCAGCCGCCAATCAGCTGTTGGGCTGCTGCCTGGAGGAGCAGCCCCCAAACAGCTGATCAGTGTGGGAGGCTAGCCTCCACACAGCTGATTAGGGGCCCCAGAGGTGTGAGTGCGGATCACTCGACTGCCGATGGCGGTCAGAGGTAAGATGATTGGGGCAGATGTGGATCCACAGTTGTGCTCTAGCAGAAGGCCTGGTCTACACTAGAGAATTTTGTCCACCAAAGTCAGCTCTGGTCATCAATCCCCCACTGACAAAACTGTCCTATTTTTTTCGACAAAATAGAACCACATTGATGAGAGGCATAGGGCTTGTTTCGGCTTAGTTAAGGCGCTGCAGTGTCAAAGTAGGCAGTGTGCCCCTTACATCCACTGTGGGGCTATCATTCTTGTCAATTTCACTGCTTTGAAACTGACAAGAAAGCCCAAGCTACAGTAAGCGGGGCAGCTGGTTCCCGCTCTCAGCTAGGAGCAGGGCAAGAAGTCTGGGTGCTCCATCCCCTGCAACTAGCAAAAAAAGCACAAAAACCAACAGCAATTATTTTAAGTACATCAGCAGCAGGAAGGCTGCCAAACAACCAGTGGGGCCACTGGATGACTGAGATGCTACAGGAGCACTCAGTCAGGGAAGACAAGGCCATTGCAGAGAAGCTGAATGGATTCTTTGCATCAATCTTCACTGCAGTGTGTGAGATAGAGATTCTCACACCTGAGCCATTCTTTTTAGGTGTCAAGTCTAAGAATTGTCCTAGACTGAGGTGTCAAAAGAGGAGGCTTTGGAACAAACTGATAAATTAAACAGTAATAAATTACCAGGACCAGATAGCACTCACCCAAGAGTGATGAAGGAACTCAAATACGAAATTGCAGAACTACTAACTGTAGTATGTAACCTACTGCTTAAACCAGCCTCTGTACCAAATGACTGGCAGATAGCTAATGTGATGCTGATTTTTAAACAAGGCTCCAGAGGCCACCCTGACAATTACAGACCAGTAAGCCTGACTTCAGTAACAGGCAAATTGATTGACACTATAGTAAAGAATAGAATTATCAGACACACAGATGAATACGGTATGTTGAGGGAAGGGTCAACATGTTTTTTGTAAAGGAAAATCATACCTCACCACTTTACTATTCTTTGAAGGTGTCAACAAACGTGGCGACAGGGTGATCCAGGGGACATAGTGTGCTTGAACTTTTAGAAAGTCTGACAAGGCCATTCACCAAAAGCTCTTACGCAAAGTAAGAAGTCATAGGATAAGAGGAAATGTCCTCTCATGACTCAATAACTGGTTAAAAGATAGGAAATGAAGGATAGGCATAAACGGTCAGTTTTCACAGTGGAGAGAGCAGAGTAAACAGCAGAGTCCTCCAAGGATTTGCACTTGGGCCAGTGCTACTCAACATAGTCATAAATGATCTTGAAAAAAGAGTAAACAGTGAGGTGGCAAAGTTTGCAGATGACACAAAATTACTCAAAATCATTAAATCCAAAACAGACTGTGAAGAGTTACAAAGGGATCTCACAAAATTGGGTGACTAGGCAACAAAATGGCTCATGAAATTCAATGTTGATCAATGTAAAGTAATGCACACTGGAAAACCATCCAAAAATACATACAAAATGATGGGGCCTAAATTAGCTGTTCCCACTCAAGAAAGAGATCTGGGGAGTCATCATACCTAGCTCTCTGAAATCATCTGCTCAGTGTGCAGCAGCAGTCTAAAAAGCTAACAATGTTAGGCACCATTAGAAAAAGGCTAGATAATAAGACAAAAAATATCATATTGTCACTATATAAATCAAGGGTGGGCAAACTATGGCCAACGGGCCACATACAGCCCATCTAAGCATATCAGGCCCTCTCCCCACTCCCAGCCTCGCTCCTTCCCCCACTGCCCTGCTCCCACCACGTGGGCCCAGTGGCACCCTGGCTAGCGTCTCTGGCAACTGAATAAAAGTAAAAAACCTGCTTAGGCACAGATCTGTCATCTAGGAAAACAAGGGAAGCCCTTGGACATCTATGGAAGGTTCTAACTGAGAGAATGTCAGCCATGGCTGGAAAGAAGAATGATTGATGAGAGAAACCATCTTGAACACAGACTGTATCTTGCTAGGTTAAGTTTTAGATTTTTAGATTAATGTTTTCACTTCTGTTTGCTTGCCACCATCTCTGCTTACATTTCTTTTACTTGGCATCATTTAAGCTCTGTCCTGTTGTCTTAATCATAATTTATCCCATCTATCCCATCATTTAAGCACGCCATATTTATTACTACTATAAACCAACTCAGAGCTGTATCTGTAGGAAAGTGTATTTACCTAGTTAAGTTAATAAACTGCAATGTGTTTTTGTCTCTTTAAAGGCGCAAACAAACCTTAACATTCCTCTGACTATTCCAGGACAGGGCTGGGCTGGACATTTTGGAACACACATTTTAGGGGACATTCAGGGCTGTGAAGAGTTTGAAGTCACCTTACCAGTTGTTAGCCAACGCTGGTGGAGATTAGTGGAAGTCTGCTCAATATATAGAGTCTAGACAGAATGCATGTTTGTTGCTAACTGTGAGTGTCCCAGGCACAGAACTACTGTAGCGAAGCTTCTAAGGCACTGCAGGGTTACAAGGACAGAGATGACACACAATGCTTCACCAGTCTGGATTGCACTCCAGAATGTGACAGCAGGTTATTCCACTATGGGGAATTCCACCATCCCCTGAGGCATGGGGTACTGGCCATTGCCAAAAATAGGACAGTTGGCTAGATGGGCACTGATCTCTTTTGGCAGAGGAATGCTTATGTCCCAAAGTAATGCAAATTCCTCCCATTTTGAGCCATCGGGCCTCTCTTTCTGCTAAGTATGGGGCATATCCCTGTAACTTAATAAATGCCTTTAAGTAAGTGAGTACCTCTTCTGTCCCCATCTGTAACCATGTGTAGTCAAGGTGTTGCAGCCTCTGAGTGAAAGCGCTTGTTCCCCACCCTGGCTTGCTCCTCGTAGGTGTCAGTAAAGCAAGTTAGGGCATTTTTTAACAGACCCATTGAATCTTATTTGGGGAAATTCCTTTTAAAGTGCAGCTAAACAAATGCACTTGGCTTACCACACAGTAACTCTAGCTGCAGCAGCAGTCAGCATCCAGCATGAAATAAAGACAATAAACCTCACTTCTCTGCACTTTCTTTTTTCCAGAAATCTCACACTCAAAAAGCGTGCCATGACTGCCTGGGAGGAACAGTTCTATTCTCCCACACCATTCCTATGCTAAGAGGATTTTTAGCTACAAAAATATATTGTGGTTTTGGGAGAATGCTCCTAAAAAGTACAGCATAATTAGCCACTCTAATGTAGCATGGTGTCAAACTGCCAGCACCTGCATGATGTCACATGACATTAGCCAGGCTTGTGGTAATCGGAGCATTTGATGTGCTAGTGAGAGTGCAGCCATGTCCTGCCAGCTTGCAGCTGCATACAGACTAGTAAATATGTTCCCTAGAAAATAGAAAACCTGCAGCAAGATAGTAAAGTCAGCTACCAACAGCTTCTCTGTCCCTGGAGCACTGACAGCCTGTCAGATTCTGCTATGTCTAGCCAGCTGACCTGAACCCAAGCCCTCCCAGTGCTGCTAGACAGCCTAGCACCAAACCAGCAAAGAGAAAGGCATGGAAGCTACACACAGCTCTTCTCAGTAACAGCTGAGACTCCGGTCCTCTCCCCCCAGTCCTTGTCACTGACTGAGCAGCTGACTTACTGGAGCGTTTCTGGTTAGATTCCTATGGCTGCTATCGTTACATTGATGCTAACAAAAGCATTTTGTTAGCAATGTAAAACCTCATGTTTCAGGGCTGAAGACAATATTAGGAGTTGGGATGAGACTTTCATGTGGGGCAGATTATCCCACATATGCCTATTGAGGGATTTTTTTATACCTCTCCCTGGTACTAGAAGCCATCAGAGACAGGACACTGGAGTATGTGGCCCCTGGATCTGAGCCAGGTAGGCATAGGCTTGCACAGCACCTACCTGACTCCAGATGGTATTATCAACCTTTCATTTGCATGAGGAGGTTGCTGAGGGTGAGATGCCTATCACAGGACTCCATACAGATATCAAATGAAATAATACCCACAGTAATGAGCAGAAAACAAACTCAAAATTAAAACAGCACCCTGTCAAGCACAGACCGTCTCTCTGCTCTGAAGCTAATTTCATCTCCGACATCTGCAGTACGACTCGTGAATATAAGAAAGAAAAACACAAAGCCAAGTTGGCAGCACAGTGAATCCCATTGGGTAAATAAAACAGAAAAGGTGCAAGGAGGAGGGACACAGGATTTTATAGCAACAAGAGTGAAAGTCTGTGTCCGGGATGAGACAGGAGAAGGAAACTGGTTTTGACAGACTGGAACGGCAGACGACAGCCCTGTGGAAATATGCAGCGCAAACTTAAAACCGCACACCGCTCCGTATAGCACATTACTTTCCATTTTTCTGAGTGGTATGGCATGATTTCATGCAGTCACAGCAGATTACTCAGAATGGTAGGTTCATCTTGTTTCCCTGGCAACTCATTCTTCTCTCAAATACAGTGGTCAAATACTAAGCTGAGCTTCCCATTCCTGAAGTGAACTAATCAGTCCTTCTAGCTCTGCCCATAGGCAGTAACAACAATAATTGATGCTCTATACCTTGCTTATATGGGTAGGTCTCACTTATTAGCGCTTAGTGTGTACTGGACCTTTATGTATTCAGACCTTGGCTATTTACTTTCATATTCCTAACTTCACAAAAATGGTATAAAAATATCAAATTCATGCCATTAAACTCATAACCAAGGTTACTGGGTGATCTTGGCCTAGTCGCCTAATCTGACACCATCTCCAGATCCCCAATCAGTACAAAAACAGGGCATAATACTGATTGAGAGGTGTCATTGAAAATGCTGGGAATAAAAAGTAGTGCAGAAGTGCTAAATGATATAAATTTGCACTGCTATTACCCATTTATTTTATTTACAGGAGCACAGTAGAGAGATATGGTTAAACGTCAAAAATAGCTATCTTCAAACTTTGAAATGGACTAAGCAAACCCCCTCGAAGGCACTCAGGGCAGAATAAGAGTGTCCATAGGGGAACCTAGTATGGAATAGCTATTTCACAGTAGCTATTCCAGGTTATTTCACTGTACTGACAAGCCCTAAGACTTCTAACGTTTTAGAAAACAACAACGCTCATCTGGTTTTAACAGAAGACTCACCAATGGACTCTGGTGGCTCATGGCTAAGTGGAAGCCAAACTCAGGCCTTGAACATCTTGACTTTGTCTCTTTAAAAAGAAAAAAAAAAATCCCAAACGTGCTGCCAAGACACACCACGCTGCTATGTAGGGACTGTGAGATAAGTGTAAGCCTTTTTCTGCCAATCCTAGCATGCTGAAGCAGAGAGCAGCACCAGCTCTCTTCTTCCAACCCCTCCCTAGAAACCATTGCTTTTGTAAGCCTTTCCAATGCTCTGATTAGTTGTTCTTTCACCTGCACTAGTGTCCTGTGTAGCACAGCCATCCAGTTAAGACTAGGGATATTTTCAGGGGTGCTGAGTGCCTGTAATTCCAGCTGAGCTCAATGGAAACTGCAGGTGCTCAGAACTTCTGGAAAATGAGGCACTAAGGGTGGAATCCATGCATTAGACATTGCAACTCTGAGTACTGAAAGCGTTTGGAACTGGAGGACTGGATTCAGGGTCTCTCACCTCCTCAGAGGTGCCTTAACCACTGGCTATAGAGTCAGTCTCACAGTCTCTCTCGCTGGCCCAATGAGTATTAGTATTTCACCACAGTGAACAGTGGAACAGTCACTGAGCCAGAGAGAGGGAGGACTCTGTAGTCCAGTGGTTAGAGCACCCATGTGGGAGATCATGTGTCCAGTCCCCTTGCTCCAATCACCCTTGCAATACTGACTCATAGTGGAACAGCTTCAACAGGAGAGAACCTCACATGAGAATATCCCATTAGCTCAGCTGGTAGAACACTCTCCTGAGAGGTGGGAATTTAACCTGGTGATCTAACCATTACGATAAAAGTTACAAGGTGGTGAGAATCAGCATATCCTCTGGTTGAAGTCTGAATGGGACCTCATCTGGTAGGCAGCCTCTGAGCTCTCTTGCCACATCAGGCCCTGCATATACCTTAAATGGCTGAATGCTAATCTTCCTCCAGTTTGTCAATTGTTCTAAGGCTTATGCAGGAGAGAGGCATCCAGACACCTACTGGGAGGCAGCACTTTGCATGCCCAAAGGCAGGAGGTACCTGGGGAACTTTTACATGAAAGTTTAGGTGCTAAGGGAGTTTAGACACCAACTGAGCTCAGCAGAAGTTTTGTGGATTGCAGGGGAGCCAAAATTCGGCTTGAGATGCCTAAAACTGGGATTTAGACAGCTACAGCCTGTGGTGAATCTGGGCCTAAGTAAACAAGCATAGAAACCTTGTTCTTCTAGGAGTTTGTAAAGCCTTGTGCGCTCTTATGCTTCACACTAAATAGAAACATGGGGGCATCTCTATAGGTGCAGATGGCTGGGCTTATGGACATGCATGGGCTCAACGCCTCTGACCACCATTCTACCCAAACAGCTGAAATCAGCTGCTTCTCTTCGCCTCCTACACTGGTGTCCTCTCCTTTTCAGGATCACATTCACAGCCCTGACTCTCCACTACCTCACACCATGTGCAGACTCACCTTTCACCAGGGCAAGAACACTACCAGGCTGACTGCATATTTTATGCCCACTTTGTACAAGTAAAAACAATCGCACACAGTGCAAGGCAATGGAGCTTAATGTCATCAGGTTTAAAGCTCCCACCTGCTTTCTCTTCAGTCCTTGTCTTCTCCTACTGCCTACACCCTATGCCCTCCTCTCCTGAATGCTTTCTTCCATTCCAGCATTGTGCTTTCACTTCCACTCTTCCTCTGACACTCATCTCCCTCTTCTCATCCTTCCGGTAGCTACTTAAAACCCATTTGGCTCATGGTCAATTAGGATTGTACCTGCTCCCTTTTATGTGCCTCTTCCTTTGTTAGCATCTTCCCCGCTGAGATCCTAAGTATTTCAGAGCAAGGGCCACAGTTTGCTGGGTGTCTGAGATGAGCCATGTCCACCTAGAACACTATGAGTAATAAATAATGACCAATTATGTGTGCATGAAAGGAAGCGTGTTTATGGTAGTGTGCATATGATACAGGGTTGTGTGCATATGCACCAATGTGACCAAAAGTGAACAAGCACACACGTTTATGCAGACTTGTGCTTAAATAAGTGACTCATGCTTATTAATAAATTATGTGACTCTGCTAATTAATCTGCCCCTGAAATTATTCTAGTCCTCCTTCTGGCTTCACTAATGGCTAATAGGGAAATCACTTGTGATGCCATGAAGAATGGATTCCAATTTCAGGTGGGAAATAAACAGCAGCAGCAGATGGATTCAGGAAACAAAGAGCCCATTTTCATGCAAATAGTCTTAGCAATTAAAAACAAAGGAAAGAGATGAAGAGAAAATGATGTCATTGTCTCTGAACAAAACGGTGTTCAAAGTTCTGCATGAAGTGCCCACGGTTCTTTGCGAGGAGAGAAACTATCTATCTTCTTCGGGAAAACGAGGACCGGAGCAGAAAAGACAAGCAAAATAATGAATTAACAGAGGAAATGCTACCTAGCACCAGCCAGCTTCTTCTGTAATTATGGAGATTTCCTAAACCTGTGTTGCATTGAATTAGAAACATTTAGCTAAGTGTTTCTCCTTCATTAGGGTTCATGTCATGCCTGCTATGTTAGAGTGCAGCTTCCTTTGGCCATGATACTCAGCCTTGCTGTGAGAAACTAATAAATTATTTGCATCTCTTTTGTTGCTGATAATGCAAGGAGGTAACTGATGTGGGTTTGTAAAAAATATTTTACTTCTGTCAATACCAGCTCACTTGGTCTTAGTCAGACTCCCTCTGTCACTCCAGCTCTGCCCTCAAAACCAATCCCACGCCCTTTTTAATTCACAGGGAGGCAGTACAGTGGACAGAGCGCAGGAGACTTGAGCTCTGACTCTGCCCTGGCCTGGCTGTGAGAACCTGGGCAAGCCAATTCACCCCTTTGCACACGAGTCTGTAGAATAGGGATAATGCCGATTGCCCATCTTTGCACAACACTAACATCTATGGCTGACAAGCCTTTTATAAAGGTCTGAGAAGTCCTATGTAGGAGCACCTGAGAGAACAGAGGAATCTCAAATAAGCAAGGCACTACTGGCCTGACTTGGAGAGAAGATGGCTATGGCGTACGCAGTCTATGCCACCATTAGTGTCTTTTAGTTACCAGTACAATACACACAGCTGAAAACATCTCGAAAACATTGCAGAGAAGGACATATGGGAGTATCCATGAGCCCGGCTCCCAGTGCTACAATAGAAGTACTGGTGTGTCCAACATGGGAAGAGCAGATCTGCTGGTATGTCAGTTACAGCACCTACAAGTCTGGGCTGAGAATACATATAACATGTGGGTGTGGAATTTGATCCCTATTTGAAAGATGTCTCTTTGAAGGGATGGCTGGATTCTGGCCCAGCCCTCCAAGCAGGAAACTAGCAGTGCAAGAATGGTTGTAGTTGTCTGCTCAGTTAGCCCCTCACCCTGCACAAGAGTAAGGAGTGAAAAGCAAGTCAGGGAGGTGTCTGATCCCAGGAGGCTGGCACGGCAACGTTATAATTTTTTGAAGGGGAAGGTGCACGCTGCTATAGCAGCTTGATCACAGCACTGCCGTGAGAGCAGAGAAGTGTGAAATAAAAGGGATAAAAAATAGGAATACCATTGGTTTCTAACTCAGCTCTCACTTATTGGAGTGCCTTTAGCTACAATTCTCTTATCAGTGCAAAGTCATCACATGGCTTCTCCTGGAGGATGACAGCTGCTGATCCTTTCTTGCGGACCTTGCCCTTGCTGCTCTGAAGGACTCCATCGAGAACTAATTTCTTGGGGGAAAATATGGCTATACAGTTCAGGGCAGCTGCACCTGTACTTTCCCCAGTGGGCTAGCAAGGACACCCACTTGTAGGCTTCCACCTTCACAGCCACTGCCTTTTCGGGTGGAAACCCGCAGCTCACCCTCTTCTCACCAGGGTATTTCCAAGCTGAAAATACACAATTCCCTGTCTTCATTGTGTTAGCCTCAGCAGAGACAGGCTGACCAGGCACACCTGCTTGCTGTCTCTTCAGAGACAATTAACAGGTGTAACTGATACAGTTAAAAGGTACCACTGAGCCCTTTCCTTGCAAGCCCACTGTATTAACATAAAAGCATTACAGAGAAGAAACATACTAAAAACAATAGAAGAACCTACACACACTAATAAGTTCACAAACGTTCTCCCCAACCCTAACATGGAATCCCGCCAAAACAGTCCCTCAAATCCCCACACCAGGGGATCCCTGGTAATTTCAAGCTCATCACAAATTCAGCTCAGAACAAGCACCTAGTCTTATGGGGCCTCAATTAGCCCAGTCCTTCCAACCCTTCCCAAGGGATTGGGGTCCTCTGTGGGACCAGGGATACTGTCTGTTTGCTGGATCAAGAAGGCCCTCAGCCAGTTTAAAAAGTCCTTTGTGTCTGGAGAATGAGACAAACTGGAGAATCCAGAATGAGACAAACCGGAGATCAGAAACGTGAGCCAAAACGTGTATCCGCATCCAACCCACAGAAGTGGGTATCTGTGGATATAAAGCAGACATCTGTAGATTTGCAGGGATCTACTTAGTCTCCTCTTGGTTACGCTTGCGTAAATCACCAGTAGCTGCAAGGCAGTCAGTACAGACCTGGTGCTAGGCTAATGTGGGAGAAGGTCAGGGTTGTCCCATCTGCCCTCAGCAGCTGGCCTACAAAGGATACAAGCCTTCACAGTAGCTCACCTAAACCAAAGGTACTCTCACAGCTGGAGCACAGAAGTGTTTATGGGCGGTATAGCCACTGCCACAGAGTGTCCAACTGGCAATCAAAGATTCAACACAGCATGAAGGGGGTAAAATCAGGTGAATGAAGGGAGAGATGTCTTCCAGAGCTCTGGGTCAGCGCTGTGTTTGCCCTGCCATTTAGGTACCATCTTTGGTTCCAGACCCAGCCAGTGACACATGTGAACGTGATGCTAAGGACACACCTTATATGTGAGAGACAGAGTAAACACAATGAACAGAGCTACATGAACAAGAAAGCTTGAAATGCTGCAGTGCCACAGCCCAGCCGTTTCTCCCCCCCTCGTCTCAATGTGTGGATCTGAGCTATTCTGGTGTGTCTGCTGGCTTCAATAACATTTCCAGGGTGACCTTTCTGAATAGAAGTGACAGGATACTTGGATCTCTTTACGGTCTGGAGAGGGAGTGTTGTTGGAGCAGGGGATCTGAGATGATACACAAAAGCAGGCCTCCACCTGCATGAAGGTGAGCACTTTGTAGGAAATGGACACTGGATAGTACAAATTCAAAAGTTTTGAGCAAAGTCACATCTACAGAAACAGGACAGAGATGGTGGCAGTTCTTCAGACTATAAGACAAAAAGTAACCTAGAGAGTAACCGCTTATCAGCGACTGAATTCATAGGTCAGTCTGAAAGGGACGCACCTGACATTACAGCCTTCACCTACTGAAAGGAAACATACTTAAAAAAAACCAAAACATCACTTTGGCTTCCATTTAGATCTCCCTTCTCTGACTTAAAGGCAGCAAATGTCATTGGTGACTGCGGCCTTGTCTACACTGCTGTAATTAAACCGATGTCCTCCCTATGCTCCAGGGAGCAGTGTGCTGTGGGTAGCTAGCCCACTGTGCAAACGCACACAGGGTGCTTTGGGAAGGGTTAAAATGCCTCATGGAGCAGGCACAGCATCACATGATGAAGGTTTCTGAGTCCCATCATTCCATGGGCGTCTTACTAGACTGACAGCCACTTTTCAACTGCCCTGTCAGCCACACTGACATTGCTGAACACAAACACAAGAAGCAAGGGTGGGGGGAAGGGAGCGTGTGACAGGGAGTATGTGTGTGAGAGAAAGAGACACAGTGTGTGTTGGGGGCAAGGTTGCCAACCTTGCATTTTAGTTTTGATTGACATGAAGATATGGAGTCAGGTTTTTTTTTTTTTTACTGACATCACTAAAAATACCATAAACAATACAATAATATCCCAATATTACAAGCGTATCACAATGTCAGCAGCAGAGGAAAGGTAGGGCTGGCGGGCTGGGAAGGGGAGAGGGGGAAATCGGGGCAAGGGACAGGAAGAGGAAAGATCGGGCCAGGGCATGGTGGGAGTGATGGGGAAGGCCCTGGGGAGGAGTGCTACTTTGGTAGGGATCCCGCCACAAGCAGGATCGGGGGCTCTAGGTGCAATGGTACATCTACTTCCTGGGAGTAGAGGGGCCCCACCATGCACCTTATCTGGGGCTGTGCCCTGGTGCTCAGCAGCCTCCTGCTACCGCCTTGGGCCCCCCCCGAGTCCACTCCTGGCCACCCAGGGCAAAACTGAGCCAGCTCTCGCTAGCTGGCGGCCGGCACAGGCCCACATCTGTAGGACAGCACCTGGAGCCTGACTCAGCTCTCCCCTCCCTGCTGCACTGTGCCAGGGGGCGCATGGCTGCCGCCCTGCGGTCCCAGTCCTTCCCCGCACCAGCCGGGCACTGCCACTGACTGACTGAGCTGGGATGGGAACTGGGCTGCTGTGCTTCCCCTCCCCGTTCTCTTCCCAGCTGTCAGCCAGCCCCCTCTGCCCCCCTCCCAGTGCCCTCTGGCCCCCACTGCCCAGGCAAGCACCCAGGGGACATGGTCCCCTCCCCCCGACATGCACGGCTCCTGGGGGTCCGACTCTGTCCAGTTGAGCGGTGGCAGCAGCAGGCACATGGCACAGGGAACTGGGGGCAGTGGTGGCTGGCCAGCACAGAGGATGAGTGGGGCGGGGAGAGTTCAGGTAGGGGCAGGTGCTGGGTTGTAGCAGGGGAACCAGCAGGGCTGCAGAGGGCGGGCACTGGGAGACATGGGCTGTCAAGGCCAGGCCCAGGGGGTAGGGGTACCTAGCGTTAGCGGCAGGCAGGGCTGGGCCCAGAGGACGGATGGAGTTGGGGGTCCTGGGGAGGATGCTGAGCAGCAGCATGGGCAGGAAGCTGGGCAGAGCTGGGTGAAGCCAGCGGGGCTAGGAGACAGAGCTCAGACAGAGCTGCTGCTCCCCCCCACTGGCTGAGAGTCCTGGGAGGCGACAGATTTGGGGGCAAAGTTCTATTTTTAGACATTTTTGTTTATTTGCCGATTTACAGACAGCAGTAAAACTGCATTTTTTTTTACTGACTGTCCGTAAATTTACGGATGGTTGGCAGCCCTGGCTGGGGAGGACAGGGAGTGTGCCCGCACGCTAAGTTCAGACAGCAGCCAGAAACAACCAATTCTGAGGCAGAAGCTGGTGCAGACAGCTGGTGTCTCCATCCCTAGCTCAGCAGAGACCTGTACACCACCCCTGGGGGGGGGAAAGAGGACGCCCTGACATCAGCCTCCACCTCCCTCCCTGGCTCTGCACAATACATCAGGAGTCTCTCCCCTCCTGCCCCAGCAGCCCACACTGCATGCCTGCCATAGGAGATCAGAACTGATTCCCTCATTGTTCTTCCACAGCCTTGTCTCCCCCCAGACTTAGGAGAATGGTCCACCCCTTCCCCTGTAGTCCAGGCAAGAGCGCGTTTGCTGCAGGGAGCCAGCATGCTCACCCGGGGAAGGAGCTGCATGAGCTCCCCATGCTGAGCAATGTCAAAACTTCCTGGGGCTTTGAAAGGGGATGGGTGCATGCCTGTGTAACTGCAATGCAGGGCAGTGCAGCAGAGTTGAAAATAGTGACAGAGTGATCAGGGTTGGCATTGTGGGATAGCTCCTGGAGCCCAGCTATGGCACACAGCATCTACACTGATATTTTGTCACTCCAACTTTGCCCCGAAAGCTCTATTCCGCTTGTCGAGGTAGTTTTATTTTGTCGCCAAAACAGGGGAGCATTGTAGTGTGTACACCATCACTGTTTGGTTGCCAAAAGTGGACTTTTGTTGACAACACGCTGTAGTGTAGACCAGCCCTACGTATGCCTACTCATAGCGTAAGGTCTGAGCCTCCTTCTGCAATAAAAACAGCAGCCATGAGCTACACTGCAGGGAGTCACATCCCCAGGTTCCATCTAAATCGCACCAAAACAATCTAATATTGGGCTGTTAAGAAGGCGCTCCTGTACTAATAGTACCCACCATTGCCCGATGAAGAAACTGACCTTAAGATGTTTAAAGAAAACTTTGTATGATAGCACCCAATCTGGCAAGAAGCCATTTAACAGCTGAGACTGTGAAATTGATACTTCTCTATTGTTTTGCCTTTATAGCCCCTACTGTTTATCTGTATGATCTCATTAATTGATTGTCTGTTCTATAATGTTGCACGATTGGAACCAACAAAGGTGCTGGGGTATGATGGTTAAACAATGTTTTGCAATATATTAGGATTAATCAAAGAATCGTTTCATAAAAACAACTAACATACAAATCAGCAGGACTCAGAAGTTCACGATAAAAATTGGGGTCCAATAAGAAAGGAGAAAACAAACTAATTCCCAGGACACAGCACAGCTCCAGATTAAAGCTGCCAGAGTAGCCTGCACAACCCTGCCGTGCAGCGACAGGAGCTGAACCTTGCCTGGCCAGTGAAGGAAAGTTCGCCCTGCACGCTCAGGAGTGGTGAACACTATGCAAAGTGTGTTTATTCTGGCATGGTAACTGTTAACAAACAGAGGGTAAGGATATCATTGTGTAAGGCTCTTTCACTGGGAAAGGGCCCCCCGCAGACCCTGCAGAGCACTGAGTCCACCAGGTTGAATATTAACCTTGAGCCCACAGAAGGGAAAAGGTGAGTCCCTTACTGCCTGAGTACTCAAAAGAGAAGGGGAGTGGGCCCTCAATTGTGCAGGTAAGGATAGGCATATAAAAGCTAATTAGCCTTCTTGGGGAAGGGAGAGAGGGGATTAGACAAAGCTTCCTCTCTACAGCAACGATGCTCTTTAAAAAAGAACACAAACAATTTAAGCTACAAGACCTTAAAGCTATATTCTGACTGGAAACTATTCAGTGCCTTGCTCTGCCGTTTAGGAACTGTGCAGTACTAAGGGGAAAAAAATCTTTGCACTGTTGAAGTAAACAAGAGAAGCTGTATTTAGTTCAACTTCTGCTCAGAAGATTTTTGGGAGCAGAGGGGACCAGGGTGTAGTGTAGCAAACTGCCCACTTCCCCGGTGGGTCTTGCACTTTTACCTTCTGTTTGTGGTCAGGGCACCCTCAGCTACCTCGTCTCCCCTGGCTGTAGAGGAGCTCTGTCTCCCTACCTGGGAGAGAAACTTCTCCTCAAGCTGCTCCATACCTTCTGACAACTTCTCCTGTGTTTGTTCCCTCCCCTTCCTTTAGGGAAGGCAGAGTTTAAATACCCCTGGCCCCACCCTTCATTGGGCCCAGGTGTCTTTAATTGCCCTGCTGTGCTTTCCCCTCTGCCTGTAGGCAGAGGGTTTTTAACCCTTTCAGGCCCTCATACCAGCCCCGGCACACCCTTTTAGAGCCATGCGGCCTGACTTTATCACAGTAGGAAGAGAAGGTTTAAAGACTGCTTGGTTAAATAGAAGATAGACAAATGGATTGTAAAGGAAATTTATTTTACAGCTTCTGAGTGGAAAAAAAAACTTGACAGTGTAAGATGCCAGCACAAGCTTTAAAAATCTTTTTTGGATTTCAAGAGTATGAGTCCTTCCACTGTCTAGTTCTGTTTTTCTCAGTAGTAGCAAAGGCCCAACATTCTTCCTCCTAAAAACTACTCACAAGTAGCATCCCTGAAGCCCCTCCCCTTTCATTCTTCTGACTGAAGGGGACTGGACAGAGATCCTCTAGAACCCAGCAGCACCAGAGTTGACCAATCCAAGAGCAAGCATCTCCTATTCCAGGCCTCCACTCCATTTTTACTTCCACTAGGCTCCAGGAGTACAGATGAAATCCAATACAGAAAAGAGATAGGAGTCCAGTTCCCACTCACTTGAGGCATGCAGTGGCCCACAATTACAACTGACTAGATGCTTTGAATATACTGATTTGTCCAAGCATTAATTCAGGCACAGTTACACACCCAAACTGTATTATAACCAGGACCCAATTGTTCCAGCCCAGAACCACTTTGCAGCCATAGATTGCTGAATGAATGCAAGTTAATGTTCATTAAACCAAAAGAACATTGTGAGCAATGTCCAGATTTTATTTTCGGGCATGCAAAGCTCTCTCCAGCGTTGTGGTTGGAGAGCATCCACCCTTTTCTACTGGTGCAGGATTTAAAAGGACTGCCTAGGCTATAGATGCTGCTCAGGAACTTTCCCTTTTAAAAGGTGGGGATATTCATCAGTTTAAGTAATCAGATTGTCTCCCTGAAACACAATAACCATTGCATCAAACATCTCTAACTCACAACTCAGCTGAGCCTGCCCCTTTGTGGGCTTTAAGGGAAGCAGCTGGATACCAGGGAGAGGGGAGATTCCTGCAATGCTAGGCTGCTGCTATTAGCTCAGTGTAGATTGCAACAATTCTCCCCTTCCCAGTAAGATTTGTTTTCCTCCAGGAACATTTGTTCTTTAACCAAACTCATTTCTCTTCTGCATGACAGAGGAAGAATGGGCCGAAGTCAGAGATATCTATTACTGAAGTGACAGAAAAGCCAGATAATTTATGAACTGCCAAAAAAAGCAGCTGGGCACTAAGGTCTTCATTTCTTCTAGGGCTATCAAGCCCCAAGTGGATATTTCTCAAAGTGACTCCAGGAGGCTCAGAGATAAATGGTCTGCACGTAAACTTGCCATAGGACTTAGTCACAAAAGCAGCCAGTTTACTCCAGCTGAATCACAGCAATAGATTCAGTATTGCTTTCAAACCTATTTGTCTACATCCACATCCCCATAAGCAGATAATTCAGAGGAGTGGAGTATGTCAGCAATGAGTGAGCTCACAGGAAGCTGTGCCTGTCCCTTCAAGCAGATCTATGATACACAATCTGGAAGAGCAGAGTAGGGATTCTTCAGCAAGAGGGAGCAGGGTACAGTGTATTCATTACCGCCATAGGTCAAAATCTACTCTTTTATACATGTGCAACAAAAATTGGAATTTAATAGACATAACTAACTGCAGTGTGATCCACTGTCTGGTATGTGAAGTCAATAGGAACAGTTGGCATGATCTAGCTTTATTTTATCATAAGTTAACAGAGGGCTCCACAAATTTGCTTCGGAGCTAGGAGCCAGCCCAAAAATTAAGGAGCCAGACAACGTGGGCCCAGTGGTGGTGCACCCTGGCCGGAGCACAGCAGCCGCTCTCCCCTCCCAGCCCCGCCCCTTCTCTCACAATGGGGGCCCAGCAGCAGCTGCTCCTCCCCTTCCCCCTCCGGAAAAAAAACTAGCCACCTGACTTAAATTTCTAGGCATCATGGTGACTTGACGTCCGGGGTTTGTCAAGCCCTGAGTTAACAAGCACTGCTGTCTGCTTCCAAACAACTTTGTTGTATGCACAGCCCCTGCTACCTACCTAGTGGAGGATGGATTTGGAAAATAAAAAAAATCAGTTCTGGTCAGAGATACCATCCAACAACAGCATCAAGAACCCACAACTGGAAAAGGCTTTGCCACAATCATAAGCCAATAACTGAATCACTGCTACTACAATTCAGACATTGCAATGACTAGAGATGATGGTTCTGTAGTACAGACTTTCCAGCCCTTATATCAGACACCTGAATTTATTCCCTCCCATGGGTGAATACACTTTCAAATAGAGGCATGAACCCCAGATCTGAACAGTCCTGAGTTCTGTATCCAGCTCCAACTTAAGAACCTCAGGCCCATCTACAGTCTCAAAGTCTTCAACAGTTTTTTCCTCCAGTGCCTTTGAATAAAAGGGAAGAGGGCTGGTCATAAGAGTATACTTCACTTTATCAGGCCAGCCATAGGGTCTCCTCTAAGTCATCACACTAGATGGACTTACACCATTTCTAATAGATCACTAGTGGACAAGTTCACATTCTTCTGTAAATATCAGGCACAAGCAGGTCTGCTAATGTGAGTTGCAGCACCCCCCAAACAAACAAAGATACATGAATAGCCCTGGCACCAGGATAAACTGCTCATAGAAGTCTTGTCCCCACTACAGGTATTGAAGTATGAGTGACACCCAGTGGCCATAAGAGGCATTTGATCTTTGGGTAGGATTCCTTATTTAGCTCTTAGAAATAAAAGCTTGGTAGCAGAAATGAGCCTCCAAGTTGGAATTTGGATTCTTCAAGTTTCCAATGTGTTTGAAGCCAGCGTGTTTAGTTTTTTGTGTGTGTATTTTTGTGTATTACATAGTAGGGCAAACTTGATCAAAGAGCATGAAGTCCCTTCCTATTAGTAAAGCTGTGTTTAATGTGCACTCGCCTTTTGCATGCTCCCACAGGGAAGGCTCAATGCTGTCCCTCGAGTAGGAGTCCTTTGCCAGTAGATAAGCCCCCGCACCAGCTTCAAAGCCCCAGATGCAGACACTCCCAAAACCTTGAATTTCAATAGCAAGACTTATAACATCGGTACCAGTCATAGGAAATCATGGCAAAAGCAGAACACTTCCAGCAACTGAAAATTCTTGACTGAATATAAAAAAATATTTGGTAAAGATTAAGTAGCAAGAGAAAAGGAAGATAGTAGAAATGTGTAAGGTAAATGCATTCACCTTCAGATCTGATGTTTGCTTTTTTTTCAAGGCAATAGTCTTTTGATTTCCCTTCCAGTACTCCATATTCTGCAGTTAAAACTGGACACAAATAGAGAAAACATCTCTACTCCAAATAACTCACTGCCAAACCAATGAAGGAGTTGAACAATAAGATATGGTGTAGGAGTAGCCAATCCATAGGGTACCTGTAGGCCTCCTTAATACACCACAGGTGCACTGAACTAGAAGTTCTCTCACCCTAAATTATGCTTAAATCTCCTTTCCTGAAGGACATTAAAGGAGAAGGAGAAAAGTCTCATCAGATGATTCTCTACCACTGCAGGATTATTCCCATCTGTGTTAGTGCTATATCCAGATAGGACTTTACATGTCACGCACAATGCAATCCCATAGCTTCCACTCACAATTTTGTTAGCTTGGGGTTTTTGTGGTCCATTACTCCTTGTTATGTTCCTTGTACCATCAACGTACTGAGCAATTCATCTCCCTCCTACTGACACTCTGAGTACTTCTAGAAAGGCACAATACCCATTAATGATTGTTTGGCGATATATATTAGTTATTTTTGTCTCATCAGCACCTCCAAATAATGAATAGCCAGTCAGCATCTGATGGGAATTGCACTTTTGGGGACAGCACTCCGAAGAATGATGGAGAGGAGCATGGCATCATCCAGGGAACTTACTGAATGCAGTCTGCAGCACAGCCAGGGACCTAGGGAATCATTGCAGTTCATTTCTATAGTTTTACTCTGAGTGGTTCTGCCCAGTACAACAGCTGCTGATCGGCTTTTCCTTTCACTCAGTTCAGCCAGAATCAATGTTAATATCACTGATTTCAGAACAGCTGGTCAGTTCAAGACACCATGCCTTCAGACAGACCCTGAACAATTTATGACCAATTAGACATAACTACAGATTATACAACATTGAACTGTGTGAAGTTCCCATGCCCTACACCAGAAGAACATCCTGCTCACAGGAGAGCTTCACCTTTCTTCTCTGAGATGGCCAGCCTCATAGCTTGCTGAGCGGTACCTCTGTGGTCTTCCACTGGAGCCGCCACACTCGTCTGATCCTGTCATTGGCCCCGTTCAGCTCCCAGAAACCATGCAGGTCTCCAGTACGGCTGTACTCTAAGACTGCCGGCTGTAGAACTGTGATGGGAATGCTGTAATTCAGGTGCGGGTATGTAGCTCCTACACTGTTGTCCTTTGTGTTGCTAACAACAATCCCTGTATGTGGGGAGAAATAAAAAGGAGACGAAATAGTTTTGAACTTTCTGGTTACTTAAGAAGTTAGGAATTAAGAACATACCCCAAATAATGGGTAGATTGCAGGACCTGGACAGAAGCATAATGTGTCCTTTGCTACTTTGTACCAAGCACAGACAACCTTATTCCCCAAATCTGGGCCATCAGTACAAAGAAAGAAAGAAAGGCCAGAGTAAGATTTCAAACTCCAAACACAAAGAAGGATAAATAATAATGCATAGCATTTAAATAGCTATTTACATCTGCACCATCTGAGAGAACTTTGCAAAGGAGGGTATTTTAACTTTTTCCCCCAGATGGGGAAATTGAGGCACAGACAGTTAAGTTCCCTAGCCTAACTGCCACACATTTTAATCACTAGCAGAACTGGAAAGAGTTCAGTCTTATAACGCGTAGTGCAGTGTCCACTTAAGAGAAGCTTGCCATACTGAAGAGGATGTAACTGAGAGAGAAAATAATGTTATGCTTTCTACCTTCCAAAAGGGAATTGCTAACACAAAAAGGAGATCAACAGTTATAAGTGATACGAGTATTGAATCATACCCTTGACATAATGCATTTTTTCTACTGATGAAATAGTCACATTGAAGAATCAGGTACTCCACAAAAGCAACACAATTTGCTATTGAGTTTTGTGGCAATGTACAGGGAAGGATCTCCTAGCTCCATCTCATTGGCCAGCACACATCACTAGCACTTCAGACAGCTTTGCAAGACCCTTAATGAAGAACTCTACACTGATTAAAGTTGATACAAAAGAGAAAAAAAAAGACCAGTTTCTTGTTGAGAGACTGATGGGCAATTTTAGGCCCAGTTCCAGTAAAGCACCTCTGCTGAGTAGGACTACTTACATCAAGTACTGAAGTACTGTACTCAAATGCTTATAGTTAAGCACGTGCTTTGCTAGATTGTAACCTAAGTGAGTGAAGGATGAAAGGGATGGATACAGCCCAGCATAGTGTAGGCAGAAACCATGCAGTTCCTTCCACAGAACTCTACTGGTGTTTCTCAGTCCTGGTTTGGAACTTCGGCAGCTCTTCCAGCCTTGGGACCACCTCACCCCCACCTTTTCTGAAAATGTAATGAAAATGTCCAGGGCCAGCTCTCACTTTAACAAGCTCCCAAATGTGTAGGACTGTATAATTTTGTGATATGCACAAAAAATAACAGCAAGAGACCACCAAAAATCTTCTTCCTGGTTACCAGACCCATGATTTCATCCATGGTTTCAAAAGAGTAAAATGAGAGTGTATTAACTTGCTTAGGCCCTTGAGAAGAAAGATTTCAAATAGTCACAATGAAAGGGGAGTTTCAAGTTCAAATGAGGAAGTATCAACTGATGGTTAAAGCAAGACTGGAAATCATGGGCCCTATATTCTATTCCTGCCTCTGTAGAGTGTATGTGTGACAATCTGTGCCTCAGTCTTCCTGTTTATATAAAGGAAATAATCTCACTCTAAACGGATATTGTGAGGGTTAATTTTTGTGAAGCATTCCGAAATCCTAGGCTAGAAAGCATTATGAAGCTTAGACTATCTCCTCATTCTACCTTTCATGGAATGGTGGCCATTTAGCAACATGTATGATTCTTTGTAGAAGGAAAAAAGTTACTCCTGAACCATGAAAGCACTTAACAGAACCCAGCAGTGATGATTCATTACATGACTGGCCATTCTCCTCATTTGGGGGGGGAGAAGGAGGCAGAAGGGGAATAAACGGAGACAAAGCATATTATTTACCAAGGAGCTTTCCACTGTTTGCAGAGAAAAGCCCCCCCCCACTTGAGCCACCATGAACTGCACAAGTTGTTTGAAGCATCACTGGCTTGTCATCCACAGCGATCACAGCTGACAAGATTCCTGATGTCACTGATGCGCCGCAGCTCTTGCCGAATACACCAAAGCCAACCACACTCACTTCTTCTCCTGCAAGGAGACAAACAGCAGCAAGAATCAGATTGTTGGTGCAGGGGAGGGGAGGTAAATAAAAGGGAGACTTCAGGTAGCAAATAAGCAGCAGAAGTGGATGAGCTCTTAAGACAGATGTTGACTGTAATGGAAGAAGGCAGGAAAAAGAGAATGCAGAATGTGAGCTGGAAGCAGGCGGCCTGTTATCTAATGAGGTGTCAGCAACACTTGAAAAGTCATTAGGGCAAATTTCTGAGAGCACAAATGGCAATTAGTAGTTTAACTGCCATTTGTGCCTTTGAAAGTCTCCCCCACCAGCCACAATAAGAACATCTGTAGTTCTTATTTTCCATTCATATTTGCAACGGCCCTAGATCCCATTTTATTCTTCTTCTGTCCATGTTTGTTTTCACGTCTTATTCCGGATTGTCATATTAACATTAGACTATTGATTGATTCCACTAGTATACAGCACTTCATCAGGCTGTTGGCAAGACACAAAAGACTTCACTGCCCTGAAGATCTAAAATTGATCCCAACTGTAAACTGTAAGGTATACCCTCTCCACAACTTACATTGTTTACAGTCCTTCTCTTCAGTCAGTTTTCAGATCTTGTGAGTGTATATATATCCAAGATAAATGTGGATGTAAATGTTTGATACAGTATCTTACCAAATCTTCAGTGAAGATCAATTATGTCACATCTATAATTATGTCAATTATGTTCCCATACAGGGCTTGAATTCAGTAACATAAATGACTGCATGTGAAGATGAAGCACACTATGCTTAATGATAGCACGCAGTTTTGGACACTGGAAAGTGTTTTACTTAGAGCGAATGCTAACCAGGACTCTAACTTTGAAACATAACCCCCGTCTTTTGATCTGTCATTTGAATAGCCAAACAAGAAAGGACATTTGTTAAATATCTCACCCTGAAAGATGGCAAGCACCACCTCCTCCAACCACTGAATGAAGGTGTTAAGTGCAGCACTTCTCTTAGCATAAGTATAGTCTTGGCCATGCAAACACCTGTTCTAAAGGTGAGCATAACCAGACAATCGTAATCACATAGCTCTTGGAGCTTCCACTTCTCCAGCTGAGGATTCAGGTCCTTGGAGTCCATCAAGTTATCAGTCAGATATCCGACCTATGACCAGAGAAGCTACAAGCAGGAGAGCAAATAGAATAGTTACCTGCACAAAACTTGGAAGCTAAAACAGGTTTTGCAAAACAGAGTAAGCTTTCTTCTAGTTCCACCACTGCTATGTCATAAGGAGAATCATCTTTTGTAGCAAACACCACTTTCCCTTTAACAACACAGCCCCTAGGAGCAAATACAAACAAAGTTTTTCAGTCTAAGTCTGAAAATGCTAGTTTTAGAAAGGAATACAGACGCCAAACTTAGTAAGATGTTGTACATCAGGTTCAGGCCTCCAAGTTTGCCATGAAATGGATGAAGCCAGCTAAGTTCATTCTCAAGGAAGCAGGATTTAACTCTTCAACACCTTTGGGTGTCACAAAATCCAAGAAATCCCCATCTTCCAATATGGTATAGATAAAACAAAGCTGGTCCCAAGCAGATTAAATGCCCCATGTGTGACATCTCAACACCTCAGCAATCCACATGGGTCCCCTACTTGTCCCAGTTCCACATCCTGAAGGGCTTTGCTGTCTCCTGCCCAGTACCTTCAGTTCTGAGCTAAGCTCTAGATTCTTTTACTGATGCTGCTGCCTCAGCTCCTCTTTAGAAGTTGTGAGGCACTCCCCAGCATCCTTTGCACTGGTTATCAGGTGGGACCCAATGTCATCAAGTTGCACAGCAAACAACGAAGCTCTTTTGAAGACAACAGAGAAGGGATTGTTTTAACCACTGTCAGTTTGACAAAGCTTCTTTAGATTCAGCACCATGGAATGTCACCTACCCCTCAGACCAGTGTTTCCCAACCAGTGTGCCATGGCCTGAGCAGGTGTGCCATGGAATTTCTTGAAAAACTACTTGAGTTCTGAGTTGGCTCATTAATATCCATGAGTTCATTTGGAGACTATGTGGTGGTGTGCCTCAAAATAATTAAATGGTATCAAGGTGTGCCATGGCAGAGAAAAGTTTGGGAACCATTGTCTCAGACTGCCCCCAAATGCATGAAGAAACATTTAGAACAGGAAGCAGGGGAAGGAATGTATCACTCAATGGGAAATGACAAAATCCAACTTATTTCAAACTGTTTCACTGGTGGAGAGACTGCCTTCTTGAATTAGAAAAATAAGACACAAAAAAGGGATCTTAAGAAGAATGCCTGACATGGGTATGACCATGAGACAAGGACTAAGTCAGAGAATGGAAACTCTTCAGAGTGAGCCTATGATCTCGGACAGACTCCCCGACAGCTTTTAATGGTCCAAGCAGTGTTCCCTATTATTGGCTACTTATTACCATAGGAGCTTGATTCAGAACAAATATATATATGCATAAATCTTTTCAGTGGATCAAGAGAGTCACTTTTGTACAGACATTCTAAATGACCTACCTTCACCACAGGGGTTTTGTAGAAGCCCTCTTGTATCTTTGAGGATCATGGCCTCATTCTTCCCCATATCTGAATTTGACTCCCTTCCAAGCCTCCAGTTGCACCTGGAAGTGGTTCCCCCTACAGGACATTTATGCTACTCCCAAACTGGCTGTTAGGGGGTACTAGAGAGGGACAGAAGAGGCTTACTCTTTCTGTAGCACTCTGCCTGAGAGCCACAAATAGGATAATAAGCCAAGTCGTCTTCAATTTTGAACCTCGCTGCTGCTGCTGCAGTCCCAGTGTGCACTTCATAATATAAATGGTAAGTTTCCTTTTAATTCAAAGCGCTTTAGTTAAAGAGCTTTGGCAACAATAAATTATTTACAGAATACTGACATTTCCCCAGGTTGATACATGGCATGCATATCCCTGAGAGTATGCAGAGGTCTTTCAGGGGGCACATCAACTCATCGAGATATTTGCCTAGTTTTACAACAGGCTACATAAAAAGCACTAGCGAAGTTAGTACAAACTAAAATTTCATACAATTTGTTTATACTGCTGTATATACTATACGCTGAAATGTAAGTACAACATTTATAATTACATGGTAAAATGAGCAAGTAAGCAATTTTTCAGTAATAGTGTGCTGTGACACTTTTGTATTTCTGTGTCTGATTTTTTAAGCAAGTCGTTTTTAAGTGAGGGAAAGGTTAAGAGCTACTGGTCCATAGCACTTACTGTACAGGTTGTCTTGCATGCTTCTCTGAAATTTGTGGTGTGAGCTGCTTGCTATACAGTGAAATTGTTTTAAACGTAAAGCCAAGTGGATTTTGGAATATAGTATCTCTTCACACATCAGGCTGAAATACCAGATCAGAGGAGAACCATATCGATAAACACCAGGGACCGACTGATAATTTTAATTCAGAAAACATATTTGACCCCTGGAAAAATGCAGATAATAGTGGTAAGTGTTTGATATCTTATCACTGGATGCAGAAGTTGCCAAGCCAATTTGCAGTAGCCTCATCAGCAAAGTGCAGGGCCCTCAGACAACCATCACATTTGGACAGAGGGCAATTGCAGTGGTGTGTGATACTGTTTGTCTTTAGCACAGCCACATGTGGGATCCTCTCCTTGGTGCTGATTTGAAGGCTGGCTGCACACTGACCCTGGCCCATGCTGTATCAGCTCAGAAAGGCCCATGAATGACGTGGCAAATCGAAGTCGGGTATGTGAGCGGTTGAGTCAGTTAGTATTTGATATGGAATACGCTGGCCATTTCATGCCTATGATCCAGAACAACCAGGTTGCTCAAAAGTTTGGATTGCAGTGTTTGTTAGGAGATGCACAACAATTTTACTAGAAACTTGAAAGTGGTCATTTAAGGAAGAGGCTGTAGGCTGCAGTTCATGACCCTTCACAGAACATTGCATTACCATGTGGATTGCATTGTCCTACTTATTATTACACAAAGATAAACAAAAACAAGAGTCAAAACTTACTTTTCAGGGCTGTGCTGTACCCTTACACAGACACCCGAGGCTTCATTCACCACATGTCGACAGGTCCACACTAGCCTTGGACTGACCAGTACTCCGGATCCCCAGACTTGGCCACACTCCACCAAAACTAATGCAGACAGTAGATGCTGTGTGACCCCAGGGCTGGCTGCAACCTTCCTCAGCGGCTTAGCAACCAATTGCATGTGAGGCCACCAGGTTTTCATTGAACTGCCAGGACCAAGCAAGATGCTCCTGACATTCTCTAGGATATGGCCAACTGAACAAACCAACGTCAATCCAACCCATTCGCTGGCCTTCCAACAAAGTGGAGCCACAATTATACCAACTAGGTTGAAACCATCTTCCGAGAACACAAAGACCCCTCCTCCTTCAGTGCCAGGCAAGCAACGAGCATCAGTCAGTATAAGGACATTGCCTTCTCCGGCTATATTACTCACTATCCCTTTACTAAGGGTGTTCATGAAAATGTCTGGGCAAAATGAACCAAACGGTGAGCCGCAGGCAAACAGCGTGTCACCCTTCCTCAATGACTCGGCCAGCACACAGCTCACTTGAGCCATACCAGATGAGCTGAGGTCTGGGATTTCCAGCAAGGCAAACCAGTGCAGATAGCACAGATCATCCACGTGTGCCCCATGCTCCCGCTCATCTTCACTGGTACAGAAATGCCACTGCTCAGCACGGCTGAAGACTTTGGAGAAGGTGTCCTGGAACTCTGGGCAGGGCACCACCACCAGGAGCTCGGCTTTGTGCTGCCTGAGGGTGCTCGGGGACCCCTTTCGGTTTGAAAGGGGATTGAACCCCACAGCTGGACCGCCAGCCCCCAAATCTTTGCCCGGCAAACCCTCACCAGCCCCTTTGCTTCTACTTTCTGCAGCCCAGAGGACCCGGACCTGAACACCTGGGGAGAAGCTGTGGGGCAGCAGGGCTCTGCAGGGGGGCCAGCTGCCTAGCTGCGCCCCTCTCACCTCCTCCAGGAGGAAGGGAGCGAAGATGGCTCCGTGGCACAGCACCAGCCCCGGGCTCTGGCTCAAGAGGACGCCGCTGCAGCTCCAGGGTCCCCGGGCGGGCGCCCCCGCGGAGGTCTCGCCGGGCCGAGAAGCGCTGACGACACAGCCAGCCCCCTCCCCGGGCAGCGGCCGCATCTCGGGCCGGGCCTGGGGGCGGGAGCCGCCTGCACGGCCTAGGCCGCAGCGAGAGGGGCCAGGCGCGGGAACGAGGCGCGCCACAGCAAGGTGCGGGCCCGATCCCTGGGCGCTCGCGCTGCCTGGGCCGCTCGCCACTGGGGGGGGGGGGGGGCTCTGAGGGGCGCGCGGCGCCTGCGCGCGCGAACGAGGCGCGCTGCAGGTGCGCGCGCGCGCCCCTGGCGGTTAGTTGCCTTCGCGTCTCCGTGTCCCCAGGGGACGGGAGGGGGGAGGGGTGGGTTCTCCCGTCCGCCTGCCGCAGCCCAAAAGCCCAACCCACCTGAGCCCACAGAGCGACGAAACTCGTTAGCCCCGCCCCCGGTCATGTGATCCTCCCACGGGTTTCGTTGTATTGGCCGCCCTGTCTGTCAGCGAGCTAACGGGGAACGGGGATTGGTCGGCGGCTCCGGCTCCTGTGACCGCGCCGCTGGAGCCGCTCGGCCGGCAGGGCGCCAGACTGTGCCTCTGGGCGGGTTCTGCGCCTGCGTAGGGCGGAGCGGGCTGAGCCGCTGGGGGTCTTGGCGGCGCGCTGCCTGCTGGGAGCCGGCCCAGGCACGCGCCGGCAGGTCAGCCAATCCGGCCGCGCGCCTGGCTCGAGTCTCCCTCGCCAACCTTGCAACGTGGCGCCTCATGCCGGCCGCCGCAGCAGCAGGGCCCGCCCAGCCGCGGTGCCTCCCTCGCCCCTCTGCGGCCAGCCACATCGCTAGGGCCCGCTCGCTCTACGCTCGTCTGCGGGCTGCCGCCGCTGCCCACCCGCTCCCAGCTTGCTGGGATGTTGGCCGCAGTAACATCTTGTGGCCTTGAGTTCCACAGGCTGATCCCCCCCCGGCATGAAAGGGTCGTGCCTGGGGGCAGGTGTGCTTTCCCCCCTTAGCGCTCGGCCCCTTGCTGCTGCATGGGAGGTTTTCCCCAGGGTCAAGCTTCCCTTTTAAGTGGCACTGAAAATATTTCCTTCCAGGGAAGGTGGGCCAGATGGAGCCCTTCATCATATGCGCAATGCGAACAAGGGCTCTGACCCTGTAAACACTTATGCACCTCTTACCATCGCTCGTTGACTGCAGGGGCACTGCTGATGCACAGTTAAGTAATGATGGCTGCAGGCTTACAACAGCGACTTTGGGAAAGAAATTAACAGCCTTTCCCTATTCAATGTGGTGCATTTTACCACCTGTACTTAAATAGCTTTAAATAAATAAGGACAGCAAATATTAGTGGTTATTTAGGAAAAGGCTTAAGCTCTAATGTACATTACCCCATTATTGTCAGAGAGAATTGCTTGTTTTTTGCTGGAAAAGGGCATGTCTAGAGAAGTAACAATGGAAGCGGGGCCTATTGTTTCAGTTAACCTGTGCATTGCCATCACAGCATAAAAGCCCTAGAAGTAGTGTTTGAAAACTTTGATGCCCGTTAAGGTTACTAACCCATGTCAAAATAGCAGCAGCAGCAGCTTCCTCCCAAACTGTCCTCTGCAGTGTAGATATTTTGTTTTCTATTTCTTGTTACTGTGTAATGTATAAGTGGCCAGCTTTCTATTTAATATATTTTGAAAAATACAAGTCAACATTTCTCCTAGGGATCTTAGAACTTCTTTCCCAATCTCATTTTGATAATCATTTTCTTTTGTTTCTTCTCTGTAACAGCTGGTTGTATCTTTTACTACTGTAATATTCAGTATCCATTTCCTCCGTCTCTTCCTTTCCCTGTATTGTACACAGCCTCTCTCTCAGATCTGGTCTACACTGGCAATGGAGGTCAACATAACATCGCTTACGTCAACCCCCTAAAGTATGTGTCTCCACTGGCCCATAAGTCCCATCGATTTAAAGCACAGTAAAAGTATACCTAATAAAACCAGCTCTGCAAATAGCATAGCACTGAATTCGAATTCCATGGGTCAAATTTGCGAAGGGCAATGTAAATTGACGCCATTGGCCTCTGGGAGGTATCCCATGATGCCCTGTTGTGATTGCTCTGGACAGTCTCACATCGCTGTAACGTGGCCACGTACACAGGAAATAGTGCATCCTCTCAAACCATGGGAAATTTTGAACTTCCATTTCCAGTTTAGACAGCGTGGAGAGAGCTTTATAGCTGAACCGCTCATGGCAACTGCATGGCACAAACACACTCCAGCTTGGAGTCAACCAGAGGTCTTAGATCTCATCAGTCTGTGGGGTGAAGAGTCTGTTCTGGCTCAGCTCTGAGACAGCAAAAGAAATTTAGATATCTACGAGAAGATACCTTGTGGCATGTTGGAGAAGGGGCACAACAGGGACACACAGCAGTGCCGCGTTATCAAAGAGCTGAGGTAGGCTTATCAGAAAACTAAAGAAGCTAACAGCCATTCTGGCTCCTTGCCCAAAACATGCCGCTTTTACGAGGAGCTGCATGCAATTTTCAGGAGGGACCACTGTGCCACCATCAATACTGCCAAAGAATCCCAGTTTGGGATGAAGGAGGAGGACTCTGTGGATGAGGAGAGCGGGGTGCAGGAGAGCAGGGTATCCATTCTCTCAGAAAGCCAGGACCTGTTCAGTAACCTAGAGCAGTCCAGCCACACAGAAGACAGCGGGACTGATTGAGATGCTGGGGAAGGCACAGCTGGTGAATGTGTGGCAAATCTTTTTTTGCAGTTGTATTCCCGGTCCAGCTTCTTAAAAGGAGCTTGTATCTTTGAAGAGAGGGTCTTACTGGGTGGTGGCAAACTTCAGTGGAGGATTACTCCCAGAACAAACTATTTATGTGCAGAGGTATGCCCTGAGAATCCTCTGTGGATTTCTCAAAGAAACTTTCATGTAGGTAATCTGTTAACCTTTGCAGAGGGTTTCTGGAGAGAGCAGTCTCATTTCTTCCACCACAGTAGGATACTTTTCCCCGCCACTCTGCTATTAAATGAGCAGGCATCATTGCAGAACACAGCATAGCAGCATAATGGCCAGACCTGTACCCAGAGGCTTGCAGCAAATCTTCCCTTTGTGTTTGTGTTACCCTCAGGAGACTGATATCACACATGGTCACCTAGGGAAGATGGCTCAAGTTTAAAGTACCCAACTAGTACAGTCAGGCCATTTTATTCCTCTGCCATGGACGGGGTCCCTGAGTGCCTGCCCAAGACTCTTCCTAGGCCTGTTGCAATGGACATTATGGGTCAAGTCAGTGGTTGCCTTACATTTTCTGCCGCCACAATTCACCCGCAGTGTCCTCTAATCTGTTCTACCCACCTCCTCCCAAACCGGGCTTTGGTGTGTTACACCCCCTTTGGTGTGTTGATCCCTCTTCTTGCTCAAGTGTGGATTTTAGTGCTAACGAAGCCTCTCTCTAACAGATGTAAGGGCCCCTTATTTACCATATCTGTAATGCCAGTCCAACCCTTCTGAGATGTACAGAACGGAATGCGGGTCTGGCATAGCCTGTGAACATGAAGGGGGAGTACTTTTTACATTGTAATATTTCCTCTGTTACTTTGGGCCAGCTAACAATGGCAACTTTGTGCTTTGCAGTAGACACCTTGGCCTGCAGCCCCCCTTTTAGAACTCTTGCTGAAAGGCTTTCCCAGATTAGGAAGCACAGAGAGCAAAAAGCACAGGATGACTTGTTCAACAAACTAATGAACGCCTCCATGGCGGACAGAGCCTGGAGGATGTCCTTGTCTGAAAAACTAGATATAAAACAGAAGATCTGCACAGGTGATACACAACAGGAGATGTTGCATATTATGAGGGATCAGTTTGACATGCTGAGGCATCTGGTAGAGCTCCAGGAAGAGCAGCAGAAGGAGACTCCCTCTGCAGCCCCTCCAAAACACTCCACCAACTACCACTTTGTCATCAGCCCCAAGTGGTGCAGGAGGAGATTGAGTAGGGTAAAGTACACGCTGCACTCCACACTGGGAGAGGCGAGCAGGACGTGACGGCCCCTTGAAGAACTGCACGCAACCACAGTTGCTCGCAGTGACACTTCACAAAGTTAAGTTACCCTCCTTTTCCCCCCTTAAAACAGGTCACAAATAAAGCTTTGTAGCATTAAAAAAAACTGTCTTTATTCATTTATAGCTTGGGTGGGGAGAGAATGGGAGGGGGCCACTGGAGCGAGGGTGGAGGATGGGAAATAAAGGCACAGCACAGACATACATTACTGCAGTTCATTGCAAAACTGGTTTTTCAATGTTGCCCGAAGCCAAAGCGCTCCACGGTTGGCTCTGAGCATAGCGCTAGAATATGACTGCTTAAAATTTGCAGCCACGACCCAACCCTGGGGAACTTTTCCCCCTTCATTTCATACAAATTATGGAGCACACAGCATGCAAATGTAACTGATTGGATGTTTTTTTCACTGATGTCAAGCCTAGTAAGCAAACATCTCCATCTGGCTTTTAAATGGCCAAAATGCACATTCCACCACCATTCTGCACTTGCTGAGCCTGTTATTGAAACTCCTTCTCACTGTGCAGGTGGCCACTGCAGGGCTTCATTAGCCAAGGGAGCAAGGGGTAGGCAGGATCCCCAGGATCACTACTGGCATTTCAACAGCCCCAGTATTTATTTTTTGGTCAGGGAAGGAAGTGTCTGCCTGCATCTTATTGAACAGACCAGAGTTCCTAAAGATGGCCACTCACTTCCACACTGTCAGAGCTGGTCTCAAGTGAGCATTCACGCACTTCAGGGCTTGGGACAGCTCTGTGCAAAAGTTCAAAGAAAGTGGCCTTTCGCATACGAAAGTTCTGCAGTCACTGCTCATCATCCCACACCTTCTTAATGATGTGATCTCACCAATCTGTGCTTGATCCCAGGACCAGAACCAGCTCTCCACGGACTGAAGATGATGCGTGATAGCTTGCAGCAAACGGGATTTGTTCCGCTCTATGGCTTGTAGCAGGCAGCCTCAGTAACATCGTTATTTTCTGGGCTGTGGCTCCTCTCTTGCCTTTGAAAATACTGCAGGATAAGCTGTGTGGTATTTGTGATGCTCACAATGATGGAGCCTGCTCAGCTCTGCACTATGTCTCTCCGGCAACGGCGTATGTCCGGCGTAAAAAAAAAAACAGCGCAAAAGTGTTTGCAGTTTGTTCGTGCCAAGGGAGGGAGAGGGAGCACATTGCATCATAGGAAGATGACAAGCTTCCCAAAAGCCTTTGACTAATTACACTATGGGATAGCTACCCACAGCGCACTGCTTTGAATGTTGCCCCAAGTGTGGTGAGTGGGGACACAGAAGCCTGGTGCAAGGAGCGTGGTGTGATCATGCTCCTGCAACCTCTAAAATAAAAAGTCGATTTAAAGTAAATAGACTTCAGTCTGCAGTGTAGACATACCCTAAGTTCCATACCCTACTTCTCTAATTTTACTCATAATTTTCTCTCTCCTTCTGCTCACCTGCACCCAACTCTATCTGCCTCCTCATACCCATCTTGAAAAATTTACCGGACACCTTAGTAACCAGAGGATTAAACTGATGAGGGGGCCCCACCCCCAGAGTAACATTCAGGTAAGTAGCCAAGCCCCTTACCTACAGCAAAACTACAGCAAGCAGTAGCTGAAGAATTATAATTGATGGGAAAAAAATTAAATGCAGCCTCAGTAACTGAAGTGTATTGATATTTCTAGCAGCTTGGAGCAGCCCAGAACAAATACTTAGTAGGCAGATTTTTAGGAGATGATGTTTCCCTCTCTTCTATCCTCTTCCATTCCAATAAAGAGCTTTGTGCTCTTCAGTGAGTGAAACCTACTGAACATGTTTCTCTAGCTATTCCCAGCATGTTTCATATAGTATTTCAAGGGCTAAAATTAGACCTATACTCTAAAAATGTACCAGACTGTGGCATCTTAAAAAGTTCTAAGACACTTTCTGCTGAGACTGTATGAGAGACAGTTATATTCTTTACTATTATAAGGACTTCCCTGCACTGGATTGTTTTGTGCACACACATGTAAACAGAATCATATGACTTACCTTGCTTTCAAACCAGGTAAACTGCACCAGTGCAAGTTACCTATGCAGTAGATGTAGGCTAAGGGTTTTCACTAGTGGGGTGAATAAAAATAGCGTAAACAGGCCTTAAGTGTTAATTCTCACTAATACTTAAGAGCTTGATTTTGGTTATATTACTGTGGAATTCTCATCCACTGCTACCTCTCCTGAAAGTTAGAATCCATTAGTACATGACTCGTAGTAGGGAAGCCTTTTTGTAAGATCTTGAACTGTGGAATCTTTAAAAGTCTCAACACAGGCTAAAGCATTTGATTATTGGTATCGCCACAGCACGACCCAGACATTTTCAATCCAGTACAGACCAGGGAGACAAAGTTCTTACTACAATTCTAATTTTTCCAGTACAACAACCTGCAAGCTCCCTTTTGTATTAACCATGTTTCATGCCAAGCCTTCCTTGAAAAGTCACAGCATAACAGAGCCCTGGCTCACCAGGAGTCAGCAAGGAGTATCAGTTTATATCCCAAGCCCCTAGGCAAAACCAGACCCAAAACAAATCAGACCCAAATCTCTTGAACGAGTCACTAGATCAACTGCATTTTCTGTTTATTTCATTTTAAAATGCCTTGAGAACAACTTTAGTTGTAACATATTTCTTGATCAAGACTTAATACAACATCTGGAATAATTCAATGTTTCAGTGAGAGAAAAAAACCTGGAAGACACCAAGACTGAAAGTCCTAAGGGCAGATAGCAAGTTAGAAGGGCTGCACATGGTGCTCTACCCAGAAGATAGACAATCTGAAGAGAGGGTAGTAAAATGGTGAGAACCAGGAGATCATTTCCCCTCGTCTTTAGCAGTAATTTGCCAGCCCATACATTCTGCCTGTGGAAGGCTCAACTAGACAGGGAAAAAGTTCAATGTCTTGTGTAAGCAACAACTAAATATATTTACAAAAGTCTATATATATTTGAGGGACAAACCCCTCAGGAAAAAAAGTTTGCATAATAAAAGAGGGGTAGAAGCAGGAGAAAAGTCAAGAAAACCTCTCTTGCAATTAAATCTCAGAAAGGAAGTGGAAGCCATAGTGCCTAGCCCATTTAAAAATAGATGGCCAAATACAAGGTGTTCAGTACTGAATCTGAACTAGCAAGAAGCTCGAGTAGAAGCAGTAATAGGTATTTTCCATAGCTAATTCACTTATTTACATTGCTTTCATTTTACACTGAAGTCCCACTAAGACAGGGAATTCTTTTAATAAATATTTTGAAGAATAGCAAGCTGGTGAATTTTAGTGCTCATGAGAGTGACAGTCTAATACCGCTGAAACACGTCCAATACAAACAGATACTCCATAAGCTACCCACACAATCTGATATCGCACCACAATTCTCACACAAAGTGTTTGTTAGACCAATCGTGACCATTTATGCAACTGTTTTGCACTATTTACAATGTACCTTTGAATTACCTATGCTTTTGCTTTTCCCAATCCACCCTCTTCTCCAATCTTTATTTTCATCTTCCTTTCTAAGATTCATTCTTTAGTCCTTTTGTCTCTCACTCATCTTTGTGCCTTTGCAAACCATGCCCACACTTAAAGCATCCTTCCAGTGGAGAATGCATCTTCTCCTACAAGATCGTCACACACACTCTTCACAAAGCCATCATAACTGACTTCCCAATAGCATTGTTCTCAGCCACGTTTGAATTATTACCTAATTTGCCTTCTCCAACATCCTCGTTTGCATTCTGTGAAGTATTACTTATATCTTAATGATTTGAGACTAGATATTTGCATGTATGATTCTCTCACCTTTGGAAGGGCAAGAATCTTGTGCACTAGGCTTCCCATTCCCTAAAATGACTCTCACATCTGCTCATCGAAGTTTTCAATCTCACTCATGGAACTTGTTCTCCCCATTACCAAATCCAATTTTATAATCCCACATAGTCTTCCTCCCCATTTATATAAAGAATGCCAGAACCCATTCATCCAGTCTGGACTTTTAAAAAAAAAAAAACTTTATTAAAATGCTCTGGATACAGATGAACTTCCTTTGCAAAAATATGCATGATTTCACTTTTCCAGGAATAAGTAAGCCAGCACTTTGCTAAAACAGACTGAAGAGTTATCTAGATACACTAATACTAACTGCACCCCAATTTCTGAAATATACATTAAACTTTACATCAGTACATTTCAGGGAACAGTATTTGTTTACAGGGACAGTACACTGCAAGTGCACAGAACAGGTGAGAGCTATTTACTGTTGTTCCCTTTCTCCAGTGGTGGGGACACCACTTTCACAGAAGGGTGTGCTGTCAGGCTACTAACTTTCTGAATAGTTTCTAAACACATCATAGAACTGCAGTACAGTTACAGCAGAGTTGCCAGGTCTTATGTTGAGCAATAGGAGCTAGCTCAAAACCAACCGTTCTTGTTCCTGAGCTAAGTGTAAAGTGGCCCTAGATTCTAATGGCAACACCACAGTGTTTTTGACTGAGAAACAAAATCATCAGTCTTCAGCTGGTCAGTGGAGTCACTATAGTGAAGGCCAGGTTCATGACAATGCCTTCGCACCAAATTAATGAACACTAACCTTGATGTTAGTATCTAAATAAGAAAGACACTTCCTCCAAACCCTTTAACTGGTTTGAAGTGATAAGCAGGCCCTACAGAGGCCTCCTTTCTGTGACCCTGATTGAAGTACAGCCCAATGGGGACATATCACAGCAGATTAGAATGTTAATCATCCTATATTATAAAAGGCAGGCAGACAGGACGCTAGGGTCAGCCTTCTATCAATTTTCCTCCTCTTCTGCAAATCTGCCATTCCTTAAATTTTTGCCCATAGAAGGCTCAGCTCAACTTAGAACCTAACACTCAGTTTCTTGTTGAAATATAAGGATTAGTATGTTTCTATGCCAGCATGAGAAGAGTATATGTACTATTTTTGTAGCACAGTCAGCTTTATCTGGTTGTAAAACTAAATTCATACTTGACATATGGCAGCATCACATGCCACTGTTGTATACTCCACAGAGACACTTATGGAGAAGATGCCAAACACTTACCTAAAAAAAAAAAAAAAAGATATGGCTTCCGACACTCTGGTGAACAGTTGATGAAGCTGGTTCAAAATGACGAACTCAACCTAAGCATGAACTGTTTCTCTTAATGTTCACTACCACCACTCATGGGAATGGGAGTCAGCTGGCAAAAAGAAAGATTGGTGATAAATTGTTAAACAGGTACTTAAAAGTTCCTCTTCCCCTCATTGGGGTAACAGATGATGGTATAGCCATCTTAGAGCTGAATCCATTCTCCATGTTACAGAAGTATAATGCTATCTAGTATTGGGATTAATCAGATCATCAATGGCACAAGAATCAACAGGGTTTAAGAGTTAAGATCTCTTTTACTTCCCGTTCATACCCAACAGTTCATGGAAAAATTAAGCGAGAGAGAAAGGAGAGTAGGAGTAGCAGGTAAATTTCCACAAGCTGTTCTCAGGCCTTACATTGCATAGTGTCACAATAAGATTCTTCACTTCCCCTAAGGATGAAAGTACTTGCCAGTTATGAAAGCTTGAGTAAGTTTAAACTAAGTATCACCACCCCTTGAGGAGAAAGATATGTCTTTATTTTATTTTAACTGAAAAGGAGGAGCTCTAGACAGTAAATGAAACTTCAGACAGTCTGTTGAGTGTAAAAGAAGAAACTGGTGCAATCTACATGAACAACCTTATATGCAAATGTTGAACACTCATGCTACAATAACTCAACAAAATAACATCATGATTTTTTTACTGTTATAATACAGTGGAACCCTGCAACAAACAACATTCTACATTCTAGAGTGAGAACCCAATAAACCTAATCCACCACAGCAGAAAGACTGCTGATGGGAAACTGAACAAGACAGCTACACTGACCCTTCCATAGCATCACCACTTTAGGGGGCTGAGGCTGATAACCGCATTCAAACACCCAAGCATGAGGCAGCAACAGAACTGACGTGCTTGTGTGCATCCTTTTTCAACTAAATCCCTGTAAGTTAAAGAAGCTTCATTGCACAAGTCAGTACCAACAGCACCCTCTTCATGATCACCCAGTGTGACACAGCACAACCATCCTATAGACCAGTTAAGCCCAAATCTATGTTTATTTAGGACTTTAATATCATGATACTTGGTTCAGTAATAAGGGAAATATCTAAATACCATTAAATAGATTTTAAAAAACACTAAGACTCCAGACCAAACAAGATAAATGTTAAACCAAAAAGTTAGAAGGGACACTGCTTACATTAACACTTTTTTTTAAAAAATATAATTGCTTTCTTTAAGTCAATTAGCCACAGTGGTGAGACGTATTCTCTTTTTCAGCTGTTACAATGCAGTGTGCAGTGTTTTGGATCCCAGATCACACCAGCCCCATTGTAACTGAAAGCCATGGATTCCATGGGAAACAATGGCAACTGAAAGGAAAACTTGCACCAGAGTGCAGAATTGTGTTATCTCCCAGTCATGTGGAAAAGAGTTGTGTCACCACTGTGCAACAGGATAGCTGAAAACCAGGAGTCTCTTGGTCAATACCAATATGTGGCAGAAGAGCCTTCCACATTCTAATAGAAAAGTCCATAAGGAAGCTGTGAACAGGATCAGTCCAGAGAAGTAAAACTCTATGTCTGTCCAAACATCAGTCAATGTACTGTGATAGCCAACGAAAGCCTTCACCATAGCCTTGTCTCTTCAACACGCTGCACATGAACACTTCCATGGGGCGTGTGTTCAGGTCCTTCAGTGGCACGTTTCCCTAGGGTATCAAAGTAGGAAGAAGTCAGAATTGTAACAACCCAAGCACAGAGGATGTAGGTGCAAGGAGGTGCTGTTTCTTTATCCTTACAGAATAGTAACTCAGAAGTCAAATACTGGACTAGTAAGATTTTCCTTTTGAAGTTTCACTTACCAGTCTTTAGTATTATGCTATAGTCTTCTTTATACAGTCCTTTAAAGTTAGTTGTCCAAAATGGCATCTCAACAGCTGACTAACAGCAAGACTGCAGTGAGCCAAGAGACTTAAATAGGCAGCCAAGCTATAGGACCATGGAAGCAGGGAACTTGAAGTCTGTTTTTTTAAGTGAGAACTTCTGGGCAACTATTTCGACATAGCAGTTGTATAATTTAATAAATTTTAAAATGGCAGTACAAGATACATAGCATGTGGAAGCTCTATAGCACACTAAAAGTGTATTCTTGCATTTTTCCAGTACATGTTATAATATTTGTGATTAATGAACTTTTTAACACTGCTGTTTTACCTGTGTAAGAAACCTCAGTCCTTTCTAGCAAAGGACAAGAACAAGGATGCGTAAGACAGGGATAGAAGAGTTAGGTGAACAGCACAGAAAGATTCGACTGACAAATTATTGCAATCTCCTTCAAAAATACCATGCCTGTACCAAGTCTTAAATATCCAGATAGTTCCCATTAACACTCCAGTATTTTTAATAACTTTTAAATAATGTTTGGACAGAATGACCTGGTTAACAATTCCTGATATGCATTCTTGATAACACGGTAAATCATTTATAAGAAGGATTTCATTTTGTAATATAGGATCTCAGTTTCTCATTACCTCATGAATAGCCAAAGGCTCAAACTCTTTTCTTCTTACCTTTCCTGTGGTCTGTCCATAAAGCCCAAAAATCTCCCGCAGTTTCTCCTCACTGATGGCCTCTGGTCTGTCAATTTTGTTACCCAAGATAAGGATTGGCACATTGGATATTGTTTCATCTGTCATTAGTGCCTACAGACAAAACACAAGTGTTAACATGATGCACTACAAAAATTCATTATGGGTAGTGACCTTTTATTTCTTTGTTTCAAATCACAACTGGCAACAAATTATCTTTTGATGTTATGGCACTTTAAAGAGGAAGATTCCTCAAAAGTAAGTGCAAAGCTCAGCACAACAGTTTCTTAAAGAGAGCTATTTAGAATGATCTGACGTCTTTTAAAGACAAACTAAGCCCATGAAAACTCATGTAAACTTTCAACCAATTTTTAAATCTCTATCAGTGTCTGTAGTAAAAGTATAAGTTGTTTCTGTAGCTCACAATAGCTAAGTTAAGAATGGCCTTATTAGTTTAATTCTCCATCTCAAACAACCAATTATTAGAATTTAGACTGCTTGGGGTGTTTTTTTTTTTTAAATATAAAGGGCTTTAACCAAGTCAACTTTTTTTGAAGGGAGGAAAGAAAGATTATAATGCTTGGAAAATTGCTCTCAGGAGCCAAGATATTATTGTATGTTAGCTCCAACACACTTGAAGGGGGAGAAAATTTGCATTTGTGAAACCAGGACATGGCTCCTACACAGAAAAAACTACAAACGGGAAGCATACATTAAGCTCAACTTTGGACTCCATGAGACGTGAATGATCTGCACAATCCACCAGAAAGACAATCCCATTAATTGCTGGCAGGTAATTCTTCCAAACCCGGCGAGCTAGAATAGAAAAGAACAAACATCCCTGTGAAAATGCTGCTTTGAGGGGATAGAATGCCCACATACCGGAAGAAAAAAATATTTAAGGAATTTAAGCGAGATGAACAGCTGGATTGAAGCCAGCGACTTATACTAATAGTTGGCTCTATTCTTGCCTTTTCCTTTTACCAGCAAAAATAACCAGACCTTTTTGCAGGCTTCTCATGCTGTTTTCAAACTCATTTGTTGAGGAGCCATTTTAATGCAGCACAATTTAAATTAGCTCATTCCTGCAGTATTTAAAAACTACACATTTGTTCTGTTCAGGTTCTTATGCCAAGCCCATAACCATGGTATCATATTAGTTTTAGAGGACTGTTTAGACCATGGGTTAAAAGTGACATGAAAGAGGAAAAAATGGGTTTGTGCCTTTTGATTCTTTGAGATGTAAAATGTCTGGAAGATTTTTCTAAACATTAGAAATTCAGGGCTTGCCTGCCCTGGAAAACTAGTAAGATGGTGACTTATCCCTGAGCTAGACTCTCAGAATTTAAGGTCAGAAGGAAGTATTATGATCATCTAGTCTGACCTCCTGCACAACGCAAGCCACAGAACCTCACCTCCTGTAAGAGACCCCTAACCTGAAAATTCCTTCTCAACCCCAAATATGGCAATCAGCTAAACCCTGAACATGTTTGCAACACTCAACAGCCAGACACCTAAAAAGAATTCTCTGTAGTAACTCAGAACCCACCCCATCTAACATCCCATCACAGGCCATTGGGCATATTTACTGCTAGTAGTGAAGGATCAGTAATTTGACAAATTAGGCTGTCCCATCATATCATCCCCTTCATAAACTTATCTAGCTCAGTCTTGAAGCCAGCTAAGATTTTTGCCCTCATTGCTCCTCTTGGAAGGCTGTTGAGAGACAAAGCTGAGAAACTAAGGTGGAAGGGATTTTTGTCAGGTTATTTCAAACTAAAACAGTACTAGAAGCCTATTTGATTTCAATTACTAATGATCATTTTGAAGAGAAGTCTTAAGAATTCAATGTCTCATCCCCTTCAATTAAGACATAAGTGCTCATGATACAGATAACTTCCATAGAAGATCCTCCACAAAAGACAAGGAAATCCATACTTGACATTGCTGATATTTCTAAAGCAAAAGAATCAGAAAAAACTTTCATTATAGCCTCTAACTTTCTAAAAAAGCAAAGAAAGATCAACTTTATTGAAAGAGTCCCTTGCAAACCACTTTTAGGAAGCCTCATTCTGGTTCTATGCATACGTAAGCCTTCTATGGTGAGAGATTTTGGACACGTACATACTTGAAAGGAAGATTTTGTGCAGACTATCAGAAGCAGATGAACCAAGATTTAACTGCTACAGTAAATGAAGTCTAAAGTAGATCAAAATAATTAACCTCACATATAAATGTTACCCAATTCTAAATGTTAAAATAAAAAAGACCAGAGTCAGGTCTCCCCGATACATTTCACTTAGGATGGCTAAAGTTTAGTCTGCTGATTAAATTATTAGTGTCAATGTGAACTGCAACCCTTGCTATTCTTTTCTGTCCCCTATTCTGAAGAGTCTGTTCTTACCTTGCTCGTGCCCACCAAGATCAAAAGTTGTGAAAGTCATTCCAGCAATAGTCAGCTCTTCTGATGCTAAAAAAGGAAGAAAAAGTTTGAGTTACCTGAATTGCAGTCATTATCACATCCACCATATCTTACTGTATCTATCAACACCATGGTATGATAAATAAACTAACTCTACTTCTCTGACATTTATAAATTTGGTTAAGGAAATGTGTGTGTGTTGTAAAGAAAGGCCCTGACTAGCAAGTAAAAGTAAGGCCTTGAAAATAACAAGTTATAAGTCCAAAAGGAAAGAAATAGGGAAGATATCTGTGTCAAAGAATAACTAGGGGAAGTTCCTTAAAAAACAACCTCTGACCAATAAGGGTTACTGCAGATGATTTTCAATAAGATAAAAAGAATGGTCTTAAAAAGCATCAACATGGACCTTCCAACTTCACATACCAGTGATATCACCTATGTGAACTGAGGTGAAACAAAATAGCTGTTGGTCAGCAGGATGGAGGGTAAGAGGTAAGGAGGAAAGACCTCAGAAAGAAAGTGGTTGTTAATCTTATTTGGATTAAAATTAAAAATAAGGGTGAACAGTCTCAAACTAGTTGTTAGCTAAAGTGGTAATTGGCTATGACATCACCTGTTTGCGGAAGGATATACAAAGTTATGAATCTGAGTTTTTTGTCAGAACCCACCTGATTGTGCTGGAGCACACCAGGATGAGATTATTTTTCATAGCTCTCCCCTATTTGTAAGTATATTGTTCAGTATACTTAAATACAGTGTAAAAAAAAGGTATCAGGTGTAGTGACATCTTATTTTTAGGATGTTAGACATATTTAGGGCAACTGTATAAAACACCACTTGGCCTTTGGATTTAATAAAAAATTTATTGTTAAACTGGTGTTTCATGGTTTCCCATATAAATATTAACACTTTCAAAGATTAATAATTCCAACACAGAGTGATATGAGGGACCTATTACATAAAGGATGAAGACACTGAGGAATACAAGGGATTTCATAGGATCATTGAAGTGGGAAAAGAATTGCTCTTTTCCAAGGGTACATCCTGATTAGTCTCTAGACATGGATTTTATATTTAATCTAGAAAAGCAAATATGCTTAAAATAAATTTGTGTTAACTACACTGAGTCAGTCATTCTGCATTCACTTTATATAGTTTAGCTGATGTTTCACTACAAGAAATAAGTTAAATTAAATTAATTTCACCTCAGGAGAGATACCACACTAAGGTCCTCAAGGTCAGTTTTAAAGGTCTAAGTCAATCTCTCAAAATGAAAACCATTAAGGCATCTTTCATCATTACAGATCAATATTTAGTTCTACGAATGATTTTAGACTAGGGAAAAAACCAGTGAACAATGGACTCAATAAAACCAGCTCACTGGATAACTTACTTGGATGTAGCGTAGGAACATGTTGACCCAACCTGTCATCTTTAAGCATGTGCAGAAGAGTGGTTTTACCTGCATTATCCAAGCCCAAAAATACTAGTTTTCCAGATTTCTTGTACAATCCTGGAAATGAAAAGAAAATTCAACAGCTTTATATTTTCTCATGTAGAAATATGATCTAATATAGATATTAAATACTGAAGTGATATCATATAATCCACATCTTCCAAAAATAGCAGTGTAAAACAGTACCTACAAACTTCTAGCATAGGGAACAAGACCCTGGGAAATAAATCAATGGTTTTGGGAGGGTAGAGCAAAGCATTAACTGCTACGTGGGACACTGTTTTCTAAACTAGCTTTGGCTTCTCCCAACAAAAACTCATTTCTGTAAGGACCTTCAAGCTTTTTTTGAAAGCCATTTTGACATCTATGGAAGACATTACAGACTGAAGAGGCTACATCAAGCCTATGTGTAACTAGGTCCTGTTATAAAATAGAACAGAAGAAACCAATCTTCAGAGGTAATGGGTTAAAAATTAATCTACCATTCAAGACATTTAAATGTGGATTTACAATTTTACCTACAAAGAGGTAAAACTGTAAATGGGCTTATCTAGGGGAAGAAGAGCAGAATATGAAACAGAACAAAGTAATGAAAATGCTATTTAGGTTGTGTAAATTATAAACAAAGCTTGAAAAATCCACTTCTAAGGGTGCTTCTTTCCTGGAAGAATATCATTTTCTGCAGCATCTAAGCTTTCATTGTAAAAAGTTTTCTGGAACTTGTTTGTGAAGGTAACATTCCAAACATGAACCAATGCAATGAGACCTTTTTAAATCTGCACTGATCCAGTATTGCCACCACTGTTAGAGAAGAAAAGGAGAGTGCCTCTATCAATAATAGGGATGATCAGAAAGTCCTAGCTGTCATCATTAGGATTAGGCAGCCCCCAGGAGCATTCATCCACCCCGCTCCCCTACTGAAGGGGGCTTCCCCACAGCCACCCAGCAGAGGTCTCCACACAGAGGCAGGACACCAATACTACCATGCCATCCCAATGAAAGTCTCTGTAAATGAGGATACTGCCTGCTCCAGCAGACTGCTGGAGTGGAGGCATAAGGAAGGCCACTACCACAGAGCCCTCTGCTGGAATGGAAGGAGGGGTCTCCCACAGACTCCTCTGCACTCCCAATGAAACAGCCATCTTCTAGAGTAGTAGACAAAGGGCCCACCACTACACTTTTCCCTGGTTTGGTACCAGCTGGTGTGAGGGCCAGAGGACAATTCTGTCTGTGGTGAGCTCTCCAGCCACTTCACCAAAAACCTTGCACAGGGTCACCATACACTGATTTATCCAGATGGTTTTGCATTATTAATTTATTGGGGAGGACAATAATACTGTTCTATTTGGACCCTATCAGCACCAATTTGGTATGTGCTGGGTCTAGTGTTATTTAGATATAGTGTTGAGCTCAGTTCAACCAGCAAAAGACTTATATCTTGGGCCCCGTATTTGGTAGGGGAATCCAACCAGCAGGACACTGGACAGGAGAAGACATGGCTTGGATTGTTGGAGTATGCTGGCCTGGCAATTAGAAGACTTAGTCCTTGGCCCAGTAGGTATTGGATAAGTTTTCCCAAGCTTTGTTAATAAGAGTTAAAGTAGCTAGGTAATAGGAAATAGAAATGCTATACCTCAAGGGAAAGCATGAATGCCAATTGAAAAGACTGGAAATAAATGGAGATGTGCTAAGAGTCATCAGTGATTCACTATCAGACTAGAAGGATGTACCTAGTGAAGTCCTGCAAGAGTCTGTCCTGGGTCTGGAACTATTCAACATTTTCATTAATGACTTAAATAACAGAGTGGAGAGTATGCTTATAACATTTGTGGGGAACATCAAACTAGGAGGGATTGCAAGCACTTTGGAGGACCGGATTAAATCGCAAATGATCTTGATAAATTTGAAAATTGGCCTGAAATCCACAAGATGACATTCAATAAAGAGAAGTGCAAAGTACCAAACTTAGTAAGGACAAATCAAATACACAAATACAAAATGGGGAATAACTGGCTCAGTGATAATACTGCACAAGAGGATCCACTAGTTCGAATGGCTCACAATTTGATTGTGAGCCAATAATGTGATGCAGTTGCAAAAAAAAAAGACAGTATTCTGGGGCATGTATTAACAGGAGTGTCATACGTATTACATACAACAAGCAAGGTAATTCTCCCACTCCGCCAGCACTGGTGAAACTTCTACTGGAGTACCATGTCCAGTTTTGGGCACCACACGTAAAAAAGATGTGTATGAACTGGAGCTAGTCCCAAAAAAAGAGGATAGATGGAGAATAGCAACCAAAATGATAAAAGCTTTTGAAAAACTGACCTATGAGGGTAGGTTAAAAAACTGGGTATGTTTATTCTTGAGAAAAGAAGACTGAGGTGGGGTGGACCTCATAACAGCCTTCAAATACATTAAGGGCTGTTATCCAGAGGAAATCGATCAATTATTATCCATGTCCACTGAAGGTAAGACAAGAAGTTATCAGCACAGTCTGCAACAAGGGAGATTTAAGTTAGATATTAGGAAAAGTTTCCCAATATAAGGATAGGTCAGCAAAGGAATAGGTTGCCAAGGGAAGTTGTGGTATTCCCATCACTGGAAGTTTTTAAGACCAGGTGAAAAATGCCTGTCGGGGATGGTTTAGGTATTGTTGGTCTTGTCCCAGCAAAGGAGGCTGGACTAGATGAACTCAAGTTCCCTTCAAGCCTTATGTTTCTATGATTCTATGTTTAACTTGTAAAGCAGAAGGACTGGAGTTAGATATATGGGGCTCTTCCTGGGTAGGCCACAGATTTTCCTAGAACACTGCTGGCAGGTCCCCTAACTTCCGAGTCTCCATTTTTGTCCATAAAATCAGAGAAATAGCTACTCAGACAATCAGGAGGACTAGGTAATTGTCTCAAAAGGTATCACTGAAGGACAGAATATCTTTATTATAAACTGCATCAGACTACTGCATAGCAGTACAGCATGAGGTAGGGAAAGGAAGATAAAGAGGAAGGAAGGTTTTAATATGTTACAGCTGTTACTTTTTTTAAAGTCATCTGTGGTCCTAGAGTCTCTTATTACTAGATATTTGTAAATGAGTGTGCATATGTACTAATCCTACCACCATCATCTCACCAGTACTGTTTGCTATTATACCACAAGACAAAATTCTAACAACTATTATGTTCAATAAGAGTGTCAACACTACTAGAAAAAGTGCATCTGTTTAAACTGATTTTCAACTACATTTTAAATTCATCTAGTTAAAACCAATGCAAAGGCCTAATGTAGATATACTCAAGCCAGTTTAATCCTTGTTAAAAATGGTTCAGCATGTGTGGGTAAATTACCAAATTAAACTAATTTAAACAACAGTTAAACTTGTGTGTGTATCTGTTTGGCATTTGCACTGGTTTAATCAGAATGATTTAAAATCTATTTAGTTAAACCAACGATTAATGTTTGATGGTAAATACACATTTGAAATATTACCTAAAAATTGCAGCACACTGCTGAAGCCATTGTAAATCCATTCAAAAATGAAAGACATTGTTGAAGATTAGTTGCCTGCAAGAAAATAAACATGAGACATTTATGGGTAAAAACCTTTATCCCCCTATGCCAGCAAGATTCAGTTGGTAGTAGGGCTGAGCATTTGACTGGTTCAAAAATAACCAGTCAATTGACTGACCAAATAATGTTAAGAATGGTCAAATATTTAATGCATTAACTTATGAGAACCATAAGAACAACAAAAGTAAGACTTTATAGTCTTCAACAGGCTTCGCCTTAGATAGATACTCTTGATGAATTACAACAAAAGTTACTTAACAGTTATTTTATCTCAGAAAAATATGAAACAATGAAAAATAAAAGATTGGCACCATGATGCAATCAAAAAGGTAGACTGCCCACCTACGTCAGGGTATTATTGCTAGAATTTGACAATATTTGACTGTAGTTAAATAATAGGCTGTCAATTTACTGGTCTGTTTACACAAGCCTAGTTGACAGTATACTGGCCTCTGCTCCAGAAGGCTGAATTTGAATTTGTAACCCAAATATTACTGGAGTTGAAAGATGTCTGGCCCCGATCCCTATTTTGGGTGGATGCTAAAGATCCCTGGCAGTTTTCAAATAGCAGGGATCTCATTTTAGGTCAACATTTCCTGCCACAAACAGGTTCTAAGACTGCATGCATTATCAACTGCTTGACCAACAGCAGCTATATATACCAATGGAGTTTGTGTACTAATTACTGAAGTCATTGGTCTGTAAAGCACTTTAGGATGCCCTACTGCAAGCAAAATCCCACTAACTTCTACATTAAGAATAAGTGCTCACTTCTAGCTTTTTCCTGAATTATACATCTGTAGCTGCTCTCCTTTAACGATCATACTTATTACCACACTTTCTTTGGTGCAGTTATTAATTGGATCTCCCAGTTTTGGGACGGATGGACGGACGGACGGACAGAGACACACACACACACGTTTCTAAGTATCTGGAGAGCCAAAAGTCCATTAGACCAATCTTCACAAACCTGTGCACTGCTCAACACTCTGGAGGATGTAAAGAGTTCACCCTCTGATTTCAGCAGTACTCAGAATGAAACTCAAACCCAAACCAGGCTCCCACTCAAAAGCTACAACACAACTGAGCCATAAAAGCAACGCCTAGCGAAAGATCGGTACACAAGGGGAGCTGCGGGCTTGCTGGCTGCGCTCAACTTGCCTTGGTCGGTACCGAGTCATTATGGTGTTGTTGCTGGTGGCTCAGAAGCAACGTTTACGTTCCAGTCACTCGAGCCACATTTGGAAGTCTCACCTCGTGCTGCTGCTGGGGGCATGACTGTGGCTTAAGGTGGGCCCAGCTCGTTTACAGAGACCAGAAAAAGGAAAGCAAGGGGAGAGGCGGATCCCCCGCCACAAGCGCAATGCTCAGCCCCAGGCGGCTGAGAGGGATGTTGAAATCCTGCGTGAGGACACGGTAACCAGAGCCGGCCGGGGTGAGCGGTACCTACTCCCCCAGCTCCAGCCCGGCGGCGCCTGCGGCTGAAGCCGGGGTTCAAAGGCCCGGAGCCGGCCCGCCCGGCCTGTGACAGCCCGCGGGGCCGGGCGGGAGCGGAAACCCCGCAGGCCCAGGCTGGGGGCGGGGGCCCGCAGCGCGCGGAGGAGGCCGGACACCGGCCTGAGAGAGAAAGGGCCGAAACCCGCCACCGCGGCACTACGGCTCCCTCACCCGGCGCTGGCGCCGCGCCCCCCCCCACCGCGCGCGCAGCGGCTCCCGTCCAAACCGACTGCGTGTCACTCGGCTCCCTTCACCCCGCCGGGCCCCGGCGCGGCGCCGCCCCACCCCGGGCCCCGCCCCGCCCCGCCCCGCCCCGCACCGCACACACCTCCCTCCGCTGCCGCTCACGGCTCCGCGCCCTGTGGCCAACCGACCCGCGCGGCGGACCCTCACCGAGCAGCAGCAGCAGCACCCCCCACTCCCTCACTCGGCAGCCGCCAGCTCCACGCCGGAAATACGTAGCGCCTCTTCGCCCGGCTGCTTCCGGCGGGGGGCGAGTCCGCCGCGCTGGCTAACGCGCGCTGCGTGCCGAGGTGACGTGTCACGCTCCGGACGGGTGCCGCCCTCCCGCGCGCGCCGCTTCGCGTCGGGTCGAGTCGCACGACGGAGCAGCGCGGGGTGGGCCCGGCCGGCGCTGGCTGGGTGGGTCGGGTGCCTGAGGCGCTCGCTGGCCCGGGCCGGCCGGGCCTTTCCCGGCTGTCTGCCGGGGAGCGAACCGACGCGAGGGTGAGGGGCGGGCCAGCCCTGCCCGTCTCTGTCTAGCGCGAAGGGTCCGCGAAAGGCCGCTGCCCCCGGCGCTTCGCCCCGTCCAGCTCCGCCGCAGTCCCACGACCCCCCCCCCCAGGCCGGCCTTCAGTTGGAGGTGTGGGCCGCCTGGGAGCGCGGGGCCTGCGGGAAAGCACCGAGGTGGGGAGAGAGCCCTAAGGTGCTCTCCGCACCCTGCACCCCCGCTCCTGGCAGCTGCCCATGGCTCCAGTCCAGCCTCCGTATAGCCCCTGTCCGCCTTCTGAGCCCCTGCTTAGAGACCCCAGTGCCTCGGAAGGGTGCATGCCCCGTTAGCCTTCCAGCTCTGCGTACCTGCCCCGAGCCCCCGATAAAAGGGCCGCTGAGCCGCTGGTGGTGGCTGGGACCCCGCTGTTGTTCACCAAGGCATCGGGCCGGGACCCCCAGCCCTGAGCCACCACAGGTGGCAGGGACCTCAGAGCCCTGAGACATGGCAAATGGGTGCACTCTGCAGCCACTGCCAATGGCAGGGGGAATCCTAGAGTCTTGAGCTGTGGCTGGCTGGCCTCTGCAACTCCTAGCCCTGTCACAGGCAGTGGGGGATCTCGTAGCCTTCAGCTGCAGGCAGGGATGTCCCCTGGAACCCTGAGCCATCGAGCCCCAGCAGTGGGGGGGACTGGGCTGGTTGCGATTGCTGAATCCTCTTGCTGTGGCACTAGGGCTTTCATCCCCTACTCAGGCTTCAGTAATGCCCTCAGCCCCCCAAAAATTGTTTTTAGTAAAAGTCACAGACTTCCGTGAATTTTTGTGTATTGCCTTTTTGACCTGTCTGTGACTTTTACTAAAAATACCCATGACAAAATCATAGACTTAAATATTACCAATGATTTAGTGAAATTGGATTTTTAGATTACAAGCCTGTATCTATCCTGAAAGTTAAAGGGGTCACATTCATTCAGTCACATAAGACATACCCTGAACAAGTGTATTTAAATCAGTTTTGATTTTTTTTTAAATTAGTTGATAGAAATATTTTTTGCTATTTACTTTGTATTCACTCTGCTAACTGGTGAGTTTTAGTAATCTTACTAAATTACTAAACAATAGCAGTTAGAGTTCTATAAATTTGTGAAAGCTTTCTGTGCTTTAGGAGTCTAGCTGATGCTCAGGAGTAAAATATTTGTGCTTAGGAACTGCCATGGCAGTTGAGTACTGCTACCTTGAGTGTTTAGGTATATGGGTTTTCAAGCTATATTTTTTACAAATCACTGAAATTAAGTGTCATGGTCTCTCTCCAACAAAATCCTGGTGTGGTGAATCACAAGATGAACGTATGCAATCTTTGGCTGTTGACAGAAGACATTTGTTTTTAAAATCTTATTTGATTCAGCAGAGTAGCTTTGTGTTTAGACAATACTGGGAGAGGGGAGAGAAGGAGATAGTATCCACAGAATGAATTTCAGCAAAATAATTTTATTTCTTAACATACAGTGAACAGCCATCAAATATTCTGTACACAATTGAGTTGATCACCTATTGTTGTGATGTACAAAGATACATATTAAGACATGAAGTTGGTCTTTTACAAGATTGCTTTTAGTCTCCACTTGAACATGCCACATCATTAGTAGATATGTAATTCTGTTATAATAAGTTACCTATGATAAGATCATTTTTTCCTCTGGAACTGTAAGCTACTATTTCTCTTTTTATTTTTTTCCCCACTTATGGCTTCTTGGTACGTCTAGGTCTTAGTTTTTCTGGGTATAGAACCACTTGTCCACTGTAGTCAGAGGGGGAAAAAAGAAAGATTTAAACTCAGTTATCCATACATTTAATTCAAGTTCCCTAGGACACCACAAACCATTAATATTTCTGCAGAAGAGTTTGTGGACCTAATGCTATCTGCCTGTGGCTATTAGGCATTACTTACAACCCAATTCTCTCAAACTTTTTACTCAGTTCCTCAACTCCTGGACTGTCAAATGTGATTTGGGAACTGCTCCTGTTCCCACTGCAGTCAATGGAAGGTTTACTATTAACTAGAATGGGAGCAGGACTCTTCTTTCTCACATCTTATCAGTATTGCTAAGTAGAGAAGCAATTAGAACAATAAAACAAAGCCTTAAAAATAGCTAAGCTACACTAATGTTTGCAGTCCCAGTATTTTAATATTGTGCTATCTCAGATGCAATACACAAATTAATAATTTTATAGTCGGGATGCAGGAGCCTATGACCATGTTGATTTTATTTTTTAGTTCCATAATCCACGAGCACCCAAGTCAGAAGTGTTGAGCAACTTTTCCTTGAGACTAAGTCCTCCTCCTCTCCTCTCCTCCCCTCCAGCCTTCCTACTGCACTGAAATTAGAGACAGACTTACTCTAGGACTGCACTGTTGCTAGCAGCCTCAAGATTTTAAGATTAGACGCATGTTATAGCATTATATGTAGAAAAAAGGAGGATGGATGACAAGGCTGCCATCAGTCAGTGAGCCCATTTAATCTTACTAGAAATATCCAATTACAAGATACAAGCATACTCAATGAGGCAAAAGCATTTTTAATGAACAGTTCAAACAGTAACAAAATGCTTTAGAAATGGATTAGATGGAATATTACTTTTCTAGCATCTTGTCTGGTTTTTGCTACTTCCCACTCCTGGGGTTTTGAAATCAAGCCCGCCCTTTTTCAGCTCACTTATACATTGCAATATTAATGGATACATATTACGCTACTACTATAAACTTCCCCCTTTCACTTTTTTTTTGCATAAAGTAGAGAGGTATGTATTCTGCTGCTATCATCATGCTTTCCTCTGGAATGCTTTTCCTAAAGCTCAAGAAACCTACTAATCCCAGTACTCCTTCCTCTTTCTTGATGGAACTATTCAAACAGCAGTTAGAGTGCTTGGTGCTACAGCATCTTCACATGTACAAAATTAGGAGTTAAAATAGTGAAATGCTATCCAGACATTTTTAAAGTGTTACTAAGAAAATCTAGAATTCTAAATAAAGGTTTTAGTTTATTTCCAATGCTTTTAAAAATATTACTATCCTTAAAAGATTTGCAGTCCATTTTTCCTATAGAAAATCTCTTAACACTTAAAGTCAATATGGAACGAGATGTAGGTTTTAAGGTTTACCTTCAGGTGGTATTGGATTGGCAACTCCATCGGGTGGTACCTGATAAATAAGAAGTGCATTACTGGTCTGTAATTATGCAATCTATTTTGGAACTGTAAAGATCTGGAGACTATGCTTTTGGGTGTTCATAAATATCTCTTCACTAAACTAGATTTAAAATCCAAGGTGTATAAATATGCAAAGATTCATACCAGCCAGTACTGGAGAACTATGGGTGATGAAGAACACAACTGTCTATTGTTTTTATTCTGTAAATCAGCACAGCTTCTAGGTAATGGGGAATAACTAAGCCAGCTACTTTTTGGGAAGCATTCTGCACTACACACCTCTACCTCTACAAAGTGCTATTGTCTTTCTGTAGCCACAGCTATTTTGTTATGTCCCAATACGGAATTCCAGAAAACCAGAGCAAAGGTCATTTAGAATTAGTTTTGGATTCAAGGTTTAATATTTGGCTGGTGACAATTTCAGTCCACAACCTAATGTAATGTTCTGTCCTCAGAATTTTACCAGGTAATTCTGACATAGCTGTAACATGACACTTTTAAAATCACAGTAAGTTAAATAGGTTTATATCTTCATCTATTTATAACTGGTCCCCATTTCTGATCAGAATTATTTTAACATATTGAAAGGATTTTTTCATTATCTATTCAATTCACTTCATTTTTTGCATCGTTTGTTGGAAATATCCAAATATTGTGGTACTCCAGACTTACAGCTGTAGCCAAATATTCTGAAGTGCTGGGATTCCTCCCCCATTTAGAAGTTTTGATTAATGCAGTTCACATTAGATGTCAGACAATGCCATTTGACAGGAAATATTTTCAAGGAATTAGAAATGAGTCCTTTGGGAGTGGTTGTCTCAAGTATGCATTTTGATGAAAAAGGGCAGCCTATACTTTAAAAACTGAAGCTCATGTCACGTCTTAGCTATTAATTTTCAAAAAGTCCTTTAACATTTTTAACTTCAAGTCATTTTCATGAGTTAATGATAAAAAACAAGTACTTTGCTCCAGTTAAAACAGAGTTTCAAAAGATTCCATCCCTGGATGATGAATAAGGTGAGTAGAAACTGAAAAGAGATCGTCTCTGTATACCCGTGCACTTCTTCTTATAAAAGTTTATGCTTAGTTTGGCCATCCAGAGTGATTTTAGCCAGTACAATAAACTGCTTCTATCAGGAAAGTGCTTTTTTAAGTGTACTACCTAAAACCCTTTTGTCTTTATGATCACCGATGTCAGGTGGTATTAAAAAAATAAAATATCCAAATCTATTTGTACTTACTGCTTCCACAGTAGCTTTAGCAGATTCTTGACTAATACAAAAGGGGCTGTCTGACACAGTTGTATTTGCACTAAAAGAGGAAGGTCAGTTATGAGAGCATTAGACAACAGCATTAAGGTTGTTTTTTAAAACAGGCAAAGCCTCAAGCCTCAGTTCTGGAACAAGCTACAGAACAAGTAGCTAGCACTAGAATAACAAAGAACTCTACTTTTTATTCCCATTTGCTTAGAATTCTTAACAAAAAAGTAGTGTAACAGAAGAATTGTAACCTACCAGTTGATTTCTTCTCCATCTGTTTTTTTAGATATTAGAGCTTTCCAGTGCTCATGAGTGCTTTTGATTATGTTAATTGCAAAGTCCTAAAATTGAAAAGAATAAATTCTGTATTACTGTTGAATACTCTAATCATCATCCCATTCTGTCAATTAGATAGGAACCAACAGAGCCTAATATTTACAGGTAGATATTTTAAACAATTTTCTTGCTATAAACAGACTTAAAGTATTCCTTCCATTACTTTGCCCTCTGTCACCACTAGTATTATAGTAGCACCTTGAGGTGCTAAGAGAGATTAGGACCCTTTTGTACTGGGCACTTTACAGACTCTAGTACAGAGGTCCCCAAACTTTTTCTGTTGTCCTCCTGCCTTATCCATAATGGAATCTGTGTTGGGAACTGGGGCCAGGAGCTGCAGCTGGAGCAGAGCTGGGCGGCACTCCCTCCCTGTCTCCCCCTCACATTCTTCTAGGGGACAAATCTAACAGTTTGGGGACCGCTGCTCTAGGAAGACAGTACTTGCCCCAAACACCTTAGCAGACAAGGGGGGGAATTATAAAATTTCCTCTATTTTAAAATGGAACCAACATACCTAAGTAAGTTTGTGGTACATAGAAGAATTGACCTCTGATGTCCCACATTTCAGTCCAGTATCTTTACCATAAGACTATTTCCCCTCTCCTCTTACTAACAGTGTGTCTAGGTTAGAGAAGGAGATTGAGGTTCACTAATGTGCTGGCTAATCCTGACCTAACCTCTATGCTCTTTCCCTAGTTTAAGCAAACCCTTAGATATCAATCACTGCAATACCCAAGAGGATGGGTGGGACAGGAAAAAGCAATAGCTACATACAGTAGCCATAACACTGGTCAGTTAGTTGAAATAATATTAATATTTCCTGTATATTTAAAGGAAAGGGACATTGCCAAATTTTTAGGAAAACATTGTTTTAACACATCTCCATTTTTTTTTCACAAACATTTAAATTCAAAAGAACTCTTTAGACTCGTGTAGCCTGACACACAAGGACCCTTTTCTAACATATGATCCAGAAAGTGAAACGCTGAGCGAATATGGTTAAAAATAAGATTTTTCTTAAATTCTTGTTTCATATTTAGAAATAATTGGAAAGTGAAGGATGCTATCAAAACAAGACCTTTACATTGAATGAATCAGTGAGAGTTTCAGACTATATATATATATGACCAAGCTACAGTAACCGAGAAGAGGTAAGTCAGCTCCTTGGTTACAGCACAGGAGGACAACAAGTCTGAAGAAGAAGAGTGTGTACACAAGCTCACCACCCAGTCTTCATGGTCTGTCTGTGTGCTTCTGTCACCTGCTAGGAAGCTCCAACAGACCAAGACTAAGGGGTGGGGAGGAAAATGAAGAGATCACAGAGAGAAGGAAGCCCCAGTCATGCCCCCTTTGTTCTGGCTAAGCTCCAAACGCCAAAAGAAAGGCATGGAAGTTACTGTACTAATTCTACGCCAGAGGATCCTATGTGCTGGAATGATCCTCCTGTAGGGCGATACGCTTATTTTGTGTGTGGTTTCCAACAGCTTTGGGAGTTCAACAGCTGCATTCCACCTGAGGATGTAACCTTTCATGCTAAAGATGGGTTTGTGAAGAGTTAGAAGAGGAATGAAATCAGTGATTTCTATTACAGTAGATGAAAACCTAAGCCACTTGACTATACTTTATTTTAAGTGAAACTTCAGTTTTGCTCTCCCACTAGCATTTAAGTATGTATATGTGCCCCCATCCTTGGTGTACTGACTACTGTTCCTCAATTGTCGTGTGTTATTTGGACAATCAGACTTGGTCTTACAGATTTACAATAATGAAGAGATGGTTAGATTACCTTGTTTTTAAATTCTCCATTAAATGCAAACTGGTTTTCTGGCTTCCCATCAGGTACCTTGTACCTTCTAAACCAGTCCACTGTAGCTTCTAGGTATCCAGGTTTCATCTTTCTGACATCATCAATATCTAAAAGTGTGGGGGAAAAAGAAAAACTTCTTTATCATGCAAATAGGTGCAATCTCAAACCAGTCTATGCAATAAACTTTTGTGGTCTAGCACTACTGAGAAAGATAAACATGATTGTTGACTACCCTGCAACATCTCATGAGAGCTAGGCATACACTGCCTAGGAGAAGTCATTTGTTGAAGTCAGATCTGAGGCTGGTTGATCCTCACAGTATATCAAACTGTCAAAAGCGTAGAAGAGTTATACTCAAAGATAGTTTATTGATAACTTTTAACATGTCAGATTAGCCCAAGTTACTGGAACCTTTTCTGATTTTCAGGGGAGATGGGGCAGCAGGAATTTTGATCTTTAGTCACAGAAGCTTGAGTGGAGAACTTAGATGTATTTTCTGTCAGATACTATATGCTCACTTAGCTGTATGGGCCAGATCAAGCCAGCTGTTATACAGAGGTACAAGTTGTGCCTTGTACTAGCAAAATGTTATGCGTGCCATGTATACATTCACCCTCAGTGGAGTTTCCACTATCACTTCTCCTCAGGGTTTTGGCTGCACAAGAGCAACTAGCTCCTGCTCGAAGCTTCAAATCAGCCTCTGCCAACAGAGGTGCTAAAGGATTGTGCTGAACCAATGCATTCTTCTACTGCCTAGGCCAGCACCATTTCTAGGAATATGTGGATCCCTTGGCACAGGAATCTGGATGGGAATGTGAAATGGGATTGTATTCACCTTGCTCTGCCATGGCTCTGTGCAGAAGCTGGCTAAAATCTAGCTCTATAGATTTTAAATGCAGATTTTTCCAGTATGAAGAAGTGTTCTGTTCAAGATCCCCAGCTGGGTAAGGAAAGAGCCAAAACAACACCTTCCTCCTGTGCTACTTACTGTTATAGTTGGCTGCTTCAGCATCTTCAATATTGATTGCAATTACTTTCCAGTCTGTCTCCCCCTCATCAATCAGCGCCAGTATACCCAAAGCTTTCACTTTAATTACTTCTCCTCTTGAGCACACCTAATTAAATCAATTTATTTATTAAGTATTTCTACCAATGTGCTATGGGATGTGCAAGATAACTTTTTACTGAATTGTAATTTAACATTCAAAACAAGTTCAGTAAGAGGATCAATACAAAACAGGGAATGGCTGGAAATTAATTTAAATCATACCACTGGTTAGCCACTAACTTGAATCTTGGCCTGAATTACATGAATTTGAGAAATTAAGATTCATCATATTTCAGCACCAGAAGTCTCTGTGGCAGCATTAAGAGAAGCCAAGTTCTTAATAAAAGATCCAGAAGTAGGAGTTAGGTAGCTTCTGAAGTCAGTTAATTTAACATTACAGTTCTCAGAAACGAACATCATTTGTAAAATACCACTGTTACCTTGCTTCCAATTTCACACACATCAATTGGATCATTATCTCCACTGCAGCCAGTATTTTCATCTTTATGTCCTGGATACTCCCACGTCTACATATGAGAAAGAGGTTTTTAAACTACAAGAAAACCCCCAAGATTCAGAATTTACATGAATGGATGGCTCTGAGTTTTTCATGCAGACAGCGATGTTCTAGTGAAGAACGTTAATTAAGATGGAATGTTCTCCAATTGGGTTTCAGTGGGAAGAAAGTCAGTTTGATCGCTGGTTAGACGTTTCCATGTGTGTTTACACTGTACCTATTTTAAGTTAGCATGTTTACTTTGTCTATGGATCTGGGATTTCTAGATCAAAATAAGCTGCATACTCACTTCCCCTGACTGTTCTTTTGAACTACAGCTCCTTATCAGAACTGATCTGATTTCCTCCTAGCTCAGAGGGGAAGATACAGAAGGTTACCAGGCTAATTAAAAGACAAGATCAGCATTAAGATAGACCTTTCAAAATACACAACTTGTAGTGGCATTATTTACATCTTTACACTGGCAGGCGGCCAAACCTGTCTATCCCCTCACATTTCTTCAGAGGTGGAAAGTTTGAACTTAAGATGGGTGGACAAAATTCAGAGAAGGGTACGGAAGAGATCCATTCTGCACAGATTGCCATTCAATGTGTTTTGTTAGCTATAACTAAGAACCCAGCTTTTATCTATATAAGACTGCAAGTCTATTTCTAGAAAAGGTCAGGACTGATCAAATTATAAATATGAAGCCCAGTAGAATGCAAGTTTTAATGCTGCATCTTGTCAAAAGTGATTTTAGTATAATTAGCCAGAGGATCCTAAAGCATTTTCAAGTTACACATTAATGGCTCTTTTCATGATTTTTCGTTGTCTATAAACAAATGAGTGTGTGGTCCCTTCATTCAGATAATTAACAGTCTCTTGACAAGCTTTTTTTTTAAAAAAAAAGAATTTGTCTGGGAACTGAAATCCAGGTCATACCATTAGATGAAGCAGCAGGAGTCTGAGACTTACCCATGGACAAAGAATCACTCCTACCAGAGAGGACAAGCCAAGTGCCTAAAATATTCATTCTTATGTAGCAACATTCTTCAGTATCAACCTACAACTCATTTCTGAAGACTGCTGTTCAATTGAATTGATAGGTGGGAAAAGTCAATGTGACTTAATGGCCGACATTTTATTATTGGTAAAATGCCAGTTTTATTCTACATGGGTATTTTACTGTAAGTTTATATTTTCGTTAGCTTGTTTACAACATGACTTGCATACTTGCCTTCTCTTGAGATTTCTGTCATTGTCACTATTGACAACATATTTCCCCTCATTAGCATTTGCAATTGCAGTTTCAGTTTAAATGGCTTAAGCAGATCTTGTTTTGCTATTGTGGTAGCGTTCACTTTCTTAAAATATACAAATATGTTCAGGATGGTATTTTTGTGGCTAATATCTAGTTTTTACTGTAAGAAAATATAAGATATAGGCATAATGTAATACCTGTGGGATAGCACCGTAATTCCAGATATAGCCCTTGTGGGGAAATATATTAGCAACATAACGCAGCTTTCCTTTCTTCACATCTTGTTTAATTGGATTTAGAGGATCCTTTGTTGCAATCTGAAATAGATAAATGAGTTACCTGCATGTTTTTTTCCCCTAAACTAAAACAAGGACCATTTACTTATCCTGACCCTAGATTTTCAAAATTAGGAACCTCAATCTCAACCTAATCTGAAAACCTGGCTGCATATGTAGGGTCTTCTGAGAACACAGCAGCTCCCATTAAAGTTAACAGAAGCTGTTGGGTTCAGTACCTTTCGAAATCTGACCGCACAAGCAAATGCCAAAATATGCTTAAAGACTCTTTCTTTTTAATAGAAAGTGTTGGCATGGGTTCTCCAGTATAAAATAAATAATATTGACACAATGGTAAATTTTTCTTCCACAAGAGTTGCTTAACATGGTATCCAAAGTCCTATTCTGGCTGAGCCCTTACTCAGGGGTACTGGCTCTCTTTCAGGGATCCAGCTATTTAGGGGCCTGAGATAAAGGGAAGTATAGTAAGGTGCTCTGGCCTTCCTCAGAGTCTGGGCCCAAGGAAGGGTTGTGACACCCCTGCTGAACAGAACAGGGCTTCCCGGAGGCTGTGGCGTAGGCCTGACCCAGACCTAGCGGCTGTTTGGAGCGACCGCCCCACTGAGCAGAGCATCCAAAACCCACCTGGATTGCCGGGCCCGAGTGAATGGAGAAGGCCGCCGCGCCCGAGTGAACCGGGCCTGAGTGACTGTAGAGGGCCGCCCAAGACTCCTGGATGGGAAATACCCCCTGAGGCCAGCCAGCCCTGATGTGGAGGAGCTGTCTGACACCAGGGACCCCCACGAGGTGACTGAACCCTGTGGACTGGAGGAACCCCTAGTACTCCATGACCTGGAAGAGCTGCCCTCCACTGATGACGCAGAGGAGTTTCCAGACCTGCCACCAGTCGACGGGTAGGGACTTGTGGGTCTGCTGCTCGCAGAGTACCCCAGTGACCTGGAGGGAGACTAATGCCTGCAGGTACCCTGGGACTCTGTGTGTGTGTGTGTGTGTGTGTGTGTGTGTGTGTGTGTGTGTGTGT
>ML675609.1:27942100-27975219 GCA_007922155.1 Mesoclemmys tuberculata | reverse complement strand
TGTGTGTGTGTGTGTGTGTGTGTGTGTGTGTGTGTGTGTGTGTGTGTAGGGGGGGGAGGAGGAGGAGCCCTGGGGCATCTGACTAGCAAGCGGCTGAGTCAGGGGCTAAACCCCAGCAGCATGTTGCGGCTGGAGCCCTGCTGACTCAGTGGCAAACTGCTTTGCCAATGACAGGGCCCTGGGCTGGGATGCAGTAGAGTCGGGTGGGCCTGCGTTCCCCTCCCCACTTCCCTAACCACTCCGGGAGTGCTTGACATCCTGTGTGTGGCTAGCAAAGGATATCAAGCTCTACTGGCCCCTGCCTGCCTGCAAGGCCAGGGCTCCAGACTATTTTGCAAACCCCACCTGTGGAAAGGCCAGGAGCTATTCACTCCTCCATCAGTCCTGTCCGGTTTGCAGGCCAAGGACTATAGACTACTTGCCTGCCCTGCCCGAGGGCCATGGGCACCAGACCGCTGCACTAGCCAGCCTTTTAGAAAGCTGAGGCTACAGACCCTGAATCAGCCCTGCCCTATGGGAGGGCTACAGACTAGGAAGGAAGCCTGCCCCACTGTGGGCTGGGGCTAAAGACTTGTAAACCGGCACTGTTTATTCCGCTAAAGGAAGGTTCTGTGGCCTTCCTTGGATCCTGGGCTCGAGGAAGGGTTGCGATGCCCCAGCCAGACTGTGCCACCGGCTTACAGGAAGACTACACCCAAGAGAGGCATTCAGATCAGCTATTCCTCTCAAATTATGCTTATATAGTCTGCAGTCATTTGAGTGCTCAAGAAGTATGGACCAAATTAATCCCCTTCCTGGAGAAAGCCTCTTCCACAAGGCAACTGGGGCTGCAAGCAAGTCTTAACGCTCCACCAACACCTGGGTCTTGGATTGAAGAAAGCTTCACCACACACAGGAGTGATCATTACTGGATCGATACTAGATCATTTAGCTAGTAACTACAGGAGAACTCAAGATTTTAAAAGTTTTCATAAAACTGCCCATGCTCTGCAATTCTTTTTATACAGCCAAGTGTGTTTTTCAATGGTTATATATAAAACTGAGACATCAATATTGGCCAGAGTTTTAAGTTTCATGATATTTTGCTTACTTCAGTATTAATACATAATAAAGCTAGTCACCAGAATTCTAAATTTAGGTCTGTGTTAATTTGTATTTCTTCTGCTTCTTCCAGAGAACAAAGTGCACTACTACATTAGACAACTCTTTTCCTTAAAAAACAAAACGAAACAAAACCCCACACCAAATTCAGCAGAACCAGAGATTTAAGAACCTAACTTTCTATTACGGATTTTATTTTCCACTTACCTCCATCTTTGCATTTGTCCATCGAGGTACTTCCACAACCATGTTGAACACATTCTGAAACAAGCAAGAGGCAGATCAGCAGTCTCTCTCAGGAATGAGAAGTACATCCCCATATTCTAAAGCAAACGTATACACTAATCAAAAGCAGCAAGTTTTTTAAAGTTCTATAACATTTTGCTGTGACCGACAAATAAGATAATTTTGTTATATCTTTAACTGCCTGGGCACTGGGCAACAGGACTTTAAGTGTCAACAGTAAAGTGTACAACATTCAGATTAATATTACGCCTCCACGCAAGCTCAGCATTAAGGCTACAGCACTTTATAGTCTGATGGGTTTTTGTTACACTGTTGGTGTAACAGGTATCTTTTCAGAAACATAACCCATGAAACTACTAGGTCCTGAAAAACCAGTTTTAAATTATTTGTTTTTTTAAACATATAGCAAGAAGTATCTCATAAGAATTTCTAATGAGAAACAAAATGGAGGCCAAAGCAAGCATACACAGATCCATGACACTAAAATGTTTCGTTTTTCATTTACAGGATGAATATAATTGAGGCACTTCTAAAAAAAATGATTAAAATAAACATTCTACATGTCAGTAGTACAAACTCCACCCTGCTTATACAAAAAAACCCAGAGATCTGTGGTGTTCTGATCCCTACCTCTCCACCAAAGAATTCAGTCTAAGACAGCTCCAATATAAGGATAATCTATATCTCTTGCCTGCAAAGATGGTCCATCTATAGCTAAGGAACATTTAATGGAGTAGGTGCAAGGAGTGCCAGGAATATAGAACTGTCTTTTGCAGTACTGAGACTATGGGTGGGACTTGGCAAGAACTCCCACTGAGATGAGAGTTAGACCAACACAGAGTGCTTTTTGAAAGTCCCATCCTAGAGTCCTTTCTTCTTCCAGGTGAGAGCTTTTTTGTATTTTTTTTTTAAATCATCCCCCCTAAATAAGATTGGCTTGATTTTCTCAAAGTGCTGAGCTCCTGGCTCCATACCAACCGTAGCTTCATCTAATCCCCAGGTTAAGCAGCATTAGTGTTTCAGAATGGTTATATCAGAGATGATAAATTCCTTGCACCAGCATTTCACCATAGCTGGATGACAGATTGCATGCAATCAATGTTACATGTTCTCCAGTTTCAATTTGCTACACCTACTCCTTCAATGTTAGAGGCTCTTCTCCGTGGGTTCAGAGCTCTATTAGTGTGTGTGTGTGCATTGCTCTAAGGAGGGAAAGAGAAGGATCCATTATTGTGGCAAATGCAGTGGATCAGAACAGAGTAGGTAGGGTGTGCTTGTTCAATCAGTACATAAGTGTACGGAGATAAACCTAACTTTTGCAGGGAGGAAAAAGGAGTTTGGAGGGTATTGACTAAATTCAAGATAAGGCAAGATTCTGGAAACTTGCATGTATGTAGAGGCTATTTCGTATTGGGGAAATTAGGTGGGTGAGTCTGACATGACTTAGAAGGCATGATCAATACACTAAGATGTTGTGAAGCCACACACATTTAGAACACTAAGAGGGCAAGAGCCCATGAACAGATTTAGCACATCTCAAATCTGAGACTGAAAAATACTCTACAATCCTCTCAAGATCTTAAAAATAGCAGGATTAAGAGCTAGAGACTGTGTCCAGACAGAGTAATGTAACCTCTTGCCCTAAAATGGGCTTCCTAACAAAACAGCTACTGAGCCAGCAGAAGAACCAGGAAAGATCCCTAAAATAACCCTGCAATAAAAAGAAAAGTAACACAGTCAACACTGCATTGTGTAGTTTAAACCCTACAATATTAATCACACTTATTTCTCCCCACTGTCTTTGGTACTCACATCCCACAGACACTGATGTAGTGTGATGCTTGTTTATCAGTCTGAGAAAATATTTGTACCAGGAGGATTTACTGTAAAAAGCAAGAGATAGCTAGTGGACTATGTAGATGCCTGATCTTCTGGACTCTTGCCTCTTTTCTTACCACCCTCAGAATGAGGTCATAGTAAACCTCTCCCTGCAAATGGGTACAACTTCCTCAAACCATACATCAGAGGACGTTTCCACAGGGAGGAAGCCCATGGCCAGAACTTAACCCAAAGAAGTGTTGGATAGCTTTCATTCACTTTATTCACACACAGAGTGGCAGTTTTACAACTTCCCTTTATTAAGCTTGAGGTTTTGATGTGCATATGCTGTGGTTCACTGAGGTAGCAGAACTGCCTTTCCTAGACTGAGTAAGGAGGAATGCAGAGGGTATCAGTGACTAGTGCACAGATTTGATCTTTTTTAAAAAAAAAAAAACAAAAACCCACAAACACACCACACACAACATGGGCTACCTCTAAATCAATAATTCATCTTTTAAAAAAACCTACGTATTTTAATATTAGCAATTGGGAAACAAAAATAGCATTATATGGACAACCAGCTTGCTATGAAATGTAGATATTAAGGCAACACAGACAATCCTGCTCCCATCTGTAGGCCCTCTTCGTAAAACCTAGCTCCACAAATTACTTTGCAAAATAGGATGTTAGAATTAGTACCTGAAGGGGGAGGAGGAATGAGTTTAAAAAAAGGGGGCAGTGGAGAAGAGACATCCCTGAGACACAGATCTGTATTTGGAGACATCTTCTCCATCAAGCATTGACACTGCAGAACTTGATGCCATTTCACAGTTTGTCAATAATCATTTTGAAATGATGAGTCCAGAAAAACTTTCAATTCTGCTACAAAATTTGACCCACATTCAGCACTCCCACTGATGTCAGTGGATGTACAGCAGCAGTTCAAGGGGCTATAGAGACTTAAAAAAAATGTTAAAGTTCCTAGGAAATTTTCCAGATATAATGGAAGAGTCTCACACCACTCGCATCATCATAGTACTAGTACAAGCTTTGCTAATTCTGAACTAGCACAATGTTTTGACAAAAGTACGAGAAGAGGTACAATAAAAATCCTCAAGAGATGGGAGAGGGGACACACAATGAAAAATTTCTTCCACGCAATGTATCGTTCCCAAGATCCTGACTGAGCACTTTCAAGAAAGTTCAGGGTGGAGTGTGCAGAAAAGGAGGCATTAACCCCTTCTGCTCTTTGGCCAGATCTTGAGAAGAAGTTAGAGCAGCTATTCTAAGTTGCAGGAGGTACCCACAACCTTAAGGACTTGTTATGGCATCCACAGATCACAGAGAATGCAGGGATGCTCCAACCACACTCCTCTCAGAGCAGGATAGTTTTAAAGGAGCTACTGCAATGGTTCTGAACAGCCTGATCATATCACTTTGAACTGGGAGGTTACTTCAATAGCTGGCTGAAATTGGAATTAGGATAGGTCTTCAGTGGGAAAGTGATGCAAAGCAACCCTAATACAGATAAGAATCTAGCCCAGAACTAAGACGTGTTTCAGGATGATGCAATGAAGACATTTGATATTTCAGTGGAGCTTTACATAAGGATTCTGCTCATGTGGATTAGGGCCCAAACCTTCACTTTTTAATCACTTTTCAAATTCTTCTGCAATAACATTCTTGGAAGAGTTTACATTTTTAGTAACTCTTATACACAAAGCCAAACATTTCGGTTAATAAGACTGATAACATTATTTCACTTGTCTAACTTAATAAAATTGCCTCAGTGGCTTGGCACCAGATGATATTTCCTAGTTCCAAGGTACAGAAGACTGTACCATTTATTTTACGGCTAAATTTGTACTGAATTTCCCTTATCACTACAGAAGGGGCATGTATGTAAAATTCCACCTAATCCAGTTTGCTCAGTTAGAGAGATTGCAGTTGCACTGTTTGGCCAGTGCCCAACTACTGTAATAGTTTATGCTGCGCAGTCATTTACCACACAGATGCACTGAAAGGACAAAAATCAACAGTATCTGTAGGGAATAGGTTTCTAACTAGTAAATTATCATAGTGGTCAGCTAAGAACATGCTTAATATAACCATATACATTACCTTGCCAGCATCAGCATACATTGGAATATCATGGAATGGTGAAATGTATTGTCCTTTACCATTTTCTGAAAGAACAACATATTAAGCTAGTAAATAAAGATGCATTAATTAGCTCTAATGAAAACAATTTAACAAAATCTCCTAGGGCTATAAAATTGGCTTTATTCAAATACGTAGTTTAAAAGATGTTGAATATGCCTTGAAATAGTAACCGTGAAGCTAATGTCAGAGATGTAGTGTTAATATGTTACAGTTCCATTACTGCAACATAGGCCTTATGAAACTCCCCATGTTTCCTCCAGAAATACTATGTAAGAGAAGACATAAGAAACCAGCTAACACTTGTTTGCAGAGCTTACCTTAATATCTACACAAATAACATTTAAAAGGAGTCTTTTTTTAAAAAAGGTTGTAAATACAAGTAGGAAGTAACAAGACATTCCTTTGCTAAGTAACGCACGATTATGCGGTTGTGTCTATCTCCTTAATCTCAGCACATCTTAAAAGAATCAACAGATAGAAACCTTCTATTTCAAACTCTAAGGAGGAGTTGATATCACAGGTGTATAATACCCTCAAGTAGTAAGACAAAAAGACATGGAATAATGGAAGTAGAATGTAGCACATTAGAGAATGTATGAGGAAAATGGCAAAGGACAACCTCAAATGACACCTATGGGAGGTGACTGTATCTGCCACAAGATTATACAAGTATCAGTAACTGTCAAACACTGGCTGGAAGAAGGGCAGCAAATAATATCCAGATCTTATAGGAAGTCATTTAGATTCACTTTAATACCACAACTAGATGTATTTAGATTCCAGATGTAACTTGTCTTGGAGCTATAGCCTAAAAGCAACCCTAATAACTACATATATACATGTTAATAAGCAAGGCCTATGCTTCCCCTCCCCCATAAGTGCTATAGATCAGTGTTTCTCAATGACTGCTCCACGGACTGGCACCAGTCCCTGAGATCTCCCTGACCCAATTTAGGAAGACTGCAAGCTGGTCCCAAGCCAATCACTGATATCAAAAAGGTTGAGAAACACTGCTATAGATCACACAGCAAGTCAAAGTGGTTTCATATATATAGCACATGCAAAGGGCCTTTCCACAGTATTTTTTTTATGACTAGCTCTTGAATGCTACCTGCTAGTTAGGGTTGACTAATCTCATTCATGAGTTACAGTTATCACACATTTCCACCTCTTTCTAGCACCAGTTTTCTGGGAGGGGGGATTTGCATCCTCACCTCACACTTGCTTAGCAGGAATGAGTCTGAAGCCGTTTTTCACCCCAGCCAGAATCCTATGCTCAGCAATCTAGCAGGATCTTTGCTAAACTAACCTGCCCATGACTGCAAATAAATTTGAAGCCCAGTATCAGAGTGCTCAGTGAAAGCAGCTATTATCTTTGAAGTACAGTAAATTGAAACAACTCATCCACAAAACCACTAAAATAAAGAAGTAGTGTTGACAAGGACTGGAAAGTTTACTGTATACTATGTAGATGTTCTGCTTTCCTTCACATACTGGTGAAATTCATTTTTAGAACTCCAGCTGGGATTTAAAGCCACAACAGAAACAGTGCTGCTGTTACAGCCTGTGTTTAAGGGAACTTTGAGGGATCTGGGAATAAACAGTTTCAGTTCTGTGAGTATTCTGGTATTTTCTACATACTTATTCCAGCATAAATGTAGTTGCCCTTGAGACTAAGAGAGTCATCTGATTGTTCTTTGGTTCCTCCTCAATAAAGCAAAACTTTGGAAATCAAGTATAATTTCCATGCAGACAATGTAAAAAAGGCATTTTTACTGTTGACTGAGCAATGCCCATTTTAACTGCCCACTCCATTTTCTCTCATGTTCCTATTGCCTGAGTTGTAAATTATGGAAGGGTTCTGTTATTCACATACCTATGTATTTCCAGTTAGTATTACCCAGACATTTTGTAGTGTCAAGGACAGAGTCTGCTTTTACTCTATGAAATCAATTTCAAATCTTAGCAGGTCAATATTAGATATTAACTCTTCCTATTAAACAATACAGCACTAGATTAATTATTACCACTTTGCTAGGAAAATTATATTGGATACAAAATGTTTCATAATCTCAGTAAAGACAGCCATTAACTGCTAAATTGGCTAAAATTAAGCGGCTTAAATGGCTAAATTAAAGGAGACACTTAGGACTCTTAGCTACTATCTCCCTTCAAAAAATTGAGGTGGGAACGCTGTATTAATCATTTTGTTTTCTTCTAAGGTGCAACAGAGCAGGTCTGTTATTCATAACCAGTTCACTATCATGCCTTTTACTTCTAGCCATGGAAAGCCAGCTTCTTAGGAAGCCAGATGATGCAATACTCAAGAGAGCGAGCTTTGTTCTCTCCTTCACCCCTAACATAACTTACTTGACAGCGACCACAGGTTCGGAGTGGGTACAGTTGGGAAGCGCTTACCCCTCTGGAGGCACTCTGAAGATGCAAAGGATGCACGCAGAGCAAGACGCATTGCACTAAGAGAGGGGTTTGACACGCGTCTTGTTGAGAATAAGGGGAAAGTTGAGTAGCCCCTTCCCTGAGGGAACAACGAGGTCTTGTAAACCTCACTCAAAGGATTCTCAGGTAGGACTTGGAAGAGATGATGCGGCTTGATGAACAGTGTCAGGGACGTGGTCCTACAAGCAGTTTGTTCCCCCCCGGCTCTGTCTCTTCCGCCCGTCTTGACACGGGGATGACACCGCCCCTCCCCCCACGTGCACCCCTTCGCCGCTGAGGAGCGGCGCGGGAGCAGGGGGCTGGCCACAGGCGGGGTCACCTTCGCAGGGCTGGGCCGGAGAGGCACGGGGCCGCGCGTTGGTGCTGCCCTGCCCGACGGGCGGCCCCATTTCACCGGCCCCTCAGCGGGCCGGGCTCCGGGGGGCCGTGTCCCCTAGCCCAGCGCCGGGCCAGGCGAAGGTCGCTCCCGCGGGGCAGCCCGGGGTGGGGCAGGAAGCGGAGGAACGAAAAGCCTCTCACGGGACCGTCGAGCAGCGAGCGCCCAGGCCGCCCCACCTGCGCCGCGCTCAGACTTTAACCCGCGCGGCTACGGGCCGGCGGGGGCGGGGCGGGGCCCGGGCGGCGACGCGGGGACCCGGTCAGCGGGGCCGGGTCCCGACCGAGGGCAGGGCCGGCGCCGCGCCCGGCCCCCCGGAAGAGAGAGGGCGACCCCCGGGCGGAGGCTTCCCTCAGCGGCGCGCCGCCCCCGCCACGAGACCCCGCCGGGCCGGGCCGGGCCGGGCCGGGCCGGGCGCGCACTCACTGAAGAAGAGACGGTAGTGCAGGCTGTTGGGGGCGGCGCGCTCCTCCACGCTGTAGCTGGCCATGGTGCCGCCGGCAGCGAGCAACGAGAGCGACTGACACACGCCAACCCCTCGCCAGAGACTCGCGCTGCCCGGGCACACAACTGCGCAGGCGCCAGACCTCACCCCGCCCCTCCTTTTGCCCCGCCCTGCCAGCCTCCAGGAACAGCATTGCGCAAGCGCACGGCGATCTAGCCCCTCCTCCCACCGTGCCGCAGAGAACAGCAACGCGCAAGCGCATCCCCTGTCCTCGCCTCCCGTCCTATCAGCGGGCGGGCTGGGCTCATGCGCAGTCTTTTAGGCTGCGGTCAAACGCGTGGGCTGCTAGAAGCGATCGTATACCGGAGATGTGGCGGGGTCGGCGCGTGGCGTCCCCGGGTGAGCCAGCCGGCCCGGCCGCTTTCCCTGGCGCTGTACGGGGCGTGCGGCGGGGCGGCCGCGGGGGAGGGAGGATCCCTGGGCCGCCCTGAGATGCGGAGGGGCCGGTAGGCGAGGGGCCGCCGTAGCTGCCCACCCACCCTCTTCCTCCCCCTGCGCCCCCGCCCTCGCTCCCCGCACGGTGCGGTGCAGCCCGCCTCTGTCCCCTGTCTGCGCGGTGGGCAGGCCCAGGGATGGGGCACCCCGAGAAGGTGGCTTCTCCCCCGGGGCCGTGGGCTGCTGCTGCCCGCTGCATGACTGGCTGCCTTCTGGTCTGGTTATCGACTTGGAGGTGGGGCCTGCCCTGCTCCAGCAGTCAGTGCCATTGGGTCTTAGGGATCCGCCTCGGTCACACCCCTTCTAAGTCCGCAGTGTGTCCTCACAGCGGGACCAGCCCCATCGGCAACAGGGCCTTGCTGCCACTCTGACAGCACAGACGTTTGCACAATAAAGGTTCACAAAAGGCAGAGGAGTGATGTTTTATTTCGGTCACTCATGGCCAGCGATACGGCAATGTCAGTAATACCATTTTGCACAGTGTGGGCAGAGCGATTACTAAACACCAAGTAACAATTTTGATACAGGAAATCTTTGTTTACAGTATTACTAGAGGCAAAGAGGTAGTGAATACTGAGGTACTAAAGAGCAAAAAACCATGTGGAATTGATTGATACAGATGAACAGTTTTCTCTCAATCACAACTTTTTATTTTGATGCTTCACTTGCACTAGGCCCTCGTGTGTGTGCTGCTGCCGCCTTCTTACTAAACTAAAATATGATCTAATCTATGCTCTAGAGCTGCTGCTGTGCCACACTTGTCCTGATTTTTCCAGATCCATCTTTGTCTTGGAAGCTCTATCTTGTGTTATAATTAGCTCCACTGAATGGGAAGCAGCCAGGACTGTTTAGTACAGCTAGGTCCTAGGATGGGATTTTCAAAAGGGCTAGGATTGGCAATTACATTTCCACAAAACATTGCGTTCATGTGAATCAGCGTTTTCCAGCTTCAAATGAACTCAGTGAGTTTCACCATTGACTTCAGTGGGAGCAACCATAGGCCAATGCTAAATGCTTTTGAAAATTCCATCTTTAATCTGAACCTATTACAGGTAACCAAACAGGTTGAGAACCATTAGAAAAAGATTGGTAGAAAATAAAGTCTTAGATTAATGTTTTCCAAAGTAGCTTCTAATTTCAGATGCCCCCATTTTGGGGTGTTCAGCTTGTGACCTGACTTTTCAGAAAAGGTGAGGTGCATTGCTTCAGATGTCTACTGATTTCAGTGAGAGCTAGGTATCTAAATAGCTTTGAGAATCTTGGTTTGAATGCCTAGAAATCCAACTGAAGTTAAAGGGAGTTTCTGCTCTTCAGCACCTCTGGAAAATCAGACCCAAGTTTTCTCAAATTGGGCATCCAAATTTGGAGGCTCATTTAAAAAAATGTGTCTGCAAAGGCCTTATCCAGCAACAGATTTGACTTAATTGTAGCAAAAGGAAAGGTTGAGGTCTTTGCACTAAAAACAGTTTGACAACTTTGACAGAGTTGCGGGTCAGTGGATAGGCCTGTGAGCCAGGAACTACTGAGTTCCAATTTCAGCTCCTACGCTGATGGCTCTGTGAAGTTGAGTAGGTTGCTTAGAGTATTCCTCTCTGTTTCCCTACTGTGAATATGTTGATTATACTTCAATTTCACAGGGTATTTATGAGGATTAATTTAGTGGCTGTAGAGCACTTTGCAGCTCAAAAGTATATATAAGAGCTAAATATTATGAATACTCCATGTCCTCTAACTTAAGCACATTTCCTTCACTAGTGCATGTTCTATTGTACACAAACTGAACCTAATTCATTGTTGGTGTAACCCCACTGCAACTACATCACAAACTTCAGGTTACATTTCTTAAACATTTCAGATGCTGGATTGTTCTGTTTTTTGTAAGTATGCAGAAGTGCACAGTAACAGCATGAGGCGAGAACACAATGAGACTGACAATATACAGTTCGCTGTCATAGCTCAAGGCTATACACAATAATGGTTTGCTATTTATGTTGCAGTGATGATATAATCTTGGAGTTAATGTTACATGAAGAAAATTAGGATTTTCCTCAGAGAAGTAGTGCAAGTAGTAAAATAAGTAACTGCACTGGCCTTTCACCTTTGCAGAACTAGATTCATATTTTAATCACAAGTGAAAATGTTTGGTGGGATTTCTAGATTTTATTCATGCACATCAAAGAACCACAATATGGTCAGATACAATTCATAGTTGGCCATCTCTGCTCAAGGGTCAGGACAGGAGTCAAAGTATCTGTTACAAGGAGAACAGAGATAGGAGGGAAAAGCTAGTACATACATGCTTACACTAGGCCTGGCCATAGCTAGTGGTGTAAGCCAAGCATTTTTGAGAACTAACGTAAAATACAACTTAAAAATAAAACTGCAAAGAATAAAGCAACAAATTTACTGTATTTTCAGAAAAAAATTAAAAATGTACAGCTGTGTATTATGGGCAAACGGCCCAATTCTTTCAAAACCATGTTCCATTCCCCATGCTTGTAATCAGGAGTTATTGTACAGGGGAACACAATTCCCCATCTGGTGCTAAAAACAGAAGAGCATCTCTCTCCCCAGGTTTCTGAATGAGGCATCAGCTGAAGTGAGATGCAGCAAGCGGAGCTGATGTGGTGTCTTCCCAGATTTTCTTGACAATAAGTAGAACAGCTGCAGCACCTGATGGAAGAAGAGGTGTCCTGCTCCCTCTTTCTGAGAGTGAAATATGTCCCTTTGCTGCCTCCCACTTCTCTCAGGGGGAAAGGGAAGAAAATCTCTCTCTACCAGCTCCTTCTGTTTGAGACAAGAACTACATTAAGTACATTTCACATTAAATATCTCTCTTGAATAAGGCTGATTGGGAATTCTCTGACTTTTTTTCCCTGGAAAATGCTGATTCATTGAAATGAATGTTTTGTGGAAACAGTTTTTGACAGAATTCCCATGAAACACAGGCAGGTTTAAATAAAAATCTGCCTTGTTTCCTGCTAGCTCACCTGACAGGCTTCTGGGGAGCCCAAGCTTCTAGAGTCTATGGCTCCAGGGTTGTCCCATCATGCAGACTAACTCAGAGTTGACAACTCCAGGTTTCTAGGCTTCCCAGCCTGCAGCAAGGGAGTCCCTCAACTCCAATTGGGGAATCTCCTGGAGTTGAGGGTAGGTCCTGAAGTCCCCTGGAGTCAGGGGCAGCCATCTGCTCCCTTTCATTTGGAAAATAATTAAAAACAAAAACAAAAAAACCCAAATGTTTCTGTTTTTCCACAATGAAAAAACTTGGAATTTCCTTTCCTGGGAAATTTCATAATTAGTCATTTTTATTCTGAATCAGAAGAAAAACTTTTACATATTAGAATTTCCATTTAGATCAGCTCTGCTCTTGAAATGTCAGTCTTCTAAATGCAGGAAATTGCATTGGCTGTTTCATAGCTTTGTGAGAAAGAAGCTTGGGACGTCTCATTTCGATTTCAGTACAGCCTCGCCATCCTGCCTAAATCTAAATGACAATATTTCTAAGGATGGGGCACATCAGGGATAATGCCTGTACACAGCTCCTTGCACTCACACTTTTGCTTGGCAGGCTATCCCCTGAATGGGAACGTAAGCTTTCAGACATATTTCTAATCTTGTCCATATTCTTTCCCTCTTTCTACATTCTGTCACTACAAAATGCTGTAACATTGTATCATCACATCAAGACTCTGACAACAGCCTCCAAAAATGATGAAAGTGCCCATTCCTATTTTAATTGACCTTATGGGCTTCCTGGTGGAAGAGGAGGACATGTATGCATTCTCCTAGAGTGGTTTGCATGCACTGAAGTTAAAAGACCAGGAGATCTCATTTACTTGAAGTGTTGAGTGCTCTCTCTTGGATGTGAAGGAACAGGATTTTAGTCCTAGTTCTAGTCCTGTGCCTGTAAGATTTCTCCAGTAAGTCTGTCTGGTGTATGCAGCACATGGATTACTACAGATTTGGTGCCTGATTGTTGGAGTTTAACTCCTCTGATTCTCAGTTGTGTGCGACAAGATCTGTCTAGCTGGCTGGGAAAGGAAGTAACACATCATCAGGTATAGGCAATACCAGGAGGAATGAGCTAGAGCACAATGGAAAAGTTATGTGGAAAGACCTTTGTTTTGTGGATCGTATTTGCTAAAGGACTACCTATCCTGAATTTATCATTCGATGAGGGACAATCAGAACTCAGTTATATTTGCTTTCCACTAACCAATCTCAGTATTTCTTTTGTATGAGTGATGTACCCGAATGTCTGAACACTTATATTTTAACTGTATCACTAAACTGATAACCCTTAATTTGGGATCTTGCAGATTATGTACTTTTTGTATTGTATGACTTTTGAACCTAACATTGTACCTTTTGGATAATCTATGCATTATTCCCAGATGTACAGAAACTCTTTTCTTTAAAAACTCTGTATTTGATCATTTTGTAATATCAGTTTTAATAAAAAAATTAACTCTGTAATGCACTAGCTATAGCTAACAACAAAGGAAGAGTCCCTTAGCTCCAGTGGTAAAAGCCAAGTATGTTGAGCTGAAGAATCAAGTTTCTAGGCTTGGCTCCCCAGTGATGCATGTGATTTTTCTCAAGTTATCTGTTGTTTCCAGCTCATAGATTTATTGTTATACACTGTCCTATTCAGCACAGTCATTCCTCCACTCCCTGGCTGAACGTTTGTCTTTCTCCCAGTACCAAGTCTTTAATCTTTCTTTCAAGTGAAGTAGCCAAGCCAGTGTGAATCAGTTCCATAAGGTAGCCAACAAATAACAGCTGTGCACTGCATTACCACCACCATCTGCTATGCCACTGAAATAGTGCTATGCCTGGGTCCCCTCTGATTATGGGCCTGGATCCTAAAAAATCCCTCAATAAACCTTAATTCACATGAAAGTCTAGGAGAAAATAATACATTTGGAAACCTAACCAAAGACTTCTTTTTTGCTTTGAAACTGTAGTACCACGTATAATTATCTAAACTTTAGAGATCTAGATCTTAAAATTGAATAACTCTTTGTCTCGATGTCCATCATTGTAAATAATTTGCACTTCAGAAAGCTTCCAATCAAAATGGAAAACGTTTGGTTGCAAATGCTATAGTTCACAGATCTTCAGGGTTGTCCATTAAGTTCTATCAACCACAGGAGCCCCATATGCAGTATTTTTAGATATCCCAAGCTGGGACGCTGACACTGTTGTGTGAGCAACCTGTATTGTCCAAGTCCTCCACCATCAGCCCATGGTTAGCAATACTCCCATTTCTCAGTGGAAATAACCCAATTCTTGGGATGTTACTTTGTCCAGAATTAGAGGGTTGCACTGAATCACTAGGGTGTGCTTCAACAAAAATTCGGTTTCGTGCTCCAAAATGGAACCCACTATTGTTTCTCTCTGAATAAGTCTCCTTGTGCTTGCTCTCCACATAGCAGAGCTGGATCTTGAAAGCCTCCTGGAACCCTCTTCGGAAGTTCTCATTGAAATACCCATAGATGATTGGGTTGATGCTGCTGTTGAAAAATGCCAGCCAATGGGCAAATGGAAAAATATAAACTGTGATCACATTGAGCAGGTACTCAGTTAGGTTTCCATAATCTGTCAGCAGCATTAAAGTCCACAGGGGCAACCAGGAGAGCATGAAGAACAATGCCACTATGATCAACATGTTGATAACCTTGACTTTCCTTTTGGAGACCCTCCTCCCCTCATTCTCCTCGGACTGGGCGCCTCCTATGGGTGCAGAAGACTTGAAAAGTTTGAAAGCGATCCGTGCATACATGATCACAATTAAGGTAAGAGGGGCCACGTAAATGTGAGAAAAGAGTACGGTTGTGTAGATCTTTCGCATTCCCTTGTCAGGCCATGCCTCCCAGCAGGAGTAGAGTGGGTAGGAATTGTTGTAAGCATCCACCATGAAATGATATTCATCCCTGATGACTGTCAAGATAACTGCAGAGGGACACATGATTATCAAGGCCAAGACCCAAATAATAACTATGGTGACCAGAGCTTTCCTCAGGGTTAGTTTCTGTCTAAAGGGGTAAACAATACAACGAAACCTGTGAGAGAAAAAAAGGAGTATCGCTTTTAAGTTCTGCTGAGGTGCTTACTACATGTACCAAGAGACATTTACAGAGGCTTTTTATAACTTTTCATGCAGAAGATCCAGGTTTGAGTCCTCCCATCCTGACCTCTGTCCCTTTGAAGAGGAACATTCATACTGGAGCAAAAATGATTAAAAAACAAAAGTTGTACAAAATGCAGTTTACTTGATGAGTCATTTTTCTCATCATCAGACATCAACCTGCATTATGGAGCTAAATCACTACACAAGAGAGAAGAGTGAGCAGTTTAGCAGAAGGATGCTATAATTATTGGATCCTACAACATGCTGATGTCATAGTGTGTCTGAATGTACTGACCTGGCCCACGCATAAACAACTGAGTAACATGACTCATATAAAATATAAAGGAAGTGATTTTTTTAAGCAAAAAGTTTGATGTTTCATTCGTTTGCAAGGCCTAAAACATCATGCAATGAAATGTTTTAAATGGGCATCGATGTTTTAGGAATTAGCACACTGAATATTAAACAAGGTACTGAAGTTGCCTATGCCTTGGCCTAGAATCAGCAGTACATTTTCTATTATACGCATGATTTTTTGAAACATTTTAAGCACTTTGGACCTGATTGTCCATTACCTTGCACACTGCATAGTCATTTACAACCATGTAAAGTGAATAATAAGCACTGTCAAGTCAGAACTTTCCACTCACACTGGTCTGGGCAGAAAGATGTTGTAATCATCGGTTGCTGTAAGGATGTAGTAAGGGACAATCTGATGGTGTACCTATGCCTGCTTTTTCACATCTGTTCCAACTTGAAAGAGGAGAACTGGGCGATTCTTCTCATTTTTGGTTCATGGAATCCTATTTGAGAAAGTGTGGTGACACTAGAAGGTGACATCAATGTGTCTGCCAACATTACCATGTGACATAAGATGCGATGATGTCAATTTGGAGAAAAAATGCAAAAAAACTCAGTGATGAGCTGCCATACCCTGTATGACACAACAAGGCCCCATAGACTCATAGAAGTGTAGGACTGAAAGGGACCTCAAGAGATCATCTAGTCAAGTCCCCTGAACTCAGGGCAGGATATGCCAAATAATGGATTCATTTGCAGAGAGGATTCAGCTGTGGCACAGGGAACCTAGTTCTCAATATTCCCTACAGCTAGTATCAGGGCATTTGAGATACTGCCTTTCCAATGGCTACTGATAGTAAAGAGGAAAGGACTTGTTTTACTAACAAAATGTTAACAATTCAGAAAAAAAATGATGTTACAATCTGAAAAATGTTGTATCTTAGACACCAAAGACTGACTTGTAGTACAATTACAACTGAGTTGGGGAAACCATTTACCCAACCAGCTGTGTCACAAGCCTTTTGTAATGTGGCATGCTTTTGTTAGTTTAGATCAGATCTAGCAGTCTTATAGCCAGATTAAGGGAACATAAAGGGTCTTTAGAGCATAATTAGCTAAAACATGGTTCAGGGCACAGCAGTTACAGTGAAGATGCAGTACTCTGCCACCAGATGGGGCACCTGAGAGAAACAGCACTGAAATGACCTTAAACCTCTGTCTGTTTTCTGCAGGCAAAAGGCTAAAAAGAGATTACTGCTGCTGCTGATACATACCTTTCCACTGCAATGGCCACCAGAGTGAAAACTGAAGCTGAAACAGACATCCCCTGCACCAGACCACTCATTTTACACATAATGTTGTCAAACGGCCAACCTGGAATTACACAGATAGCATTATGGGGACACATTTATACCATAAACTCCTATGCAGAATAATTTACATTCACCTAGGGTTGCACAGAGCTGCAAAAAACTAATCCTTGTGAAAAGGCTTATAAGCTGCCTGCCATAAAACATGACTTGCAAGGGTCTGTGCTCTGTCTGATCTCATCTGTACTGAGCTGGTACCTGAATAATTTTCTTTTCTAAAAGAAAATAAATAAATAAATTTTTCTTCCAGACAATGTGGATGGATGCCTAATTCACATGCCCTGAGGATACCGCATTTACCCCTCAGTTTCTACCCTGCATTTTGGAAACAGTCTTTCTGGCTGAGATCTGGACAAAACCCCATAAGGCATCAGTGCTGCTACTAAATATAGCCAGAGAACTGTGCAATTTTCATAGCTATTAGCAATTTTACAGATGTTCAGCCATCACCTGCAGATATATTCCAAAGCCTGTTCCAGTTTTAGCTTGATTTCTGCATGGCTGTACATCTGGTTTGTTATCACACTAACATGTTCTTTAGCAATGTAGTGACTTTTAAAAAAAGGAGTGGATCAATGTAAACCAACATGAGGTAGGGATGATGATAAGCCATACTCCAGTCCATGACATTCTGAATAATTACAAAGCACTGTACCACATTCTTTAAAGACCCAATGAACAGGAAGGCACAAGTAGCATCCCCTTGGTTTTGTTTTTTTTAAGAGTTGTATTGAATATTTCTAATGCTAATCACCAGATATCCATTTTTGCACAACACTTGTGTGCACACAAATACTCACAGTTAATAGTCCAACTCCATATTCATTACAATGTAGTTCTGCTATGAAACATGACTTCTTGTAGGGCTCTGTTTGTCTCTCTCACTGATATCCAAGTCAAATGTGCTCAGTGCTAACTGCCAGCCCTACAAATGCAACATGGGATATAAAAGCCAAGCGAGGTTTTTTTGGCTTATACATCATTAGCAATAAAGGGTCTACAATTTGAATCAGTTAACAGTTCTAATGGTAATTCTCATTATTCACTAAACCTGTGCTGGCTCTGCAGGGTGCACGAGACGAAAGGAGAAAAATAACATTTTAGTTACCAAAGCCAGAAACTATGACTGAATAAATGCAGGGAGGAGATTGACTTGAGTAGGAAGGGTGGCTTTTTTGCATAGTCCCTTGTCAGAGCAAGTTTGCACTTTAAGTACAACATAACTATAGAAAATGCAACGTTAAGATTACTTTTTTGTGTCAAAATATGTAAAGAATTAAAGGGTTTTTTTTACTCTGAGAAGTGGCTGTATAAAAACGACATCTTCTTATAAAGCACCTTGAATCCTTTGTGTGTTGAGTCAGAACTGGTTCCCTTAATGACAAAAATAAACATGTTACTTTTTTCTTCTGTTAGCATTGCAGAGGTAACAGAGCTAAGGCTGAGTGAACCTGACTCTATTCCATCTTGTATAACCTCAACAGATTTGTCTGCAAGGCATTACGGTTGTACAGAAGTAAGGAAGAGTGTAATCTGGAGACGACAGAGGTGCATCGGGCCGAATTTGGCCTGCAAGAACTTTAAGGTGATTCTACTTGAGATGGAAAGAAGTTACGAATTCAGTTTTAATATCCGACCTAGACTGAGTTTTTAGGACTGGCAGATAGAAAAACATCTTTTTACTTGTTAATTGAGCACATTTGGTAATCACTGAGACACAATAAGGATGGAAAACCACAATGGCATTTTCACAGAATCATTTTTCAAAGTATCCCCGTACATGAAGGTTCTCATACTAACAAACTGAGCCACACTGAAGAAACAGAATCACACTATGATCTTGACTTAATGGAATTGCACTTGTTTACACCAGCATAGATTTTGGCCTTTTATATATATTTAACAGCCTAAGCAGTCATCAAAATATTTTATTTGTTGAATGTAAGCAAGGTAATATATCTATAACAGTGGTTCTCAAACTTTCTAATGCCGTGACCCCGCAATACAGTTCCTCATATTGCGGTGACCCCAAACCAAAAAATAATTTTGGTGGCTACTTCAAAACTGTAATTTTGCTACAGTTATGATTCGGAATGTAAATACCTGATATGCATTATGTATTCTCATTGCTACAAATCAAACATAATTTAAACATAGTGATTAATCACAAAAACAATATTTAATTATATGTTGAGAAATATTTATTACTAATTCCAATAAATAACATTTCACCATGGCATAGCATAGGTTTAAATATAACAACAATTCCAAATAAATAACATTTCACCATGGCATAGCATTGGTTTAAATATAATAACAGTAATATAACAGTAAACAACAGTGCAATATTTTGCAACAGTATGCTGCCAAATTTAGTGAGATGGTTGTGGTTGCTTCTTGCTTACCAATTCAGAAAATCTTGGGGCGGTCTTTGCAAGGGCACAGCGAATATCATTTTCCACAACAAGTCTACTTCGGTATTTAGACTTGATTACCAGCAAGCTGGAAAACCCTGTTTCGCAAAGATATGTTGTTGGAAAAGGAAGAAGAAGGCGCAGCATAGTCTCAGACAGAATAGGATATAACTGTAAACACTTAATCCAGAATTTTGTCAGTGGCATCGTAGAGAAATCTGTTCTCGCTGCATCATTGTTAATTAGGTCAATGAACTCTTCTTGCGCTGTCTCCGGAACATCTTCAACTTTCACTGTGAATGGACTTCTGGCAAGTGCAAATGGGGTGTCAGGTAGATTAGGAAAGTATGAGGAAATTTCGTCTGCAAGCATGTGCAAGTGTTCTTTCACAGAAGTTATCATCATAATTTTTTTGTCTGGCTCAATGTCATGTTCCTCAAAGAAGACAGATAATGTAGGAAACATGTAAATTTTATTTTTATCCAATTTATTTTTCCAAAGCTGAAGTTTCATTTGGAATGATCTAATTTTTTCAGACAAATCGAGGCACGTTGCATTTGGTCCTTGCAGTGATAAATTTAAGTCATTCAAGATGACAAAGATGTCCACCAAGTAAGCTATTTTCTGCAGCTCAGTTTTATCGCTAAAAAGTGCTTCGAATTGCGGTCTTGCTTTCTGTTTAAAAAATGTTTTCAGTTCATCACGAAGCTCAAAGACACGTTTTAAAACTTTTCCTCTTGATAACCATCTGACTTCAGTGTGAAATAACAGAGCATTGTTTGGCGCATCTAGCTCGTTGCACAGTTGCCAAAACAGCCGACTGTTTAAGGCGCTCGACTTAACAAAATTGACACGTTATGACGCTTTTCATTACTTCTTGTAAATCTTGCGGCAGTGTCTTAGTCGCTAATATTTGGCGATGTATCATACAGTGTGTTCCGATTGCTTTTGGCGATTCATTTTGTACCAAACGTTGAAATCCTGAGCGACATCCTAGCATAGCAGGAGCACCATCTGTGCAAATACCGCAAACCTTTTCCCAGGAGATGTTATGCGCTTTTAGAAAAGAACCAACTGCGTCAAAAACATCATGTGCAGTTGTTGTTGTTTTAAGCGGTTTGCAAAAAAGAAACTCATCTTTAAAGTCGCCATCATTAATATACCTCGCGTAAACCAATAACTGTGCACAGTTTGCCACGTCTGTAGATTCATCAAGCTGGATACTGAATATTGGTAGTGGTGCAGATTTAATTTCCTGGATCACCTGATCAAGAATATCGGCAGACATGTCCTCTATTCTTCTGCGGACAGTGTCGTTAGATAAGGAAATTGCGTTCAATTTCTGAACATATTCATTTCCAATTATCACTCAAACTATGTCTTTTGCAGCTGGCAACAGTAAATCCTCAGCAATGGTGTGAGGTTTCATAGCTCTGGCGATTCTGAGTGCCACCAAATATGACGCTTCAACAGCTGCTACATTGTGTTTGTGGTACTGGCCACCAGTGTCAAATCTAGATTTCTTGAGTCCATCAGCTTTGCTTCTAAAATAGTCGATATCCTTGCCAGCAAAGCTTGGGTGCTTGCTATCAAAATGGCGTTTTAGTTTGTTCGGCTTCATAGATTCAGCTGAGAGAACTTCACAACAAATAACACATTGTGGTTTCTCAATTCCTGCTGTAATTATTGAGGTAAAACCATACTGCAAGAAATCCTCAGTATATTTTCTTTTCCTAATATTCTTGTCTACACGATCCATTGTCATGAGACGGTTTGCTAAAGAAAAAATAAAAGATGGTCGCGTCTAAATAGTTTGTTAAAGTTTCCTATTATTTACTATTCCCTGTGTTGTTTTCTATTACACACCTGTTACTATGACCAGGGGGCCGTATTCACATGCTTAACTAATGGATCTGTTTTTTTCCAGATTAGTGGCAAGTTTTCTATATAGAACAGTGTGAACTACATCTTATAGTGGTCTCTTATAGTATAAGACCGATGTAGTTCACACTGTGTAAATGTATGGTGCTTTGTGTAAGTGTAAGCTGCTTTGTGTACTGTATAATGATTACACACAAAGCACCTTACACTTACACAGTATTGTGTGTATGGTGTGTGTACTGTTTTTACATTATTAACCTTTTTTACACCAGCAGGCTGTCTCGCAGGCTCTCTTGGCTCTCCGCCTCCTAGGCTTCTGTCCTCCGGCGCTTGCTGCGTCCGCCCACTGATGACGTCAGCAAGCGCCGGACACACGTAATGCGCTGCTATGGACTGTGGAGCGTTCCCCCCGCTTCCCCCGCCCCTTAGGCCCCGGACGGATGATGCAATCACGTCTGCGCATGCGCGCAGGCATTCAGTTTGGAACGCGCATCCATAACGGTGTGCGTTCCAGCTGAATAGCGCTGCTACAGATGGTAGCGCGACTTCTCAGCGGCTAAAGCCATCGGAAATATGTATTTTCCGATGGCTTTAGGCGACCCCTGTGTTTTGGTCGTTCGACCCCCGCCGGGGTCGCGACCCACAGGTTGAGAACCGCTGATCTATAAGAACCGGAGCTTTATCATTCCCTGTCTTGTGTTTAACTAGGTTCCCTTTGTGTTGCACTGACATTTGTTTTCATTTCACTTTCTGTGGTAAAGAGTAGAGTTCAATTTCCAATCTCATTCTGACTCCCTGGGTAAACAGGATCTGGGATTTCTATGGTACTGAGTATAGTCCTCGCAGGCCCAGGGGAAAGGTAGTATCGGGCATCTTCTCTGCAGGAACTCCATTGCCTAACTTAAGAATAGGTGTCAGTTCGAAGAAAGGTAAAAGAATCAGCAACCAACTCAGCTTTGACTGCACTGTGCATTCCAAACCGCTAACATTTCCCAGTCAAGTTCAATGCAAGGATTGTTTGGTGTTTAGTAATTAACTAGAAATTGTTCCAGAAGTCAGACTGGAAAGAATGAAATGAGACGCCACCCTCAAAATTTTCCATGACCAGAAGTGTTATTTTCCACATTCAACATAGCACCCATCTGCACTGATGCCTCTGTGGGGTAATTGTGGAAAGGGTTGGGGAGGAATAAGATTGCATTAGCATAAACTATACAATCTTGTTTTACTGTTTGCCACATTTCAGGATCAAAAAGCTAGCTCTGTATTACAATGCAAACCCTATCCCAATGGCCCTAAATGTGGTCATTGCTTACTTAAGAATGCCTGACACGCCACTAAACAACTTGTTACCATAATTATATGCTCTGCTGGGAGTTATATTGATGGAAGCATCTGACATTTGTGGAAAAAATATAATAATGCATTTCTATTTACAATCTGAGGTCTGTCAGAGGTAAGCTGTGCATTCTAACTTTTCTATGGCACTTATCCTCTTAATTATTGGGTTAGATGGAACAAAACAAATTACTTGTTAAGTAGCCGTCATCACTTTTTTTCATTTTATGTGGGGTAGTGACCCTTCTGCACTGTTTTTGAAAATAGAGGAACATTATTACTGGATACGTGCAGTGAAGTATAAGAAATATTTGATGCAGAGAAGCAGTAAGAAACCATGTGTTTCATCATGTGTGTAGGCTTTAACAAATGCTACTAATTACCATGAATAGTGTAATTGATCTATTTCATTCATGCTGTGAAAAATAAGCCCGACACTGCGATAATTTAGGTTGAGAAAGAGGGAAGAGAAGTTTTAGCTTATCCAAAATGTCACACACTGAAAATGAAGCCTTACAAAAATAATATCATTTCTACGATAAAGTGAAAAAAGGTTAGCCATGGAAGCAAAGTCATCCCTGGCGTAACGCCACTGACTTCAGTGAAGTTACACCAGGGATGCATTTGGGCCATGCTCTTTGTAGTCCACAATTGTTAAGAGAACAAGAAAAAATGTCCTGATATTTCAAAAATTTCATTCTACCCTGATCTACACTTCATCTTTCAGTATCTATAGCGACATCTAGCCTGATAAACAAAACCCAGACATCTCTAAATACTAATAATCCCCATCGCCTTTCCATCTCTAAATTCATTGACTGTGCAATTTACAATTGCTGTCTGGATTTCCCCCCCTCCAATTCTATCCTAGACCTTTTCCATCTGGTGTCTGTCCCTTGCAACTCCACTGAAACTGTTCTTGACAAAGTCTCTTCCTAGCCAGATCTCAGAAGCAGTACTTCATCCTCATCCTCCTTGACACGTCACCTGCCTGCGATGCAGCTGACCATGCTCATTTACTTGGAATCTTGTCCTCCCATGATATCCATGACTCTGTCCTCTCCTGGTTCTCTTCCTATCTCTTTAATCATTCCTTCAGTGTCCCTTGGGGGACACTCATCCCCACTTTCCAACTTTCTGTAGGGGTTCCACAAGGCCCTGTCCTTGGTGCTTTTCTCTTCTCCCTCTTCAGCTTATCTCTGGATAATTGCAGCCATAACCAAGAATTTAACTATCATCTCTATGCCGCCAACTCATAGATCAACCTTTATGCTCCGAACTTCTCTCCTCCCGTCCAAACTAAAGTCCCAGCCTGTCCCTCTGATATCTCCTTGTGGATGTGCAGCCATCAGCTCAAACTCAACATGGCTAAAAGAGACCTCTTAAGTTCCCCCCGCCTCACTGCAAGCTCTCCCTGTTACTTTCTTCTTGATCACCATAGACAACCATCCACCCTGCCTGCCACTCAGACCTTTAACATGGGCATCATCTTTGACTTGGACATCTCACTAAGTCCTCACATCACAGTTATGCATAGATTTTTGCTGATTCTTGCTGCATAACATCTCTAAGACACAGCTTTTCTTATCCATCCACTCAGCTAAAACTCTCATTCAGGATCTCATCATTTTATATCTCAATCACCGCAACAGCCCTTTCTCTGGATTTGGCAAGCACAACCAAGCTCCTCTCACATCCATTCAGAATGCTCCTGCAAAGATTATTTTTCTAGTCTCTTAATTTGATCATGTCATTTCTCTCTGTTTACATCCCTCCACTGGCTCCCCCTTCTCTATGCTTGTCTTCACTTGCCATAGTCTACACAGCTTACTCCTATCTCCCCTTTGCTATTGAGATGTAAACTCCTGCCTCTAAATGGCCAATGATACCAGCCTTCATTGCCCACTAGTTAAATTTTCAAACAAGCATTTTGGGCTTTCCCTCATGCTGCCCTTCACGCTTGGGAGGGGCTCCCCATAAACATCACAAATCTACATCATCTTTCTTAAAATCTCTCCTTAAAACTCTCTTTTGGTGTTGTGCCTACAAAAAGACGTGAGAGGGCTTAGGCCACAGGTGCACTGATATCACTGCCTATCATGCTGACCAATACTGTCTCATGGTTTCCTTGTACTGTCCTTTCCATCTGTTCTTTCTTGTCTTAAATTTAGATTGTAAACTCTTTGGGACAAGGAGTGTCTTTTTTCTGTGTTTGTACAGTGCCTAGCACAATGGGGTTCTGGTCCATAAGTAGGGCTTCTAGGTGGTATGGTAGTACAAAGAAGAAAACTAAATGTCCAATAAAGAGGGACCCAGAAGAGACAGGGAATTTTAGTGTCCTTTGCCCCACCTAGACAGCAGCACAGCATTATTAAAAAGCCCAGATGAGTTGTGACAGAGTGCTGGGTGGTAACCCCTTAGTCAGCCTTCTGTCATGCCAGCCCCAGCTAACTAAGTGCAGTAGGGCTGGTTAGGAGGACCTGTCCCTGATTAGGGAATGGGAGACAGCTGTCTGCCTAACTGGGCTGAAAGGTTGCTTGTACCTGATTAGCAGATAGGAAGCAGCTGCCAGGCTGACTAAGTGGGTTTATATGCAGCCAGAGGATGGAAGGGAGGGGGTTCAGGGGAGTGAAAAGTTGCTACCTGTTTCATAGGTAGGTGAGAGGCTCTGGGAGGCTGCTAGCTCTAGCCAGGCACTGTATGAAGGTGGTGGATATATAAAGGCACTGTAAATAAATTGTACTGGTGATGGCTAAACCAGAGGGTCTCTGAGTCCTTTGTGAGCTAGAGGGTGGCCAAAATGGAAGAGCTGCTGTGGAGCACCCTTACATGGGTGTGTTATCTTTTTCTCTGTTTTAAATCCTATTCTCATGCACTGAACTGCCGCTACCATCTTTGCGTTTGGCATCCTAAAACTAGACAGGGTTCTCTTTGGACTTTAGTCAGAGGGATCATAAGCATTGTGGCTGCCTCACTTTGCATAAACTATCCTCTGGGGCTTACTGCACTATGGTGTCATTGGTTATATACTGCGCACTTCAGTAAAGGAATAACCACTATATAAGTATTACAGGGTTTGTATATTTACAGCCTGAAGCCACTAGAGGGTGATGTTGTCTAGCACATTTGACAAAGTTTGGCATGCCATCCAAGAGGGGGCAGTGGTACATATACACCCTAGCCATGATGTCACAAAGTCAGAGAATCTCTATTTCTTACAGGGCTAGGCCCAGGGAATTGGACCCAATTCAGGGCACTAATCACTAAACCACAAGGGAGACGGAAAATCTAATACTAAATATAAACACGTACTGCAAATTTCTTTTTCCCGTGGTTTCAAACTGGAATTGCAGGTTATTAAATGTGCTTGTGTTAATTATATTACATTGTAGTATCTAGCATTAAACTATTTCACTGCAAGTTTTCTCTCATCAACATTCAGCAAGTGGGGAGGTGGATAAGATGGCAGTTTGAGCTGAGCTATGCAATATACCATCACATGACATAGAGGAAATTACATATTGTAAAAGAAGTCAGAGAAAAATAGTTGATACCTTTCCCCAGACATAAAGATTCCAATATTTAGGTTCAGATATCCTCTGAAAAGTGGTACAGTTAAAATGATATGACACCCAGATGGTGGTTCTCAGTGATAGCTGTGAAAACTTACCTGCAATCTGAAAGTCAAGCTAGATTCTTTCTGTTTCACCAGAATGACAGATTCTGCCCTAGCTCTGGCTAGCACGTATGCTGGTGAGCAGCAGCAGAAAGAGGGAGCCTTCCTTGTTTTTGCAGGTTGCATGAGGGCCAAGCAGAATTTCAGATCCTGAGCTCGGGATAATTCCTCTATGGACACAGGGAGGGGAGAAGAGCAGGGCTCCATCCCACTATGCTGGCAAGAATAGGTTGCATCCCCTGAAGCTGGCAGCGGTTTCCCAGAATCACAGAAATATAGGCGTGCACGGGAGCTCAATAGATGATCTAGTCCAGTCCCCAGCACTGAAGCAGGAGTAAGTATTAGCTAGACCATCCCTATTAAGTAAGTATTAGCTAGACCAGTATTAAGTATTAGCTAGACCAGTGTTTGTTCTTAAAAACCTCCATTGACAGAGACTCCACAACCTCCAATTGTTCCAGTGCTTAACTACTCTTACAGTTAGTAAGATTTCCTCATGTCCAACCTAAATCTCCCTTGCTGCAGTTTAAGCCCATCACTTGTCCTGTCCTCAGTGCTTAAGGAGAACAATTTATCACCTTCCTCTTTATAGCAACCACCTTTGATGTACTTGAAGACTTATGTCCCTGCTCATTTTTCTCTTCTCCAGACTAAATAATCCCAGTTTTTCCAATCCCTGTAGAGCATGTTTTCTAGACCTTTAATTATTTTTGTTGTTCTCCCCTGGACTTTGTCCAATTTGTCTATTTCTTTCATGAACCATGGTGCCAGAACTGGACACAATACTCAGTTGAGGCCTTATCAGTGCTGAGTAGAGTAGAATAATTACTTTTCGTGTCTTGCTTACAACACCCCTGCTAATACATCCCAGAATGATGTTTGCTTTTATTGGAACAGTATTACATTGTTGACTTATATTTAGTTTGTGATCTGCTATAGCCCCCCAGTTCCTTTTCTGCAGTACTCCTTCCTAGGTAGTCATTTACCATTTTGTATTTGTGCAACTGATTATTTCTTTCTAAGTGTAGTATTTTGCATTTGTCCTTATTGAATTTCATCCTACTTAATTCAGACCCTTCCTCCAGTTTGTCAAGATTATTTTGAATTCTAATCCTGTCCTCCAGAGAGTGCTTGCAACCCCTCCCAGCTTGGTATCATCTGCAAACTTTATGTTTATTCTCTATGCTGTTATCCAAATCATTTATGAAGATGTTGAATAGAACAGGACCCAGGACAGATCCTTGCAGGACCCCACTCGATATGCCCTTCCAGTTTGATTGTGAGCCATTGATAAATACTTTCTATGTACGGTTTTCCAGGCAGTTGTGCACACACATTATAGTAGGCTAGTCTAGGCTATATTTCTGTATTTGTTTATGAGAAGGTCATGTGAAGCAGCACAAAGCCTTACTAAAGTGAATATCTACTACTTTTGCCCCCATCCACAAGACTTGTTAGCCTGTCAAAGAGGACAGTAGGTTGGTTTGACATGACTTGTTTTTGATAAATCTATGTTGACTGTTACTTGTCACCTTATTTTCTTCCAGTGCTTACAAAGTAATTGTTTAATTATTTGCTCCAGTATGTTTCCAGATATGGAAGTTAAGCTGACTGGTCTATAATTCCCTGGGTTGTCCTTATTCCCCTTTTTATAGATAGGTACAATATTTCCCCTTTTCCAGTCTCTACTATCTCTCCTATCCTCTACAAGTTCTCAGGGATAATCGCTAATGGCTCAGAGATTTCTTCAGCCAGTTCCTTAAGTATTCTAGGAGGTATTTCATGAGGCCCTGCTGACTTGGAAGACATCGATTTAGTCCTTAACTTGTTCTTTCCCTATTTTAGCCTCAGATCCTACCCCATTTACACTGATGTTCATTATGTTAGTCCTCCAATCATGGTTAACTTTGGTAGTGAAAACAGAAACAAAAAAGGAAATTAATGCTTCGGCCATTGCCACATTTTCTGTTGTTGACTTTCCCTCCTCTTTATTAATGGGCCTATCCTGTCCCTGATCTTCCTCTTGCTTCTCATGTATTTGTAAAATGCTTTCTTATCACCCTTCATATGATAGCTAGTTTAACCTTGTTTTGTGCCTTGGTCTTTCTAATTTTGTCCATATATGCTTGTGTTGTTTCTTTATATTCATCCTTTGTAATTTGACTTAGTTTTCACTTCTTGTCTGACTCTTTTTTCTGTTTCAGGTCATTGATGATCTCCTGATTAAGCCAGGGTGGCCTCTCATCATATTTCCTATGCATTGGAATAGTTTGCTTTTGTGCCATCAGTAACAGCTCTTAAAAAAAACTGCTAACGCTCCTGAACTCCTTTTTGTATGCTTCCTTGCACACTGGGGAGTTCCAAGAGGCATTTTACCCCTTGAGTCGGAATAACTGCAGTTCTTTCCATGGGGTGCTGTAGTTCTGTATCACCCCACTGGCACATTTTAACTCTCTATACTGACAACTGAGTTGAGCATAGTATTGATGATACTGTACATGGCACAGAATATAATGCAGCTCACCTTTAGCACGGCAGAACCAATACACCTAATGGGAGTAAAAGTTGTGGCTTGACAGTAAGAGAATATACTGTATGCTTGGAAGACTCACAGAGAACAGAATGAATAAAAAGAAAGTAATGTTTTTACATACACTAGTTATTTTTCTAACCAAACTGGCCCTTTAAAATAAAAAAAGTTAGTTTATACTCCCCCCTTTCTTATTTATAAAGTCACTGTCATGCTCATTTCCTTCTGTAAGGTACCAGCAAGTAGGACAAGAGTATCAAAGGGGTACTGAAGGAAGGAGAGGGGAATAAGGAAGCAGTCACAGAGGATTCAGAGAGCTCCTAAGAGGGTTGAGGGAGCCTCCAAAAGCTGGGAGGGATATATGAGAGATCCTGAATAATAGGGAGAACCAAAGGAGCATCTGAGAAGTAGAGGAACATGAGAAAGGTCTGCAGTTGAAGTCAAAGAAGTTGTAAACAGGCCAATAAAGCAACAGCAAAAGGAGTGAGGGAAGTAAAAAATATTAACCTTATTTTGTCTTTCTTGTGTCCAAGATGGTCTAATCCAATGGCTGGTCATCTTCCTTATTCTTTTAAAGGGTTTCTATATGCTGGGTTCCCAGCATCTCTTCTAATTGGGAACCCAATGCAAACACACTCCGTTTGATTTATCCTTCCCTAGCAATGTTGCACTCCTACAGTTGAGTGTCCTAACCCTGTATGAAATCATCTCCAATAAATTCAGTGCATTTAATTGTAGTTTGATCAGATCTTCTTGCTACTGAATGTCTGGTTAGAAGAATGCAATTACATGAGGCTGATTTTATTTTTGCTGTAATCAGTGACTCTAGCATGGAAGTTTCATGAATCATCTAAGACCTTTAAGTAGCTGGAGAGAAAAAAACCCTAGCTGTTTTCACTAAGTTTTAAACACAAGAGAAAATTAAAAACAGCAGCACTGACAAATTCTTCAAATTAATTCATGAGCTTTTGTTCACATCACCATGGTACATGACAAGAACTCCAGTGGAAGAGGGCTGTTGTAACAAAAGAGATTAAGAGCACCACAGCCTCCTGCTTATTTCAGACATCCTATCATATAATTTGTCCTTTAGAAATGTTTGTGATGATGGAAAAGGAAAGAAAAGCAAATTGCTGCTTTCTTCTGTCTCTGGAAATCTACCTGCTGCAAAGAAACACAGCCAGCTAAATCTAAAGGAAAGGCTATAGCCCACAAATGAAAAAAAGAATCGGAGGGAGAGGGTGGCAAATCAGCATTTAGGAATTAATTGTACTGCTGTGCTAATAAATGTTTTCTGTCAGTCAGGCTGTCTGGTATTTGTATTTGAATGACATTCTGTTCTCATGGTTACAGGGTGCTCTCTCGTGCAAGTCATTGGAAGATGTTTTCTCTTTTGAATTAAATGCAGCTATTTTTCCCTTTTAGTTTTGTGAATTTAGTACCTATGAAGGGTCAAGATTGCAGTCTGGTATTTACTTACAGAACAGCTAGTGAGAGCGCAAGCTTCGTCCGCGTATCTCCCCTCTGATCTTGATGGACTTCCTTTAGTGGAAAGAGGGGAGTTCATTCTTCAGGCCCCATCAGTCTTTGGTCTTTTTGCTGAGATCGTCAAAAGGGTGCCAACGGGTAGTAAACACGGCTGTCGTTTTATCATGAGGTACTTGCCCATACAAACTGGACTGAGACCGTCAACTTCTGGACTGGCTGCGCTGTAGTCTTTCAGTTCTGATACAGTTTCACACATTTACATTGTTGAGGAAATAGTTCTAATCTCTGAGGGGTGAGGAATAAGATCCTGCCGAATGCAGGGAGGCTGCCAAGCAGTGGATTTGAATGGCTAATATCTTAAACCCCAGTTTCAGGAAATCCAACATGGTGTTTTATTGGCCTCAGTGGGGGAGCTCTCCTCACCACCACCCTCCAGGTATTGTTTCTGAGGTAGTTTATGTCAGGTGATCTGCAAGTAATACTGAAATTAGGAAATTAATTGTCATGTTCTTGATGTGGCTGACAAGTGTGGAGTAAGGATGGGAAGAAGGGGAATTAAAAAGAGAAATACTGGATCGCTCTTTGGACCTTCATAGCATTTAAAATTCCATGGCGTGTTGCTGCTGCTGCCCTTTGTCAATGATATTCTGTCTTCAACAAACCTTTATGGCACCCTTCCCAACCAGAGTTTCCCACTAGTTTATAATTTGGTTGTTTACCATGATCTCCTGAAAACTAGCAATATTCATTTGGTCTCCTGTCCTTTGCATTTAAATCTTTAGATTCCAGGAAAAAGCAGCTATCACAGAGTGAGCAGAAGAAACAGGATGTGCACAGTGGAGAAGCAGAGTGTGGGTGCTTGGCGGGGGCAGAGAAGAGAAGTAGGTGAGCTGGAGTTGGGGAAAATGGATGCACAGGCAGCTATTGTGAGCCAGCTCTGTGAAAAAAGGTCTTCAGGTTGTTTTTGACGTGCCACCTTTCAGTGGCCTTGAGAACTAAAGGAGTTATGAATGTATCCGGTCTGGTGTGCAAAATGTCGGGGTCTGTATGTCTTCATTGGACTTATGTCAACTTGGCAAGAAATGCGCAGGAAGAGCTTGGGGATTCTTACTCTGGTGCTGTTTACATAGTTTGTGCAATGAGACTAAAGGGAGAACATCAGTTTATAGTGTTGATGGCCCATTAACCTTCAGAAACAAAATCAGGATATTCAATGTGCAAATCATAGTCAGAGATGTTCCTCTCTGCCTCCATTGACGTCCTCCTTCATTTACGATATTTCCACCAGATCTCATTCATTACTATTGACAGAAGCCCTGCCTTTCTCCTATTTCCTAGGAAAGGGACAGCCAAGTCAAAGATCAAGAAATTCTGCTGTAAGAGTGGAATGGTGAGAGTATGGAAAAGTTTGCCTTAAGAACTGAGGCTTATATTCTAGGAAGCTGCTGTACCAATGTTCTACATTATTTCCCTTCCCACTGGGAATACTCTCTTAAGCCTCAGACTAAGAAAGTCCAACAGTTACAAACAGATTCCTCCTCCAGTTTCCCAAACTCTTGGGACTCATAGCTCCTTAGCCATTTCTTTCCCTCTCCTCCTTCAGACTTTTTTTTTTTTGTGATCGGGGTCACTGTTCATGCCCTTGCTCACCTGTGATCAGGTTGTCCACTAGGGTAGTTGGCATACAGAAGACGCCCACCAGCAGGTCACTGATGGCCAGGTTGAGAATGAATGTGTTGGTGACGGTTCGCATCTGCCGATTCTTCAGCACAATGATGACTACCAGCATGTTGCCAATCATGCACATGAGGAAGATGAAGGTGTAGGCCAGGATGAACATGGCAGCTATGGGGGAGGAGTGCTGGTAGTAAGATGAAAAAGTGTAGTTCTCCCTGAGGACGTGACTTCTGCTGTCATTCTTAGAGCACGGTGAGCTGCGGTTGGAAGGGAGACAATTGCCACCTAAGGGAAACAAAGGTAGAAAAATGAACTCATGAAGGTCCAGTTTGATAAAGATATTGTTTTCTTCACATCAGACCTTTTCCAAGGCATTTTTGTGGTTTGTTTTTATTTACATTGTCATGTTCTACATAAGAAATCAATAACGGTGCATGATTTGTGACTAAGCAAAGCTGGACAGAATAGCAGCATAAACTGGTCAAATGACTCAGCAGGAAAAAAATAAGCAGCAAGCCAGGTTTTTTCTTCAAGGGTCAGTGTTGAATAAGAAAGTAGAAGTTAATATAAGTAGAAAGCTTGGGTTAGAATCAGTTCTATGGCCCCTGGATGCAGCGCCCATCCTTCCCAAAGACTTTTCCCCGACATAATCACTATTATAACTCTCCCACCCAAAGAGCTGTGCAAGGAGAGTGGGAAGCTCAGCAGGAACCATTCGCTTGACCATCAGGACCAGGCCCTACAGCACCCTTGACCTACCACTGACCAGTTTTCACTTGGCTCATTATTTACGGCCCACACAGATTTTTCAGAGATGTCATAAACAATTCACAGTTTGGTGAGCTGAATTCACACTCATTTTTAGAGATGTCACAATGAATGAATTAATGCTTGGAAATTGCAAATTCAGCCAGGTTCTAGACCTGCAGGTTCTTATAAAAAAGCTCAAGTTACTATCTAGATTGCTTTGTCTCACTGCGGGAGTCAGAGATGAAGGAGCTGTAAAGTGCAGATTGGAGCCAACATATTGGGAATCAGGGCCCTCAGTACGCAGGGGAACTGACTGAGCAATTAATCAGAAGCAGAATAGCAGGGAGTGCTGTACATTGACTTCCTGAGACAGTGGACTTGAACTGTCTTGGCTGCCTCATTCCTGGGATGATAGACTCATAGACTCATAGACTCATAGGTCAGAAGGGACCAAT
>ML675609.1:27928358-27941700 GCA_007922155.1 Mesoclemmys tuberculata | reverse complement strand
ATTCCACCAGGTTTCTGTTATCCCTATAATATCCGGTTTCACTTCCAATGATCAAAGACTGAGTGGGAAAAGCAGTGGGGGCTAGCAAACTCACTGACTGTGGTTTGGTTCTGTAAACCCAAAACTCCACTTAAGTCTTGGAAAAAGACAAACTCCCATTTTACAGGGGAAAGAAGAGTCCATAGAGGAGGGTGGGTAGGAAAAAAAGCTTATTTAGGGAGGGAGGAGGAGAAGCTGTGCAGAAGGCACCAAAATGTCAATGGAAATAGGCCTTGATTGATTTTAATTCATATTTTGCAGCCATAATATTATGGGTCATGTGTCCCTTGGGTTATTTAGGGGAAAGAGGAAGGCACACAGAGGTTACAAGCCTTTTGCATTTTACTATTGTTTATTTTAGCATGGGTCCAACCCAAACCCCTGATTCAAATAGCCTGTACTCTGGAGATGTTCTAGGTTGAAATCCAGCCTGAGAGGTTTCCTGCTTGAGCCTCTGTAATTCTTTTTAACTACTCAGTTATTCTAATTGTGATTTTGTTCCTCTTCTGGTGCTGGTGTCCTTCTCTAAGCTTCCAAATGGCTATTGATGGGCTTTATAGCTTTTCTGAATGGGACTTGTCCTTATGAGTATTTCTTTATTCCAAACACTTTCTCTTCCATTGGTCTCATCTATCTTTTGCTTGTCTGCCTCTCCTGTATAACACTATTTCTCCTGAGATCTCCTCAGTGATAACCAATGATGTCTGAGTTACAGCTGATAACACTACAGCAAGAAGGTGAACCCTACATGATCATACTGAAGATTCATCTGCAAACTCAGTTTCTTGTGCCTGCTCCTGCAGCTGCCCAGCAGTCAAGCAGATGCAATTCAAGATCCAGGACTTTGTTTTGTTTGAAAATATGAGTTCACCACCAATGATGAGAGATGTCATCTCGCCGATGTAGCTGAAATGTGATAAGGGAAATATAAACCAGACATGTGAAGTGGCATACAAACTATAGACTTACCCCAGAGAACACATCACCATTGCATTCGTTCATCATGATTAACATTACATAAATATACGTGGCACTTGGTGTGTTAAAGTAGTTGATTTATTTTGATGTGACTTATTTTAAGTGAATATAGAAGCAAAGGCGCTGTTGCACTTAAGAGAAGTTCTAGACTTCAAACAAAAAAGCTCCCAGTTCATTTCTCCTTTGGATGGTGTATGAATGGTACTCTAGGGTTCCATGTTTATTGTTGTTCAACCATTTCTACATCAAAGCTGCTCAATTCACATGTACGAAGTCCCCCTACCCTCCTCCCCAACTGCTGTTCCTCAAACTCAACCTGCAATCTTAAAAGTTCAGCTACACTCTTTCTGGCTCATGTATCACAAACATTAAAGATTAAAATTCTGATCAGAATCTAGTTGCTCATTCTGTTGAGGGTGTTAACACCAGAACAAACTCACTGTTTGTATTATAGTAATAGTCCCTAGAGCTAGGCCCCATACAAACACATAGCGAGACACAGTCTTGTCTCAGAGCTTACCACCCAAGTAGTCAAGGCAAGCAAAATGTGAGAGGGCAAAGAGAGGCCCAGAGAGGTGAAGTGACTTGCCCCACATTGTACAGCAAGTCAGTGACAAAGCTAGGAATGGAGAACCCTGTTTTCCTGCGTCCCAATCCAGGGTCCTAGCCACAGCTAGACCATGCTGCCATTGTACCACTAGTTCTTTGGTTCTGCAGGGCTGATAGGAGCACAAACTAAGATTAATTAGCAGAGCATGGACCTATGACTCAGCATTCACACATTAGGAAGAGGTTGGTTGAGTAAGAAAGCACCATTTCTGTATAGCCCTTTTTATAGTCAAACAGTAGTTTCAGGAGCTGTAGTAGCTACAGCACATTTGCTTGTCATATCTGTGCGTACTAAGGACGGGCTTTCGGTAACAGCAGGATGCAGCCGTAGAGGATGCTGTTCTGGTGTTACCGTGTGAATAGTGGAATGTAACTTGGCTTAAAGACTACATGTTCAATCAGAATAAGGTAGTGGATTGTCTCTAGTCAGGCAGCTTCCATTAATCAGAATAGGTAACTGTGTCTATAATTACAATGGAAAATCTCAAGCAATGTCAAGACAGAGTTTTCAGTTGCTAGAACTTGGCCAAACTTTTAACTGTTTGAGTGAAATTTCCCATGCCAGTTGTCTGCCGAAAGCAGACATTTCAGCTAAAATGACTGAGCCATTTTTGAGAACAAGATTATGGAAAAAATACATTATTCTGTCCCTCTTAAAAATAACTATTACAAAACATTTTCCAGCTCCTCTGTGCTGTGCTTTAACTGTGACAGGAGACACACCCTGATGCCAGGATGTGTCTTTTGCCATCCCAAGGAAGATTTTGCCATATTTAGGTCAGTTATAAGACTCTGGAAAAATCTCAGTTCACCCATGCTGAGCAGAGACTTGCTAGAATTTGGCAGCTAAATCCTCTGAAGATTCTATCTGTACTGAGCATGCTCTCGCCAAGGTTTCAGGGGGTCTGCAAGACTCTCCCTGCAATTGCTCTTCCCAGCTGCTGTTACAGTGGTTTTAGGCATAGGAAAACTCTCTCCTGTGCTCTCAGTGTTCCCCCTGCTGCCACCCAGGTAGCATGGAGGGAGAGGGAAGGAACTGCCTGACCCTGATGCAGAGGGGAGAGGAATGGGGTCAGGGAAGAGGGGTCAGAAGATGGTTGGGGAAGACAGGAACAAGCATGGGAGAAGGGCATGCAAGAGAAGGGGGAAGGGCAGGAGCCACTGAAAGATAGGAGGGTGTACGTGTGGGTGGGGGAGAGCGGGAATACAGGCAGGAACAGAAACCAGGGAGAATAGCAGATAGAGAAGGGGCAGGCGCTGGGGAATGGGATGGTAGAAGCAGAAGGGAACAAGGTGAGGTGGAGGTTGGAGCAGGGGCAGAAGGGTCATTAGCTGAAATGTTTGAGTTGGGCACATAAATGCCTTCAGTCAGGGAGGGATGCTTTGCCCAGTACTTTTTTTGGAGGGTGTGGGGTGAGAAGTACGTGAGGAAGATGAATACTGAAAATAGGGTCCTTGGCATGTTATTTCCCTTGCTGATGTAAGGGTGTATGAACAGCCCGATTTATAGCCACTAAAAATCAATGAGTCTTTCCTTGAATTTCATGGGGGTTTGGATCGGGTTCCCTGTGTAATTATCCAGGCATGAGGCATTATGTGCTTATACAGAGGAACCCACTTTAGTCAACTGTGATATGATCCCAGATTATGTCAGTGCATTTCAGTGTGTAAATTGCATTTTGCTTTAGCATGAGCCTTCAAATTGGTAAAGTCTTCTGTGAAGAAAATGACAACTTTAAGAGGGTCAGCTGCAGTACACTTATCAAATATGTGGCTTATCATATGTATGAAACCTTGAAAGCTGGGGGAAAATGGGCTCCCTTTTTTACTTTGTACTTTTGTTGAAATGACAATTGAATTAAATGCAAAAAACTACATCATTGCAACATTTTAGATATTTTTAAACCCACAAGAGCCAGGAAAAAAAAAAAACACACACACACACACACACACACACACACACACACACACACACACAGCGCATGTTTCCTCTCTTCCTTCTCTCACTATCCTTCTCTGCAGTGTTAAACAGCTTTCCCATACATTTCACAGATGACAAATATACCATAGTAAGTTATGCTATAAGAGACAATCCAAAAGCCCACTGAAGTCAGTGAAGAGACGCCCTAAGAAAATGGAATTGAACACTTGCAATACACATTTCAAAAGGAGATAGAAACTGGATGTCCTCACCTTCCATGACAGCCTGAGCCTGATTCTTGCGTCAGTATATGGAGTGTTGTATTGTTTGCAGGTAAACTGGAGTCTTGAGATCAGAGCCAATCCTTAATATTTCTCCTTATCTGACTGCAGTCTTCTGCTATCAGAAAGGCAGCAGTAACTCTGCATGTAGTGATGAATGCTATCTTAGAGCACAGCTGGTTTGAGTCCTCCTGCACTCAGCCACTCACGCCAGGTTCTCAAAGCTTCAGTTAACTCATGAAAGATACTTACAGAATTGGAGCTTTTTTTCCCCCTTTATAAAATTCTCATAGCATTCAAGGGTTCTCAATCCTCAGGGCAGTCTATTCCAGTTCCAAGGAAGAAGAGGAAGGGAGGTAATATTTTTGTCCAAGTCCAAGAAGAGGGTCAAGTGTGAGAACTTTGTTACTGCAACAGGGTTGTTAGTTAAGGATGACTAAGGTCCAGGCTAGAGATTCGGTTAAACCCATAGACTTTGTGAATACTGAATTTGCAGCTATTTAAAAAATGCTTTGCAAGGGGGGAAGACTCAGAATCATTTTTCAAAGACACCTGTTAAAATGATTTCTAATGTCCAGTCCCTTTGATATGGTCTTTGTTATCGGATTAAGACTGCTCAAAATGCTCCAGCCCTCTCACTCAAACAGCTCCAAAAATTTCTTTCTACCATGAGTGCTGCAAGTTGAGCTCTTGGAGCTATTTCCAGTTCAGCCGAAGAACGAAGCACACACTGTTAGCTCATCAGCCCTCTTGCATTCTCTGTGCATGACTTCTGTCTCCCCTCAGCTTCTGCTCTGCGGACTCTCCACACACCAGCTCTTACGGCTCAGCAGCAAAGAAGCTGCTTCTATCAGTTAGGGGCAAAGTGTGTGTGTGGGGTGGGGCTACATCTCCCCATTGTCATGGTTACTGGAACACCTGTTGGATGTACAGGCAAACAGCTGGTTAAGTAATTACAGTTTCTGCAGCCTCTCTCATTTATCAGCTGGGCAAAGTGAAAGGTTTAGTCACCACACTGAATAACAAGAAAAAGCAGACTTCTGTGCCAGCCTCTTCTTGTGTTGCATATTATAGTGTGTGCCACTGCACTTTATTCAGGGAACAGTGTTTTAGCGGCAGTGCCTTGCTGAATCTGTTAACTCTAGTCAGATAGGATTGAGTACTGTGTCTCACCTTTTTGTTCAGGTAGCAGCTGGACACAGAGTGACTCCTTTCCTTTGTACTGGTGAACATGGGATAAAGTGCACAGTCCTGATGATGGAACGGCTAGGGAAGCAGATGCTCTGTGTTGAGAACACAGGTGTCAGGATCCTGATAAGGGCAATTAGGACCAGGGATCACAGCAGCAAACTTGAGGCTGACTGTAGTAGAGGAGTTCAGTCAAGTTCCATGGTGGGATCAATAAAAACAATCAGAATCCAAGTCATGTTTCAGAGGGAAGGTCCAAATCAAGATGAGGTGAGAGTCAGGAATGGCCATGGCAGCTACAAGAGATCCACAGTATTACCTGGTTGCTTCCTGACCACTCCTTGGGCTTATATAGGGTGGGGACCTGCCTGTCAGACTCCTTGAGATGGGACTGCCCATGGTCAGCGTCCACAGCAGGTCATGATGTGTGAGTGGGTTACAGCTGTTGCTGGGTGGCAGTGAGGAGGTGATGCTGTCTAACAACTTTACAGGCCTGGGCTCACGACCCACTGGGCCTTACATTCAGGTAATCTATTTGTAGTGCTCAGGCTCTAGAATATGGAGCCCTAAGCCCAAAAACAGTGACCTGTCATGAAGGACTGAGGCTGACCCCTGTTTAACATCCTTACTCTGGCTGAATAGATGTGCTGCAGCTCCCATAGTGAAAGGCTGTATGGTGACCTGATCCATGGGTAAATCTGGGATTATTAGATTATTATTAGAAATCAGTTTAGCCCAGTGTTTCTCAACTTGGGGGTTGCAAACCCCAGAGGAAGGGGGTGTCATGGGACCAGTATAGTGGGGTTGCAAGCAGAGCCAGCATTAGGGGGTAGGAAGCAGAGCAATTGCCAGGCGTCCCACATCACAGGGAACCCAGTGAAGCTAATGTACACGTTTCAGTCCTGTGCCCTGCATGGCAGCTGAAGCCCAGAGTCCATGGGCTGAAGCCTGAAGCTCTGAACAGCACAAGGCTGAGCCTTAAGCTTAAGGTAGGATGTTGCAAGTTTTTCTAGTGGGGGAGTCACAAAGGTTTTTTTAAGTCCAAAGGGGGTCACCAGCACAAAATGGGTGAGAAACACTGGTTTAGTCAATATGAACTGGTTTCTTATTGAAAGTTAATAAGACCTGAAGACAGGCTTTCAGAATGTCCTCACCAAGAGAAATACATAATGTTGCATTAGCAATATTATCTCTATTTCTATCTGAGATCGTATTTCCATCCTAGGCTTCTCTTTGAGTTGTTTGAAGGGATACTATAACTAGGACTCATTGAATTAGTCATTGTGAATCTAGCAAGTCATTTGCAAACTAGTCCTAATTTCGGTAGGCATATCTGCTATTTGCAAGTATTCACCAAATAGCTTGTACGCACACATTTCAGCTGTTTGCAAACTCTTCACTTTGTCTATTCCTGGCATGTGAGGAGAAGGATGGTGCAGTGGTTGGGTGCTCACCTTGGGCATGGAGACCTATGTTAAATTCCCTACTCTGCTACAGTCTCACTGAATGATTTTGGATAGTTCATTTAGGGCTTATCTGCAAGGTGAAATTTACCAGTATAAATTGTTAAAATATGATGGTAAATTTCCCTGTGTAGAAAGGCTCAGGCTCTGTTCCTCAGGTTCCCATTTGTAAAATAGGGATAGTAGCACTTCCCTACTTCACAAGGTGTAATGAAGATAAATTCATTAAGGTTGTGGGGCCCTCAGTTGCCACACTAATTGGGTGTGGGGGTCAAATAAATGTCTTAAACAGATAGACTGATCATCTCTAGCTCACAAGCTGTTTTGCCAGCTCTGACTGGATGTCTGAAACTTTTAAAAACAGGAGTCTAATCATAGAACTATAGAAATGCATGGCTGGAAGGGACCTCAGGAGGTCATCTAGTCTATCCTCTCATGCTGAGGCAGGACCAAGTATATCTAGACCAACCCTAACAAATGTTTATATAACAACCTGCTCTTAATAAGTAGTGAACAACACCATTCCATGGAAACTTTCAAAATAATCACTAGTGCTAACATTCATCAAGTTTTCAAGATTCACAAATTTTTTCACCACTGCAAGGCAGATGTTCAAATACTTGTGAATAATATGACCCCAGAAATAATAGTGGACAAAGCTTTAATTCAGAAATACATAGTGAATCTGTTTGATTTTTGGCCAACTCTAGTCAAAACAACACTGAGTCATTTGAGTGATCCACATTTTAAAAAAACACCCAAGTGTATGCTTCTAAAGGAAAACAACTCCCATGCCTTCCTTTAAAAGATTAGAAAGTGATGGAAGTGAATCTTTGCCTGTTTTGGAATTCAAAGGGGCTTGGATCCTCCACTTAAAGGAAAATAAAGTTATAAATAATTTATAATGCTGTAAATATGCATAGCCCTTAGTGGTTGTGGTGGAACTGCAGTGGTTTATTGACAGTACTGTATATGTAATTGGTTTTTAGGTAGGGGGAATTCTACCAAGTCACTTTTTACTTACTATTGCTGTAATGTTGTCTTACAGAGCTGATTCCTACCAGCAGATGTCTCACTACTACAGAGCACACCACATTCTGAAAACTGGCTGTACCTTAACCAGATGTTATCACAGTCTGAAGAGTGGCTTGACAGAAGGCTGCAGCATTGTCTATAAAAAGAGACCAAAAACTCGTTTCTTGGGCTGTGTGAGGAGGATGTTGATGTAGGGGATATATTGTTTGTTCCCAGTGGCAGAAGCAGTGGAGGAGGGAAAGTGAGAACTCAGAAGAATAAAAAAAAAAAAAAAGTTGGTGTACCATGTTTCTGCCAGCTGGTTGAAGATGTGGTACTACCAAGTTTCACTTGTAAATTCAGAGGAAACTTCAAGGTAAAATTAGGGCCAAAAGGGATGGGCTGATGATATAAAAGGTAATTCTGGATCACCATCTGTGTCTTATCTCAGTTCTCCCTCACCACAATCTTGACCAGTGGTTGGAGGAACTAGAACAGAACAGTAAAGATTTTGGGCTCAAAAGAATTCAGGTGTCGAAGTAAAATAGTACAATGAAAGCATATGCCATTTTTATTAATTTTTCGTTTCTTGTTTTAATGTACACTTTCCTTACCCATCAATGTCACCATGTCACTCCCTCATTGAATCCAAACAGTGGATTCCCCTTTTCACTACAACCAGTTTAAGCTTCTCCTCTAAGCCTTTTACAACTCTGCCTTATTTCTTTTTTTAAAAAATGCGTTTATTCTTTATAGTTTATTTAAACACAATTAACAAAGAAAAGAAAGGTATTTAACCTGGAGCAGGGAACCAATATCAGATTTTACAGCAAGGTAGGTAAGACCCAACTTCTTCATGATTAAGGGGAAGGAAAAGCACATTTCCAATTTGGGATTCCTTGTAAAGTAAGATGACAAAGAAGTCTCTAGGTTATTCCCTTTTGGAAAAACAGGTAAGTAGAAGAGAAAAAAGGAGTGTTGAGAGTGAAAAAGAGGATCAGAGAACAGCCCAAAAGGTAAGTAAAGAGGATAGGAGATAAATGATGTCAAAGAGGAATACAGAGAGGATACTTCTAAAAATGGAGATCATATATCTGTACATTTATCCTGGTAGTTTCTGTTGCAAAACACTATTTATTTAATCTCTGCCAAGGTCACCAAGTCAGAGAACCATTCTTTCAATAGACACATGGGACTTTTGCTATTGTAGAATTAAACATTTGGCTATGATCAGAGCTCTACTAATAATAATTTTTAAAGGATTTCAATTTCCAATATGAACTGGAGAGGCCTATGATGGTGTGACCACTCTACAATTCCTCCTTGGTGGAAATAAAGAAGTTGGCCCAAAAATTTACTTCTGTTCAGAAAGGATGGATGACAAATCACATGGTATAAATTAGCACCAACATTTTCAGACCTAGCTGCTCTGGACCTGGAAAGCCTATATGGAGTCCAGCGCATCCTCCAAATAATTTTCTGCAGGATCAATCTTAACCCCAAATTTACCACGTATTGCTATATGTTGGAACAAATCCAGTTTCACTGAATGTTGATAAGGGAAACTGACAGCTAATGTCCTCATTTCTTTCTAACCTTATCACTAATGGATTTCCAATTTGCCCAGTAGGTAGGAATACAGACTAAATAATGGCTTAGGTAGACAGTGTTACTTTTTCAGAAAGTCCCAAAGATCAGGGGGGTCTGGTGCACAAATGGTGTTGCAGAGTATGTGTGTTTAAGTTGAAGGTATTACCGTTCCTTTTTCTGGTCCAGTTAGAATTTCTCTCTAAAGGCAAGAAAAGGGCATGAAGGAACATTTTCAATTGTGGCTTATTCTCAAAATCCTCTTTTAATCCACTTGTGCCACAGAATGGGTCTATGTGCAATTACAATTCTGGAGTTATCCTAAATTAAAGTCTCTAAATGTAGGTTGTTGACCTTGCTTGGTGAGTCTTCAATGGGTCAGCCCTCCAGCCTAGTCACACAGTCAGAGTAAACCCTTTCCAGGGGAGGGGAAGTCCAACAAAACTACCTGCCCTTACCAGGATCTTCAGCCCCATCTCTGGGCCCTTTAAATCCATCCTTTTGATTGGGCATTTAAAGAAGTCTTGTCCCCTTCTCAGGGCTTCGACCACTTCACCAGTGAGGAAACTTTCCTGATTCTGAAGGATAGTCCCTGCAAACTGAATTGGTTGCTGCAGTCATGGCTTTAATTTCAGAGATATCCTCAGCTATTTTCCTATGCAGGATCTGCTGTTCAGCTATCTGCTTTAGCATTTTGGGTCTCTTCCATGAGCAGGGCCGGATTTAGGGACAGGTGACCCAGGTGACGGCTTGGGGTGCTGTTTTTGTTGTTAGTGACAGAAGGGAAAATATGTTTCAGATATTCTGTATATGGATTCATTTTTCCACTAACCTCCTAGAATATTCTGGACCTTTGTAGAATCTTGTGGAACCTTCCACACTTTTTAAGAACTACATTTTCCTTGAACCTCCTAGAACGTTGTCAGCCATGTCCTCACTGGTATATAAGGGGCAGGGTGTCATCAGTCACTCAGTGAGATATAAGAACGAACTGAAGTGAAGAGAGAATCCAGCTGTGATATTGTGAACCTTGGTTTTTTGTGTAACTGTGAAAATAAGATTGTGTTTTCAGACCTGAAGAGCATAAGTAGCAACTAATAAGGGACATTTTTAATGAGACATCACAGATATCTATGCAACAATATCAAAGAAATTGTTACTTCTTTTGCCATGCTTAACACATTTAAGGACTTTCTAAAACTGCAGAACATAGACTTTTGCTCACCCTCATGCTATCTGTTTTCTCCCATGGAAAATAAAAGATGCCCCCGCAGAAGATTTCAGGAGCTTCTTTTATCTTGCTATTTTATTGCTTGAAAATGCCATTGGCCAGTCTTTGGATCTCTCTGATGCTGTGCTTCAGTTCACAAGGGCAAAGATGAGAAAAGTGAATTTAACTAAAGGACTAGGGTTAACATTCTAAAATTGTCACCTACTGTAGTTCACTCAATATTGGTGCACAGTTCAATTTCTTGATGTTAGTAAATTTCAGTTATTCTTAAAATTAAAAGTTTCTAATAGCTTAGAGGAAACAATTTTTTTATTTGTTTACATATGGCATGAATAAATACAGATTCCTCTCTGTCATGACACAACTTTTTTTCCTTTGCAATTTTTTATGTAGGACAAGATTGTAGCTGGTAGACACGGAGGCATGGTGGGTGTGGTGGAGAGCTGCACCACTCCAGGAGTTGGTACAATCCCAGATGTGCAGAGACAGCATGCCTGCTGTACCACCCTGCATGTATAGTCATCTTTGTTTCCTGGTGCATGGGGAGGCAAGGGAAGGGAGAGAGCCAAAGTCTCACTTTTTCAATAACCCAATTGTGGTGGGCAACACCTCAAGGGGCATCAGGAGAGGGGCTCTGTGTGGAGTTGCTTCTTGTCCTCCGCCTCCCACCTAGTTGCACTGCACAAGGGCCAAGCCCACTCTTGCCATTAATGTTTTTCTATTGTATGAAAACTGAACAGTATAGAACTCACTTGAGGTGGGAGCAAAGTGGGGAATTTTTAACTGTCCTGGGGAAGACCTGGGTGGGGCTAAGATTTCTGCCTGAGCCATTTGACTGGAGCGGTGTGAAAGGGTTCCAGTACCACCTCCGCACCAGCTTTGTCTCTGATCAAGGAGGTGAGCGTTCGAAGCTGGTGTGGAGAAAATGTGGAAACCAAAGGGCAAACAATCCTCTTAATGGAGCATGCCCATAAGCTTGGGTTTTAGACTTCCTGGCAACAGAGGAAGAAGCCAAACTGCAGTCTCAAGCCCCATGCACAGGCTGAACGATTTATGCGAAACTGGGTTTAAAATAAGGGGGAGTGTGGCAAAGCCAAGCTGTACATCCTCCTCCACTAAAATCAGAGGGAGACTTTCCCCTCCTTTCTATTCCCTGGGCTAGTGAGAGCTCAATAAGCAGAGCTCCTCCCTCCTCACTGCCCAGATACTATACCTGGCAAGGAATCTGAAGTGCTGACAGCTGAAGGAGCAGGTGCCTGGCTGCGGAGCGCATGGGGCATCATGCCTCCACATCAGTAGCGTGAGCAGCAGCACCACCTGATGGAGCAAGAAGAGTTCTCCAAGCTGGGCATTCTCAATCTGCCTCAGTAAATTCTTTCCCCTGGCTGGATCCCAGCTCCCTCCAGGGAGAAGGAGAATCTTCCAGTTCTCCCTCCTCTCACAGGAAAAAGGGAGACCCTGCCACAGCCATCCTCCTCAACCAGAATCCATGGGCAATATATCAGCCATGTCCGTTCTCTCTCACCCCATGCACCTCCACAGTGGGGCATGTGGGTAGGGAGCAAACAGGTTGTTCACCTACACAACTCCATACCGTGCGCATGCATAAATACACTCCCACTTCTCTTTGGCTAGCCAGGCCCCGCTTGTCTTTACTATCTTCCTAACGTCACATCCTGTTGCACAGGCAATGAAATACAGTCTCACCATGTGACATCACCACTCACAATGACACAGAACCCCAGAAATGGTGAGCTCCCCGTCCTATGCCGACCATCATGTGAGGCCGACAATGCTGGTGAACTAACAGTGTTCTGGACATGTGGTAGATTTATATTGGCCTTTCCAGGGAAGGTAACTGGGCTTAGATCATACTATCTGAAAAAAGCGTTATTTTCTAAAAAAAAAAAAAAAATTTTCATGTTTAGTTACTTTGCCATCAAACCTGCGAAAAGCGGACTTTGGATTCTCCCATTTATTCACAGCATTGCTTTCCTCTGCCTTGATCTCTCTGCTAGATCCAGCTATGATGCATATCTCCATGAATAATACAGTCAGGCTGCCTGTGTGACTGTACTATCTTCTAGCTTCTCACTAAGTTAGAATGTATTCTTGTTTCCCCACATTTATATGGATTTAGGCCATGATGACGAGCAGGCAAATTTAGTCCATAAACCGTGGTAGTGGCAGGGGTGTTTTCTAATAATGTAAGTGTTTTAGACAATGAGGAGAGTTACAGGAACCTTATTTGCCTCCTTATCATTCACAGCAACAATTGTAATCAGTTTTACTCGAGTGTCTCTTTGGATTCTCAAACTTTTCATAATGTGAACCCCATCCTATCACAGAGATTTTCTCTGACACCTCCCCTCTTATTTGTGATCCTGCCGGCTCCATCCCTTCTCATTCACAGTCCCTTAACTTCCAAGTAGCAATAACAGCAATTTCAGCATATGCAGAAAAGAAACGTTAGGGGTATTACAAGGTGGTCCCCTGTGAGTCCCTTCACCACCCCCTGTACTTGATTGTATTTTATATTTTCAAGGAGTCGCTAGCTTCCTCATTTGCTTATGGGGTGCAAACTAGGCTGCAGCTGCAGCCAGTCCTACTTACTTCTACTTTCTTTGAGGCTCTCAACTCTTCCTCCTATGTGTTTTTCCTGTCTGGTTATATAGGCTGAGATGCTGGGGGGGCTTCCACCCAATTAGCCCCTCAACTGTATCAGCCCTGATTTGCCAACTTCCTAAATTGCCAACTGCCTGTCTTTCAATCAGAGCTCAACCTAGTGTAAACAGTTGGGGATTTGAGTGACAGGATATTGCATTAGTGACTGAGTCTACACAGCCTGCTAGAGATATATACCAGTGTATATATATATATATATATATATATATAAGTATTTTTAACCATCTGTGATGCAGCGTGCGTTTTGTAACGGAAAACAGTCAATAACATTGTCTACTTGGCTCTGTATTTCATACCCCCTCCCCTCATAGACTCATAGACTCATAGGTCAGAAGGGACCAATATG
>ML675609.1:27824886-27927958 GCA_007922155.1 Mesoclemmys tuberculata | reverse complement strand
ATCCCATCATAACATCCCCTCCATATACTTATCAAGCTTAGTCCTGTTCTGCTCTTTGGTCTGTTCCTCTACTCCTGCTTCTTTGACACAGGGTGCACTTCTCCTCCTGTACCCAGCACATGCTTTCCAGATGTCTGGTTCCCGTCTCCCTGTACTTTCCTCTACCACTGGTGGCTGGCAGCTCTAGGCTGCTCTCTGGTCCCTAAAAGTAGCTCCTGTTTTCTTTTATCCTCTTATCAGAAGGATCCTTCTCCCTATCCTCAGTTCCTTTTACAATCCTCCAGGCTGTTCTTTGCAATAAACATGGGAGCAGCTAAGGCAAAAGGAAAAGCCTTTGCCATGTGACCTGCCAGTGCTCTGAACATCATCTTTCATACATGGGTTCAGTTTGGGAACTACTGTCAGACACATCAGATCTTTTAACCTAAAATAAAAGTAACTATCAAGAACTAAAGTCACATCTCCATGAGATGGCACACACTGCTATCCTTGGTACCCTTTGCTCACAAAACTCAATATAGTGACTACCAGTCTCTGCAGACAGCCGAGTCCGTAATGATTTAAAGCTGCAGTATGCAGAAAGAAAGTATAGTTACATATTTACTATAAATACTACACTGACTTCCTGCTTTTGCCACAGTGAGAAGCTCAAATGTCATAAATAATGGTTTGAAAAAAACCCACTCCATTCCAAGGGCCAAATGTTACAACACAAAGCACATTCAACTCCCCGCTGACTTCAATGACAGACACCCAGCAAGTTCCATGAGCAGGATCAGCACCGAAACCCTCTCCCGCCCCCCCATCAGTTTTATTTATTTATGATAGTTTTAATATCACTCACTCTGGCAGAGAAAATAGGAAGTTCAGATTTCTCAAGCTCTTACAGAGGCAATTCAGCTTCAAAATGAAATTAGTCCTACATTGTAACAGCCACCTCCTCTAGGACCTTAGAAATAAAATTAACTTTTAGCAAAATCTCAGCAGTTCATATTTAATTGTCTGTAGCACTACTCTTCACTTCTGTTTCCTGAAACATTGCATGGTGTGGATGGCATTCTGTAACAGCTGCCATATTCCACGTAGATGTGGCTCCATTTCAGTGATTGATTCACCTGTCATTAAACTGACTATAGTTTAAACCTGCGCAGATTAATCCAATGCATGTAAACGGCACTATATAAATCTAGAACATTTTCAGTGTGGGAAATTCCCAATTGCTCTTATAATAACTTAGATTTCTGAGGAAGAGGCTTCAGATAAGCAGATTTAGGGCTGGCCAGAAAACAAGATTTCCATTTTGTGAAAATATTTGAGGTTTCATCCTACATTAGGATGAAACTGAGACTGCTGGAATTTTTGTTTGAAAAAGCAGGGAAGCGAAGGGAAGAGACACTCGTCTTTCCCCTCATAGCCCACTGAATCTGCCTGATTCAGAGCTAGGACTTCAATGTGCCTCTTCTAAATTCCACGGTGAGTGTCCTAATCACCAGAACTTTGGTTACTCTGGGTGGGGGAGTTCCCAGAATCTCTCTGTTCAAGCTGTTCCACACTATAGTTAAATAAATTAAAGAAAGTGAGAGCCTGATTCTACAGCCTATTGAATAGGTTACTCATTTGGGAAGTGGGACACCCAGGGTCAAGTCACTGCTGCAGATCAGGTGAGCGCTCTGAAAAGGTAAGCTATTGGCTGTTCTGGGTGGGCGTGTCTCTCACTGACCAGACATTCCAACCTGGAGTTGAAAAGCCTTTCTGACAAAAGTGTCATTGAAAGGGATAGGTTTCTACAAAGTTTTGCTTTTGATGAGTCAACATTTTTTGACCAAAAAAAATTTAAAAAAAAATAAAAAAGGTGCCCAAATAGTTCTAGATAGACTGTAGATGCAGATAGGGGTATCTCCACTGGGAAGAAGGCTCATTTACACCTCTGATTATCTTTATGTTCCATCCACACATGACTGACAAAAATTAGTTAATCTGTTGGATCTCTCAGACACAGCTTCTTGGCATCCAGCCAGAAAGCTTCTATAGAAAATAGCGGCTGGGATAGTGATAAATTTCATTACTGATGAGCAGCTCATTCATTTCCCTGCCCACTCATCCAGATAAGTCACTTGTAAACTACTGGTAAATTCATAGAGTGTTGTGGGGACAGCAAAGCATCTCTCTGAATTTACTCTGCAGTTAAGGGCATATTAATGGATAACTCTGGTCACTGACCTATTACAAATGTCTCTTGCCTATTTATTTTTATTCAGTTTATTCATATTCCTCTTTTCACCACTGCCTAATAGAGTTTGTATTTGTTAGGTCAGTTGACAAGACTGTAGATTGTTGGTTCTCAGAAGAGCCAAGAGCTATTTGATTTAATTGATTATTGAGATTTGTCACTATGAGATGCCAATACGTTACCATCTCCATTTTAACTGTGCTATACTGCAAAGCTAGTAAAACTATTTTCAGAAATAATACAACAAAGCAAAGGACAGGTGAGCAGAGAAGGGGAGAAATAATACAGGAAGGAAAGGAAGCGTCAACTGTAATATGTACTCCAGCCACTTTTTGTCATGTTATTGCCCTTGATTACTCCCAGCAGGTTAACTCTGCCAAACAAGAAACTTCTCTACTCTGCCCAGATAATAAAAGCATTTTATCAGGCTTGATGCCCATTCAGTTAAAACTCCAGTTCTAAAACTTTCCTAGACAATAAAAGACGCCCACGGTGAACTACAGGAGAGTTTATGTGACAACAGAATTGGAGACTCATGTAGCACTCATGGAACACACCTTCCCACCAGGGCTTAGTAGTCTCATCTCAGTCTCCTGCTTTGCAACACATTCTAGAGGGATCATTTTCTTCAAATGATCATTCCCACCCTCTTTCCTGTTATGCACTAACATTTAATCAGGGCTATGCTAGAATCCATGAAGGACTAGTCATCCCTGATGTTACTTCAAAATCTTTTCCTATGTTGTTCCCGGCACTTCATTTACTTCTAGTAAGATGTGGCAAACGAGTCTGCAGAAGGGTCAAATCCCTTCAGTGCCAGCCTTGAAAATGGTCCTTTTCAGGTTTTGGGGCTTTCCCTGATGGCAAAGGCCAACTAAGATTTTACTTAGAACAGAATTATTCAAAAACTGTGATTTTTCAGTCCCTCTGCTGCAAATTATCTCTATACAATACTAAGCAGAACACCAGCATGAAAGCCAGAAGGCCTGATTCTCCAGTGCCATACACTTTGTATAGTTATCTATTCCTGTGCAAAGCACTACCCTGTGTGAACAGAGAATCTGACTTGGTATCTGTAAAGGTCCCCTGCCATGGGCAGGGCTGGCAGCCCTCCCTCTCCATCAATCTCCGAGGAAGGCCATACCTCCCCATGCCTACATCCTGTGGGGAGTTCTAGAAAAGGGGGAAGTTAGCGGTTCAGAGTCTCCTCAGCCCCACCAATTGTCCTGCGGGGCAACCCAGTATCTTGGGGGCCCAGACCTATCATTGGGGTTGGGCCAGCCAGGTAGCAGGGTTTGATCCCTCCGTAGGTGAGCACCCAATTCACAGCCCAAACCATCAGGTGGGGTGGGCCAAGCAAACGGGGACAGTCTCCAGCCCTCAATAGGGCGAGTAAATAGTTCAAAGCCCAGCCCAGCCTTAGGCAGGGTGTGGCAGGCAGCGGGGAAGTCTGTCTCTCAGCGGGGTGATCGCCCCTAGGTTGGCGTAGGCCCACCCGACTCCACTGCGTCCCAGCCCAGAGCCCCGGCAGTGACGGGTTGCCCTGTCACTGGGTCAGCGGGGCTCCAGTCAAAACACGCTGACTCAGCTACAAACCATAACGCAGCCGGCCGGGTGTCTGGCTGCCTGGGGCTCCTTCCTTCCCCCCTTTCCACAGAGTACCTTGTCCCCCGAGTCGCTCCCTGTTTTCTTGGGATACTCCGCCTGAGGGAAGTTCCAGAATCCTTCAGCCTTGGCGCTCGACAGCAGATCTGGGAACTCTTTGGAGCCATCTGTGGAGGGCAGCTCCTCTAGGTTGCAAAGGCCAGGGATCTCCTTCGGCTCACTGGGCTCAGGTAGCTCCAGCAGGTCCTCAGGGCCCCAGCAGTTGGCAGCTCTGGCAGCCTCTCCTCAGTGTAACAGTCAGGCCCCCGCACCAAGGAAGAGACATCCTTCCCTCTTGGCTGCCTTCTCCTCACCGAACAAGAAGGCCTGCCAATAAAACCTCCTGTCCCAGCTCTCTGCTTCCAGTCAGGTGGGGGTGCGCTTCCGGGTTCCGCCCCTCAGAGGGGGTTTGGCCCTCCCTCACTGTCACTCTCCAAAGGAGGCCACACCTCCCAGCTACAGCATTATTATAGCAATTAGAATTGGTAATTATTTATTATACATATTGCAGTAGTGTCTAGAAGCCCCAGCAAAGATCAAGGTCCTGTTACGCTGCATGCGGTACACGTGCACAGTGAGAGACAATTGCTGCCATGAAGAACTTAGGATGGACTGTTCAGTAGTGCTGAACTCCCGCTGTACGAGGTACTCCCACTGAAGTCACTGCTAAAACTCCCACTGAGTGCTTCTGAAAAGCCTATCTGGAAAGATTAAATAGCCAGGACTGACAAAAGAAATATTATCTAGCCCTGTTTTACAGATGGTGAACTGAGGAATTAAAACTGATTTCCCGAGGCCCAGTTCAGTGCCCTACATTCAATACCATCCTTCCTGACTGTAGTCAGACAATGGAAAATCAGGTCCCAATAGCTTCCTGTGAGCCAGATTCAAGGAAGCTGCTACTGGAAAGTATTGTGAATTATATTTCTCTGTGTCATCCAGGCCTTCTATGCCCCTAGGGAGCATTCATCCCAGAGGAGAGCAGTGGTGTTGTCCTCCTTTGGGACTTTCTGCCATGGCAGTGTTGGTTTACAGCTGGGGCTTCAGAGGAGCCCCACTGCTAGAGGTTTTGAGGGAGGGGCCCCACTCCAGGCCGGCATCACCTGTGTTTTTGGCTGCACTAGTCTCCTAAGTACTCCCCAGAGGAAGGGAGAAGAGGTTAAGATGCAATTCAGTACATTACATGGGGTGCATTGCTATAAAACTAAGGAACATAAAGGCGGTGGGAATTCGGGATTACCTCTCTTCTCCTGTCTACCCCCACAATGGCCTGTAAGCCATACAGAGTGCTTCAGAGAAATCAGACTTTCAAGTTTTAGGCTTCTACATTCTGAAAAGTTCTGTATCAGAAGTGTTATCCTCTGAATGGGACATGAACCCTGCACCCTCCTACCCATCCCTGTTGACTACTTACATGGGAGTTAAAGATCTCAAACGGTAAGGGGATAATATGTCAGGGTCCGGGTCAACATTCCCTATCCCCATCAAACATTTATGTGTGTGAAGTTGCTTAGTACATGACTGTCAGTGTATTTTCTTGTTTAATCACCATGGGTGGGATCACAAAGGGAGTTAGACGTTGCAAAGCTGAGCATTGCGGCACCTAGAAAAAAATCATAGGATCAACACTGCTGTCCACAAAGCTGAGTGGAGAGAGGTCGGTGCTTCAGAATATGATACACAAAAGCCAGCACAGTAGGAAGGGAGCTGCCTGAGCTAGCCGGTGGGAGACACTGATGAGAGGGGTGTGTGCTCAGCTCAAATCTGAGCTGCAGGGGGTGCATATCTTTGCATAGTGATCCTCAAATGGGAACCCCTCTCTTGAAATCAGGTGGATTAGTCATTTAAGGCATTTCTTGCAGGAATTAATTAGATGTCTGTCTTGCCCCACACAAAATGAGAGCAAGGGGAAATACTGCTGCAACCTTATTATCTTTGAGCCAGTGGTTAGAGTATTTGCCTGGGATATTGAAGACCCAAATTCAATTCCCCTCCTCTTTGCCAGAGGAGGGGAAAAGATTTGAAGAGCAGTCACCTACCTATCATGAGAGTGCTCTAACCACTGAGTTGTGGGATATTCTGATGTGGGAAAATCCCTCAGTTTCTCCTGTTAAGCTGTTCCACTTTGGATAGATAATGAAAGAGTGACTGGAGCAAGGGGACTGGACCGGAGGTGGAGTATGCTACCTCCTTGGTGGGTGCCCTACCTACTGGACTACAGAGACATTCTCACTCTCTCTTTGGCCCCATGACTATTTACATATTTATCCGCAGTGGAACAGTTATCAGGCCATAGAGCAGGAATTGCTAAGACTCCTTTCAGAGATGGGAGTATAAGACACACTAATTGTAGGGGGAAAGGTTCCCCCCATTCAGATAAAAAGACTAATTTTTTTTGACACTGCTAAGAATTCTGTTTTAAAGAGTCAAGACAGAATCATCTGATGTAGAAACAATTTGGAGAGAGCCATCACATTCTTTTATTTAATGATGCAAATGAAAAAACCCCATGAACTTCCACATGAAAAGACATACATTTTAATTGGGGGGAAAAATGAGGTAAAGATAGTGCCTGGCTGATTGAGTCTGCAAGAACCAAATCTTAGGGGAAATAGACTAATCAATGGACTTAATTAGCTTTGCTTTACTGAAAGTCATCTAGAAGAATAGTTATACTTTCAAGCCTCTTTAAAACTCTTGGCAAATGGCACATCATGAAAACAATGCAGTGGAATAATTTATTACTGCTAAACATGTTGCCATGAAGCCACAGGTGTAGAGAACCTGAAAGGGAGAAGAAAATGCTGTGGGAAGGAGGTAATGGCAATATCCACTCCATAACACTCAGCCCCGGGGCCATTGTTAAGTACTCTGTTTATTTCACTATTGGAATTTTGTGGGTGCATTAAGTATTTATGAAGCAGGAAGAGTAATTGCCTGCAGTACAAGAGACATTGCAGCCAATTTCTGTGCAAGTTATCCCTGCACCTCTGCCAGTGCATCTCAAATCCTGACCTTTAGATCCCCTGCTGTTCCATTCCTGATCTCCTCACACCCCAATTCCTTACTTGCAGCACCCCTGCTATTTCAGTCCTGGGCTTTTCTTCAACAGGGACTCAATGATACTGAAATGTGCAATGGTTTAACCACACTTTAAGGCCCCTTTACATTGAGGGTACCTGAGCAACATAAAAGGACTTACTGTCAATGAGAATCAGGCCCCACCTCTTTTTCTGTTTACAATATACCAAATGCAGTTTATTGAAGTCATGTAGGGGAGAGCGCAGGGGCAGACAGCGGTGTTTAAAAAAGAGGGGGCCTGAATTCTAATCTCATACCTGTTTTCCATTCATAAACTGGCTGCATATCTGAAGCTTGCATTCTCACCCCATAGACTATGCAAAGAGTGAGCCAGAAATAGCAAAGCAGTCCTATTATGCAACCCTTGCTCTGCTGCTTTTGTGCAGTCTATAGGCTGGGTAAGCAACTGACTAGTAGGGAAAATGACAAGAAATATGGAGCCAGCAGAGGAAAAGCAAATACATAGGAGAGAAGAAGAGGAAAGAAACAGGAAATAGAAAAGTGAAGAGAAAGGACTTGGCTGAGGGGAAAGAGAGACAGTGGACGATAGAAGATATGAAGGAGAGAGATAGAAAGTGAAAAAAATTAAGAAAGAGAAAAGGAAAACTACCATGGAGAATTTTACATAACAGTTCCACAGTCTAGGCCTTCCTGCCCTTAATTATAGTTTAAAAATTGCTTTCTGTTACCACTGTTTTCTCCATTTTTCCCACTTTTCTCCATTTCCCTCATTATAATATGTGGCATCATTTGTATCAGGTATCATAACAGCCAGAAAAGAGGCTGGTCCAGTCTTCAGCTAATGTGCTGCCTCACTTTTAAATAACCTCAACTCCATTTTAATTAGACCAGTGATGCCCTTTGAACAGTCTCTTTTTGAGAAACTGCACTTACACATGGTCATTTAATGAGCTCTGTGTAATTATATATTTCATCACAATCCAAAAAAAGTGGGAAGCCAGCACTGGATGACAGCACCATTTTCTTCTGCATGCCTGATAATTACTGTTCACTGCAAACACAAGGAACATAGAAATATTTAAGCACTAGGAAGTATTGTTTGAAAAAGTTGCATTCAAGTGAGCAGCTAGTGAGTGGGGAAACCAGTACCCACACACTGCACCATTATCACAGGGGCCTAATACCAAGAGGAAAGATTGTCTTGAGATTATGGCACTCTAGGAGTGTGTGTGCAGTTCCTGCCTCTGCCAGACCCTCACTGTTTGTTCTTGGGCAAGTCACTTGATTTCTCTGTTCCCTAGTTGTAAAATGGGGATAACACTTCCTTTATCTGTCTTGTCTATTTGGACTGTAAGGTTTTGGGGACAGGAGCTGTCTTTAACTATGTGTAGGTACAATGGGACCTTCCGGTGCTACCCATAGTACAACTATATAATCAATTTCTGACTTTTCTAAATTATTTTATTTCTAAAGTAGTGTCGTTCGCTCCCTTTGCCACTCAGTGGCCTTTCACTTCCTTTCCCTCACCTTGGCTTTGAGGTGCAGTGACTAGAGGGCAATGTCATTCTTATTCTTGATAATGGACTGTCATTATGAAAACTTTTCCACAGATAGCTAAAGCACATCATGCCTACCATGCGACAGGCTCTGTTATTCCAGTCTTGGGCTTCTCTTGAACACATTATGAATTGTGCTAAACTACATGGTTGGGGAATCCCCATCATTGGAGGCATTTAATAACGGATTAGACAAACATCTGTCAGGGATAGTCTGGGTAGATTTCGTCCTGCCTCATTGTGGGCAGATGGACTAGATGACCTCTCGAGGTCCCTTTCAGATGTACATTTTTTATGATGCTCAAAACCGCTCCACTCCTCAGACATGGTCCAGGCTTTAGTCTGGTTATTGGACACAGATCCTTTCTACACTACAGTAGAAGCTCAAAGATACGAACACCTCAGGAATGGAGGTTGTTCGTAGCTCTGAACAAAACATTATGGCACAGACCCTGCAGTCAGTGTCTTCCAGCTGAGGCTGGGAGAGATCTCTGGAAAGGTGGCCCTTGGCAGCACTGCCTGGTCACAAGCAGCTCCCTGCCCCATTCCTGTTTCTTGCCTTTGGGCTGAACTGGGGGGGACTGCCCTGCACCCTTGGCACTACAAGCCCCACGCTTCAGCTGCCCTCCCTGGGGCTCGCTCTGCTCTGTGCACTGCTTGCCATGCTCCAGAGACAGCAGGTGGAAGGGGGTTGGTGCCAGCCTACCCCCTCCCTTCCCTGCCCTGCCCCTTGCTGGCAGGATCCAAGCATGCAGTCACAAGCAAAGCTTGGGCCAGATCTATGCACAGGTTGTGGCCCTTTAAAACTCCTCCAGAGCACACCATGCAGGCAGCAGATCAGACTCTGGCTCCCATTCCAGTTTTAGGCCAGGCTGTGGTTGTAACCTTCAGTTCCTTGCAGCATCAGCAGCTCACTGCAGCAGCTTTTTTCTTGTCCCGCTCCTGAGGGGGTGATGGTGGTGGAAACAGCACCCTTGGCTTCCAGGAAACAGCGCAGACCCCAAGATGCTTCTGCTCTGCATGCCAGCCTTTAAGATGCAATACAGGCATGGTATACTATTTGCTTTCTTTCCTTTCCCCAGGCTGCCTGATTGCTTGCTTCTGGTTCCACATGGTGTTTGGTTGACCGGTCAGTTCATAACCGTGGTGTTCATATCTTTGAGGTTCTACTCTATGTATTTTAGCCATGTGAACCTCATCAGGTGACAACCATGTCCCCTAACCAGGTTATGTTTATGAAGTTGATGGGCTCTTAGAATCCCCCTCCTCCTCTAGCACATCGAAGTCATGATTTGTCATACCAGAGCAAGCTATTAGATCCTGATTTAGCAAAGCACTTAAACACAGACTTAACTTCAACCACATGCTTAAATGCATCCCTATTCAGAAAGCATTAAAAACAGGCTTAATTTCAATGGGATTTAAGCATATGCTTAAGTGCTTTGTTTAATTGGGATCTTAATGCATCTGGTTCAGCAATATCAGGCAGAAGGCTGGAGAACCTGCCAAAGCATCTTGTCAACCACAAAGAGCTGTACATAGAAGAGGTCAGGGGAAGGGAAGTCTCTTTTCTCTGCACAGGTAAATCTTATGTTATAAGATATATGAGATCCACTTACTATTATTAGATTTTTCTTCACATGTTAGAAATGGACAAATGTTACTACTCATTAGATTAAGCCAGCCCTTTTTAGATACCCACCCCAGTATTTCACTCAACAGCTTCCCATGACAGAGCACCTCCCAGGCTGACTATATGTTGCAAAAAATACCATTTCCTTGATCTGTTCAAAAGCAACTGTCATTTAAATTTAATCTAGTGGCCCTCGTTCTCATGTTGGGGGTCAGGGTAAGGAAGAGACTGATGGATTTTTCACTATAATCTTCATAATTTTGAATACACTCTAACATTTCTGGGCTAAACAGTCTTAGACTCAGTTACTTCTGCTCCATTTCCAGGTGTCATAGGTGGCTTGCTCTGGTTGTGTTTCAGCTTTTACATTTCCCAGTGCTTCAACTCTTTCGTTAATTGTTGTAATAGGGAGACTTTTAAAAAAAAATCATCATTTAAAACAAACGTAGTAGATGAAAAATAATTGATTCCTATGACAGAAAGAGCCAGCACCTCCTCATTTCCTCTGATGTATTGACCGACTAGTTTTCTGCGGACATTCAGTTATGGGGAAAGAACCCATAACACTGAGTGCCAGGGAGAGTAGCAGTGACAAGCTTTGTGATGATGAGGAGTTGAGGTCTCTGGTTTCCCCTGAAGAAGCTCATTGTAAGATAAGCCAATGCCCAACTACCAGCCAAACTTTCTAAAGAGGACCAAAATAAAATAAAATAAAATAATTTAGAATTGCTATTTCCCTCCACAATCACCATCAGGGAATTGCAATTATCACTATTTGTTAAAGCCTTGAGACAGTCAGCTGGCTAGATCAGAACAGCGACAGTCGAATTTAATGGGCATAACATTCTGGGCCTAATGAGATGGGATCTTTTACATAAAAGTGTTTCAAATGGAATAAAAAAACTACACGATTACTTTGCATTTCTATAATTCCTTCCACCCCCTCCTCCCCGTCACAAAGTGTTTTACAGAGAATGACTGTAGTTTCACGGCATCCTTGCCATGGAGATGTGGTTATCTCCACTGTTCAACTGAGGAAAAGTACAGAGACTGAGTGACTTGTACCAGATCACACAGGAAGGATGTAGTAAAGCTGGGAACAGAACCCTAATTTCTTGACTTCTAGTCTCCCATTACTGTATCTTAACCATAAGCCCCTCCCTTTCATTCCTACCAATCTGTCTTCATCTGTTCAAATCTTTATGAGTTACTTTAAGATCCAGGCTAAAATTGTTTTCCTCCAAAGGCAATGAGATACCACACTAATGGGAATGGTATTAAAAGACAGAAAGGACAGGACTCTGGCATAATCCCTTCTTACAATGTTGGGGAGCAAGTGGCTCTGCTCTACCTTAACATTCAAAAATAGCACAGAAATTGCTGCTTCTCATTTCTTAGACATGCAATGAGCTGCAGAGGTGATGTGGCTGGCTTAACACTAACAAAAGCCAGGCAAAGCTTTTAAACTGATGCAACTACCCAGGCTAAGATCAAAACTTAAAAGTCCTGACAGGCCCATTCCATGTTGCAATTGGTTCATTTGCAGCTGCCACTGCTAATGTGATCTGCTTTTGAAATGGGACCATCTCTCTCTTACGCAGAGTATAATCTCAAGTGAATGCCTCTTAAATGAACAAGAGAATGTAAGAGAATGATAACTCCTTCATATCCTCTGCCTACCTGATCCATCATACAGTGACTTTTACTTGCTTTCCTCCCTTGTGTCTGGCTGTGCTGTTGATGACTCTGTACCATGACTACATAATGGAACAAAGTTTGCTTTCATGTTGTGCTTTTCATACTTAAAAACGGATCCCAAAAGAGCTTTACAATAATGAGTCAGACGTTATGAGGTCTGAGACTGCATAGGCAAAGGCAGCAAACGTTACACACCAAGTTGGAGCTCATGCACAGCATAGATAAGTGAACCTGCTTAACTGAATGCTGGCCAGGATACCAATCCTCTCTCTTAGCTTAACAGCATAAAAGTATGTCTATACAAGAAGTCTTTGCTGTTACAGCTCTACCAGTATGGCTATACTGGCAAAGCATTCCTAGTGGGGATACAAGAAACCTGCTTTTGTTGGTATAGCTTACTCCAGCTCCTCAATTGTCATAAGCTATACCAACTGTTATTTTCCTGGATGAACAAACCATTCTTGATGCTCACAAGGCAGTTGTGTTTGGATTCATGTGCTGGATCTGCGCGCTTTTACACTCTCCTGCAGACAACCTCTGGCTTTTTGGGCATGCTTCCCAGGCAGAGACTGTCAGATACCACTTCTAAGGAATGGGACCCTGAGGTCAAGCTGCTCAATCCCCCAAGACCAGTTTTGATCCCCAAAGTCCTCCCAGGACATAAGTATAGCTCCCCAGAACTCCTATTCTGGTTTCAGTTTAACCCTTCAGAAACATATCACAGTTGAAACAAGAAACACACAGACATTTCAGAGGAATTTCTAAGTCAGTCACACTTTACTCATAGACAAATGACAAGAGACACAGATATTGGCAAAATAATAAACACCTGCTCCCAGTTCTTTCTCCTAGTCCTTATTACTTGAGCATTTTTGGGGTATGAATTGGTGCCATCAGATGTCTCCTCTCCTCAACTGTACTCCCCCAGCTCAATCTTCTCTTTCTGGCAATGGAGTCTCTAATTCTGCAGGAAGCCCCCCCTCAATTTGTTCAGTTCAGTGGTCAAAAGATATTCCTGCTCAGCAAGCATGTCCTTTTGTGTTTCCTGAACCTCCCAGAGTGTGTTTGTTGTTAAAAACATACCAAAACAAAACAAAAAAAAATACTTGTTTCTTTCTTTCTTCCAGCTGCCCTCCACTGAGACTATCTGGATAGAATCAGTTTTTCCTAGGTTGTAGTGATCCCATTGTTTTAAGGTGCTCCCATTTGAATGGGAGGTTATACAGCTTAATGATATTCAACTGTTCCTGATCTGGAAGATACATGACAGCAGCCCTAGTAGCATATGGTTGATTTCACACACACTGAGAAATTCAGTGATAGAGCAATTCCATAAAATCAATCAGAATTCATACATTCAGAATTCATACATAGACAGACAAATTTCCCAAACTGTCACAAGCACAGTTTTGCTGGTATAACTATATGTGACTCTTGCTGGGGATACCCACCAGGGTTGTGGGGCATCTGGCTACTGCCTGCCCTTCGAGTGAGGAAGGCTTGTCTGTCTGTGCTTGCCAGGGGCTAGTTCCCTGACACCACCAGCCACAAGCACTTCTATCTCATCCTATGCAGCTCCTCTGCAGGTAACCGACAGGCACACTCCAACCCCTGAGATTTCCGAACGTCTCCCTGGAGTGCCGCCCCTAACCCACTGGGCAGTTACAGAACTCCAGACCCTCTGTTCCCACAAAAGCAGTACATCACAGCTTAAGCAGAAGAGCTCTGCTTAACACTTCATTTGTTTATAGAGAAAGCAAGTATGTGCTTATTTAACAAAAGAGATTAAATGATAGCCAGCAGCAATATTGAGGAAAAAGAATTACCTATAAAATCATAACACATTCTAGAACCTAAACTTAACTCTTATTATATCATAAGAACAAAAGCTTATTCCAAATCCTTGCAGTGTACTACAGCTTTGCTGTGATCTTCCGTTCATGAAGCAAGGCCACTGCCAGGTCACTTTCTAGGTAACAGATACCAGGGTGTCCCTTTGAAACCCCAGATATATCAAAACAGTCCTTGGATCTTCATTCATAAACCAGACACCATCCTGTTGTGCATTCCTTCCTGTAGATTTTGCAATCGCTTGATTAGTTTAGTATGCAGATAGGTATCCATTGTGAAGTATACAATACTCAATTTGCACTTAATCAGATAAGTGTCTCCTGCCTCTCAAAAGGGACATATTTGTCACCTCTTGGTGACCTACTTTAATTCACAGACTTTAAAAATAGAATTTCCAATACAGGAAAAGCCTTCTAGAATAGCTTTAGAAAGATGTGTGGGACCTTTAACTTCTGCCTGAACAGCAGTCACGAAGGATGAGAAAAGATTGGTGTTGAATCTCTAATTAGGGTGACCCTATTTCCCTATGCTGAATACAGGACACCTGGTAAAATTACTTGTGTGGGGGATGGGGGAATGCATGCACAGAGCTGGCCAGGGGCAGTGAATGTGGGGAAGGCAGGGGTGTGTGGGAAACACACAGCAGTGCTGTTTGGTGCTCACAGTCAGGGCGATTGGTGGAAGGTCAGAGTTGCTGGCAAAAGATAGTTCAAAGTAACTTGGTCACACACTGTTGAAGGTGTTTTTGCCTACTATACTCCATAGCAAATCTCGCTAGAGAGCAGGAGTTAGGATGAATTTGATTGAGAACTCCTCTAGATGGATGCTGCTGCCCTCTTCTACTGCCACTGCATTTGAGCCATAGCACCTTGTGTTGAGATCCTACCAGCTTTCACAGACTCAGCTGATGCAAGATAGGGCTAAAAACTACCATGACTGAAATATAAGCTTTGTGACCATAAGCCCCACTGGTAATGGGGATTCTAGCTTCCACTCTTTAAATGCAGACAATCAAACAGAAAAAACATAACCTAAGCAAATGCTGTGCTTACATACTGTGGCGAGGTAGGCATGTTCTGCTCCTCCACGGGTCCTGTGCTCTTCTTGGCTACCCTAGTGGTATAGCTGGGTGGGAGCAGGGGGACCCAGTCCCACCCTCTACCCAGGGACCCTGTGAAAAGTAGCCTCAAACCACTTAGTCCATGAGAGCTACTACCTTCCCTGGGTCACCTATCCTTAGCCCCACTGCTTGCGGTCTGCTTCCTGGAGCTTGGGCAAGCGTTTTTCCCCCCTTCCTCACCATGGGTCTCTCTGTCCCTGTGATCCTATTTGGGTGAGGCCAACTCCTTTGCTTAGTTGTCTGAGTGGCTAGGTTCTCCTTCAGGCCTTGAGCCTATGACCCTTGGCCCTGCCCAGATAGACTTCTCCTTAACACCTGTACCTTTGGGGTTGTAGTAGCAACAGTAATCGTTCTAGACTCTAACTGCACAGTATCACTCCTCTACTCAGCTACCCCTATCTGCCTGACAGGGAGACTTTTAACTGCTGGGGCCAGCTCCTTAATTGGCCTCAGCTGGCCTAATTGGCCTACTTGACCTGGAGCAACCCCAGCTGAATCACCCAGGGACAAAGGAAGTGTTGATCCTGGGGCCAATATATATACCCTCCACTACTCTCCTATAGCCATTATGTCTGGCCTTGTCACAATACTCAATTTCCCCCTTTGTCTTGTGTATCTACACAGCTTAACAGACAACCACCACCACATTTCCTTGACTCAGCTCAAGGACTAACTTGGTAAATTTAGATCTTTCTTTACTCACAACCTGAAAGTGCTTGCTGACTTCGAAATGCATTGAAGCCAGCAGTAGTGGCTATTTTTTATAACAGCTTAAATGTGAACAGCACATTACAGGGCTATGGCACTGAGAGATAACCAGATGTTGTGGAAGCAGAAGGCACAAGGCTGAAGGCTAGGAGTTGCCAGTATCCAACAAAAACTATTAAAACAACAATCGCTAGATGGGTCCTCACCTTAGAAAAATGACTTTTGTAGCAGGAAAAAAAAATAGTTAATAAGAATCAGCAGTTCCAGACTCTGCTCTTTTTATCCTATAATTGGACAGGATGCAATCTTAGCTATTCCTTCAGGCTGATTCTCTCACTCTTATCGATTTTGTAAAATCATAGTATGATGGGACTTTGAGACTAACATGTCATCAATAGGTTAAATGATGAAACCACAAAACTAAAAATCAAGTGACATTTTCCTCATGGCCAAATTAAGGATTTCCCCTCTCTGTCCTAGAGTGTTAAAAAAACAAGCAAATCCCATTGGAGTTTAAAATCATATTTACTGATCTTGGAATGGATTTAGAATCATTAATATTTTACCTACAGTTCAGAGCACCTACATCATTTAGCACTTGTTTTTTTCCCAAGTTTCTAGAAGGAAATGAAGCTGAGAGGCACAAGTAGCTGAGATCCAAAATTTAATCTATGTCTTTAGAGTTCTTCCTCTATCTCAAAACTGGAGAATATCCACTGGATTCCAAGGTTTTATTTAAAATACCCCTCGTGTCTTTGTCACCAAATAAAACCTCTGTAAGAGCTACTGGTTTTGTTCAGCCTATAAAGGTATGCTTTGCCACTACAGATCTAGACAAATAAGAGAGCATATATTAGCTACAAACCATTGTCAGAGAGCAGTACTGATATTATTTATGCCAGTGACTAAACAAGGAACCAGAGCAAGTTGCTTATCTGCTGCATCATGTCTTTGGTAAAAAGCACAAACTGCCACGCCAGTGCTGCCCCAAATTCCAGGGCCATCACTTTTGTGGCACTGAATTTTCAACGGAAATACAGCACCACCTACCACAGCACAGTCTGCAAATGTCCATAATTACACACAGGGAGGAGGTTATCATATATCTCACAAGACAGAGATGGAAAAGACCAGTTGTAACCAATCACTGAACCCACATTACATCCTTTCACCACAAGGTTAATCTTCAGACTCTTCTTTGTCACTCTACATTGTGGTTACCATTCTTTCAGCCAAGGCAGAGCAGACTCCCTTTGAAACTAATCATTTCTGTCCAGCTCAGCTGATTGAAGGAATTGCTGTTGAATGACATGAGTTGCTACCCTACTGATAACAATGTGCTGCTCCTACAATATTCCACAACAGCTGCCACCCACCAGGTTAGGCAGATATGAGAAATCAAACCCAATGTGCTACCACACATTGAAATTCAGCCAAAGGAAATTACTTTTAATGGGACATTAGACTGAAGTAGTAGAGAATTCCAGTTAGAGCTCCTGCACCAAACAAAGGAGCAGCCTCCAAATTCCTCTCTCATTGAAACCCTGTGGGGTTGTGCACTGGAGGTGCTTCAGCTGGAAATGGTATTTTCCCTGGTAGCTGAGTGAATTAACAATTAGTGCATCCGTGATCATCTCTGAAATGGCCAAAGTTCTTTAGCTCTGATTCAGAGAGCAGACAAACAGTTCAGCCTCAAATAAAGGAAAAGTCATTGTAAAACATGCATATATAGAAAACAAATAAAAACACCTTTATCCAATTAGAATTAATTTCACAATTTCACCTGAACAGAGCTCTCTCTTGGGTGATGCCATACCCTGCCCTTTTGTAAAACCATTCCCCATGATGTCTCCACACAGATACGTTGTTTATCTGAAGAGAAAATACATCATTTATCAGTTTAGTTAAAAATGAAAGTGCTCCTTGGGATTTGGACATTCTTTCCTTGTACTACTCCAGTCTATATTAGGCAGTTGAGGTGGTGTTTGAGCTTTAACAGCTGCTGAATGCACAGTAGTCAAAAGGATAGGGTAATGATGACTTTTGCTGCTCAAATGGCCCGACAGGTCAGCATCCATCTTTTACTTTAATTTCTGGTGTTTTGTAAATGTGTACCTGTTCACAAAAGCTTTCAGACCTTTAGATTGAGGGTGGATCCACAATTTTCTTGAAGGACTGTCCCCATGTTCTGTCCCCATTAGACTTGGCATCTTTCAATTCTGAGACTTACGTTCTTTGAAATGTAAAAGAAAGCAACTGCCCCCCACCCCAAAAAAAAAACCCCATCCAACCAAACCAAACAAAAAAAACCAACCAACCAAGCAAAAAACACAACCAAGCTGCTTTTGACATTTTATTACCTAAGTTTTGATAGCACTGATGGTTCTGTCATGTGGTAATGGTAAAGAATCACAAACAAATTGCTTTCTTTTAATACTGAACAAGAAACAATTTGAGGAAGGAAAATGGTATCATCCCTAAAACTTAGCTACTTCTGTCATTTAGAATTCCTGCCTAGAGCCCTCACATAGCCTTCTTCTGCCTGGTTTCCTACTTCAGTTTTAAACAAACAGTGCAGACATCTTCATATCTTGTCCCTCTTTTTTCTGTATAAACGATCTTTAAAAACAAAACTGTAGGTCAGTTTAAGTCACTGGCTTTACAGCTCATCCAGATCTGATCATTCTCTGGCCTTGAGGAGGGTTTTGTCCAGTTTATTCACTTGAATTATGAAGGTCTTTGCTCAAGCTTCACACAGCCTGCAGTGTGAATGCCATTGTTACTACAGTCACGCAGCAATTCAACTGGTTCAAAGATTTTAAGGCTAGGAGGGATCATTATGATCATCTGACCTGATGTCCTGAATACCACAGGCCATGTAATTGCACCTAGTGAGTTTAGCGTCAAACCCATAACAGACCCAAACTGAGTTAGCTACCAGCTGAATATCCCACCTGTTTCTTCCACAATGACTGCCTTGATCTGTCTTAATCATGTAGGATCTTGGGGCAGACCTGTGTCCAGTGACAACGGTTGTTCAATATTTGTACCCATTCAGTTTTATAAGGACTATGTCTATCGGTTTAATCTTTGGGCTACATTCCAACAACTAACAAAGAAAGTTTGAGATCTCTTAGATTTGGTATCTCTCAGCTTCATGTCATTAAGAAGAGCCCTTAGGAAAAAGATATATCATATAAATTGGCAGCACTGATCTAATCTGTCAACCCATAAAAAGCTGAGCTGGGTTTATGCTGGTAATTGTTGTGCCAATGTGGTGGGAGTTGCCCTATAGCTCAGAAGATCTAACATGGGATCTTTTTGTTGTAGAATTCTCTCAACAATTGTTCTGTTCCTTCTGCCAATTCATTCCCTTATTGGAAGAATTAATAGGTTGAAGACATACTGTAGCCCAGAAGCTTGGAATTTAGAACTAGCAAACTGGCCAGTGACTATTTCTTCCAAGTGCCAAAATAATAAAAGATGCATTTTAATTTTTCTATGATGTGTTGGCTTGTGTATCTAGTGAAAAGGAGAATTTCTAGAAATCTAGAGAAACAGCTAATGGCTACTAGATACCCATAGCCCCTCTTCTGCCCGGTGGAAGAGGTTTGAGTTGAGTTTTTCTAGTGCAAGACTTCCACAATTCTACTTTGAGTTTTAGGTCCACCGTAAGTGTGTGGCCACTCAGACACTGGGGCTTGTTCCAGTGGTTTCTGAGGCGTTGGTGTCCTTCTTGGATCTCTTCCTTCATGTGATCCTGCAAGGATTGTGGGCTTCTGGTACAATCAGCATAGGTCATCAGATCTTCAAAGACTTCTAACTATGTATAGAAGCCAAGGGCTGGATCTGGGACCTCGGCTCAGTAACATCTGAGACAAAACTTCAAATGGTATCATTACATCACTAGCAACTATTTTAATCAGTTCTGATCTCTGTAGTGAGCACGGCAGCCCACTCAACATGGCATCCATGTTAGTGCTTCTGTGTCTTTCAAAGCCTTTGAAGAATCTAGATGACCAATAGAACTCCTACATAAAGTATCAGCCACCACTGGGGAACTCCCTGGTGCATATTCTGTAATACATTTAAATCTCAAACACTTGAGTAGTCTGTGGTATCTAGTCTAGGTCTTTTTTATTAAGTAGATGAATGACTTGTGGTATGCAATGAGTTTTAAATGATCAGACCCTGCAAATATCTTGTCAACCTGTCACATTCTTTTATGCTCTTTTTTTATGGCTGTACAATGTCATGGAATCTGAAAGTCACCTGAAATAACATGCTCCCGGCTCCCAATCATCTCTGTAACTGGAGTAGTATAATGTTGACTTCTTGGACATCAATATGAAGTCACGAAAAAATTCTGAATTAATATACAGTATTATGTTCACACATGCACACACCACTTCTGAATTCAGTAGCTTGGAATCAAGATTATGATTTTAAAGAAAGCACAGGCAGGACTGATTTCAACGCAAAAGAAATAAAGAATGTCTAGTTCACAGCATGTATCGATTGGTTAAAGGAATCATCTTTACAATCAAGCCAGGCCAGATGGGAACAACACAATTGCTCTCGGGAAGATAAGCATTAAAGAGGTTTAGCAAAGGGTACATTTATTTTGGCACTTGACATTTCATGTATTGATTAAATGAAAATTACTTTTTGTCAGTAGATCTTTAGGAATCCATCTCACTGCTTCTATAAATGGCCAATGTTATAAAACCAACCACACATATTTCAAAGTAAAGTTTCATTGTAAATAAAGTGGATATAGAACAACAAAAGCCTTGTACCCACCTTGCCACTAATTTGAAAGCAGCCAACCTTTTAGAGATGAAGTGAGCAATAGAGACGTAAATGTACCCCCAGTGAAATGAGTTTATAAGTTATGAGCTGGGTGAAATCTTGTTAAGAGCAGAGTTAAAACCTCATTCAAACTGCTATGTGAACTTCCCCTTAACACATCAGGGGGCACACCAAAAACAAGGCCTAACGCACTCTGCCCAGAAACTAGGACCCTGCAGATGGAGTGTTTGACTGGTGGGTGGGAGCGTGTGCACAAAGCAGGATCTTGTACATTCCTTGTAAATAAATTAGATTGCATCAAAGAAAATACCAGACTCGATAAACTGCTACTTCCAGATGGAAGGGGAAACAATAACATCTGCATGTATGTATTAGGCACATCCAGCGTGTGTCTATATTCTGTGAAAAACATTATTCAAGTAGAAGATGGAACAAATAGGTTAATTTATTGCCTTCTTGTTTTAAATCAAACCATCAGATATCATTTCACACCAGCAACTTTCTGATTCCTCCATCCACCAGGTTCTTGGTTGATCCCCAGCAACAGGCAACTAGGTTAAATTTATTCAAACAAAAGGTATCTAACATGTGAAATCTTCATGGGACAAGCAGTGAAGAGCTCATGACAGGACACACTCAGGGAGATCACTAAAAGCTGAATTAACATACACTGGATGACATGCAGAAACCAGGGGTTCTCAAACATGTTCCTTCACCCCTTCTTTTGTTAATGTCAATGCAGTGCCAGTGAGTGGTATTATACGAGGAGCATAACTCAAGTTATCTACGCTGAATGACTGTTCTCACATTAGCTGAGTTCAAGCAAGCCTAGCTCACTGTGATATATTTGAGCTGTTGTAGCCACACTGGAGAGGCACTCATGTAGCACTAGGAACTCTGGGGGCGCACACAATCCAAGGTTCTTAATGATGTAATAAGGCAAGCCTTTCTATGAATTCTTTCCCAGTAAATGGTAGGGGAACTTGTCTGTCCTTTCTGAGCACAGGGGAGGAATTGTGGGAAGGCATTAGAGAACTATTGGCATTTGAGTGGAGCTAGCCTGAGTCTACACAACAGCAGAATGGTCATGTTAGCAGCTGACGAGTTTTGCTCACTTGAGTTTTGGCCTTTGCCTTCCCTCTCAGGCCAGCCAACTTGACTTAAAAGTACCACTACACTTCCATACAGGATTTGTGTGTGTGGTTGGGACTTGAGTTAAGGAAAACATTCAAATTATAACTCGAGTTAACTTTCCAGTGAAGACAAGACCTAGAAGCCTGAACAGAAATTATTTATCTTAGACCAAATCAACTAATCTGTCTAAACCACGCTCCGCTCCCCCAAATAGGGGAAGGGTGATCATTATGCCTTGTCAATCAAATCTTGAATGGAAGAACCAGAGAAGAAAAGGAATTGTCTGTAGATAGGATATTTTTTCCCAAAAGGATCTCTGTTTTATAGGGTAAGTTTTATGGTCTTTTTTTGATGCTCATAGAAGTGCCCAGTTAATAAGCTTCACTTAACAGCCGGCTCAGATCCTTGGGGCAAGCCATTAAGATAAAACTAGTCAAAAAGTCCATCCACATAGTATTTTCATTCAATCCTGGATCAGCAAGGCTCTGTAAACAAGTGCTTTCCTGTTATTCATGGGACAGCGTCTCCCTCCAGCACTCTTCTGCTCCATCTCATGCTTCACCCTGAATAACGGGGCTCTGGCTGATACAGGTATGGAGTAGGCTATTGCATTGATCGCTCCTGTAGCAAAATCTAGCAAGTCTCTTCTTCACCAGAGACTCACTGCAGACTCTCTCTGCTGTGAGATTAATTCTAGTTTTGTTTGATGTACAGAAAATCCACTCAAGAGACTGAGTCTCTTATCCAATTTATTTCTGCATTTCACTTTCCCTTCTGTTGCCCTGGAAGTTTCATCTTTTCACAGATTTATTCCTTTATCGAATACCAATTTACTGGGGACTCACTGCATTTCTGTGTGCTGTGTATTTTAGACAGCTGCAAAGAAACAACAAGCAGATCCACTCTCTATTAATGAAATATCGATTCTGAAAAAACACAATTCCCCCCATCCCACTCTTCACAGCTACAAAACCTAACACATGCAGGAGTGATGTAGCTGGCAAAAGCTGGTGGAGTCATTCTAGATAAGTATGCCCTACAGCCTCATCCCCTAGCTTTCCCTTTAAAAACCATTCTCAAATGAAGTCACACCAAGTCCACACACCAACAGTCAGTGTTTCAGGCTTGTGGGGCAGCATGTGCTTCCTTTCGAGACACCAGGAGGTCAAATTTTATCAGTGGCCTGGCAATCACCCGGACCTCCTCATTCAGGGGATTTGACTTCAGGTTCACTCTCTGCAGGGACTCCATTGAAGAAAGTTTCTCAATAGGGACATCTGGAACAAGAAGAACGTGCACAAAATAAACAACCATCTGAATTAGGAGAGAAACACACATAAGATAGTCAGGCCCTTTGGAATTTAAGATCTTTGTCACTCACATCCTTAGGTGCAATCAGCCAGTGAAATGAAATGAACTCAATGTAAGACAGAGTGAGGCAGCAACTGCACTCTGTGACTAGTTGAAGTCCAGGAGCTCAGGGTTTGGAAGCTCTGGTAATGCTCCAATTTCTATGTTTATGATTTATTCATGAGGGTTTAACTGCAGGAAGAGTACATATATTACATCCTATTACACCCTCACTTTAGATGGGCCCCAGAGTTGCAGACTGAGCTGATTTTGGAGATAGAGCTATAATTAAGGTCACATTCATGCCTTCATTATAAGATCTTGTTTTCACACCCATCAGGTTCTGAAAAATATTTCCTTTAGGTTGAATTGTCCTTGCCTGGTCTCAGCCCAGAGGTGAATTATTTCTGGAAATTTGAGGAAAAGCCATTTGAGTTATGGGTTACTGCAAACATCGAGCACAGTTTAGCAGCTACGAACTGCTTTGCGGCTCACCAATAACTCAGGCATTGTTGGGGAAAACCAAAAGCCCTGCAGGTGGTGCAAGGACAGTCTCCATGAGGGGAGTCTAACTGTCTTGTTGAAATACACAAACAGAGCAAATCCCTCTCTTCTTCCCCGCATAGAAAAACTCATTAACACTCAGAAGAGGAGAAAACTCTTGTCTGGGTGGGGAATCGTGGATCTTACAGTTCTGAATTGAACTCCACAATTTGGGTGCTTTCTGCATATTGTAAGGCTTTAAATTAAACATTAAGGAAATTATATCTGTCATTTCTTTTGCAAAGATACAGTTGCCACAATGTAAAACAGATGTGCAGCTGCCCTATTTACCCAGCCTTACAGAAGATAATTGTGAGTACTTCATAGATGTTCATAGAATTATTCATTTTATTTTATTATTTGCATTACTGTAATGCCAAGCAGTTCCCCAATCAAGATCAGAAACCCATTGTGCTGTGTATGGTAAAACACACAGTAAGAAAGAGTTCATGCCATGAAGAGCTCTGCCTTGTTTTGTGGCATGGTTTTAGACAACTTTTCAGACATTTTTGTCCAAAAGGCTTCTTGAGATATTCCCCTACCTATATGGAGAAAAAACCCCAGAAATTTTGCATCTGAGTGAGTAGATTTTTTTTTATCTTGGTTTCCAGAGAGCTCCTGCTATGTAGTTTCCCCACAATGTGTCTTTTGAATAACCTGTAAGAAAGCTAGACAGGGATCCAGTTCAAGATTCCAAATACAAATGTGTGAAAGAGCGTGAATATAGAGCTCCACTCTTCAAAGCTCATGGCAAAATCAAACGGAATGAAACAAAATACTTCCTTCTTGTTCCAAGCCTTCGACTACTTGCATCTCACCTACCAGCCATGTGAAGACTGGGGAAAATGTAAAATAATGGTCACATCACTGAAATCCACCTTCCCTGTATTCAATATTAATATTTAATTAATATTGTATTTATGCAAGGAGCTCTGAACTGCGACTGCAGATTTGAAGACCTCAATATTCTTCTTCCTGAAGCACACAGATGACATTTCTTATCTTTCTTTGAATTATTTTTGTCTATTTTGATCATGCCTTATAAAAATTCTTAATGATATATCATTATCAGTACTTTCTCCTATGCCACATCCCAGAACCATGAGTGACAGCATCAGTGTAATTGTATTGGAATTGGAGGAAGGAAAAATAGGTACCAAGTTCATCCCAGAAGTTGTATTGATGATCCCATAGAAGGCAGCCAATGGCAACTGTCGGAGAACCCATCACAGAAAGCTGATTACTATGATGGGCTTTGAATTTGATGTCTACTGTGTTAATGAGGGAGATATTTATTGAGGCATGTCACAGACACCCATTAAAATATTACAAGTTGTAACATACAGGAACCAGGGTACATATCTGTGCATGTGTGCACTGGGGAGGGGAGGAAGAGTTATATGCAAGAGGACCCAAGGAACTGTATATCATCCAGCCTAATTTCAGTATATGAAAAGATACTGGAACAAATTATTAAGTAATCAATTTGTAATAGGTTTATAAGTAATAGCAAGCATGGATTTGTCAAGAACAAATAATGCCAAACCAACCTAATTTACTTCTTCGACAGAGTTACTGGCCTAGTGGAGAGGGGAAACCAATAGACAAGCTATGTCTTGACATTCCAATATGACATTCTCATAATCAAACTGGGGAAATGTGGTCTAGATGAAATTACTATAAGGTGGGTGCACAACTGTTTGAGAGACCATACTCCGAGTAGTTATCAATGGTTCGCTGTCAAACTGGGAACGCGTATCTAGTGGGATCCCAGAGGGATCAATTCTGGGTCCAGTAGTATTCAATATTTTTATTAATTACTTTGATAATATAGTGGAGAAGATGCTTATAAAATTTGCAGATGAGACGTAGCTGCGGGATGGGGGTTGCAAGCACTTTGGAGGACAGGATTAGAATTCAAAACAACCTTGAGAAATTGGAAAACTGGTCTGAAATCAACAAGATGAAATTCAATAAAAACAAATGCAAAATACTGCACTTAGGAAGGAAAAAATCAAATGCACAACTATAAAATAGAAAATAACTGGCTAGGCAGTAATAGTTCTGAAAAGGATCTGAGGGTTAGAGATCACAAATTGAATATGGGTCAATAATGTGACAAACTAGGGAAAAAAGCTAATATTAATCTGGGGTGTATTAACAGAAGTGTTGTAGGTAAGACTCAGGAGATAATTGTCCTGCTCTACTTGCCACAGGGAAGGCCTCAGCTGGAGTGCTGTGTTCAGTTCTGGGTGCTACACTTCAGGAAAGATGTGGACAAACTGGAGGGAGTCCAGAGGAGAACAAAAATGGTAATGGGTTTGGAAACCCTGACCTATGAGGTAAGGTTAAAAAAACGGGGCATGTTTAGTTTTGAGAAAAGAAGACAGAGGAGGGGGTCTCATAACAATCTTCAAATATGTTAAAGGCTGCTATAAAGAGGATGGTGATCAATTGTTCTCTATGCCCACTGAAGGTAGGACAAGAAATAATGGGCTTACTCTGCATCAAGGGAGATTTAGGTTCGATAGTAGGAAAAACTTTCTAACTATTTGGATAGTTAAACTCTGGAATAGACTTTCAAAGGAGGTTGTGAAATCCCCATCACTGGAGATTTTTAAGAACAGGGTAGAAAAACACCTGCCAGGGATGGTCTAGGTGTACTTAGTTCTGCCTTAGTGCAGGGGGCTGGATTTGATGACCTCTTGAGGTCCCTTCCAGCCCCTACATTTCTATGATCTGTACTGATGCAAAACACTACAGCACCATGATGCTTTTATAGGGTAACCCTCTGAGTGTTATGGGATTTCTCCTCCTAGCATATTGTGTGGATTCTCAAGGAATGGAAGAGAAAAGCAGTAAAGATTCTTGAAGAAAACAGAATCTCATTCCCTGGAGTCAACAGGATCTGGAAATGCTGGAAAAATGAAGAACAGACTCACAGGAGAAGGAAGCAATTCATATTACTCAACAGTGAACTCTGATGGGCTCTGAAGGTTGTTGCTGGGGATAGTCTTGAGGAGGAAAGTGAACACACGGAGTCTTGCAGATTCTTGTGGTTAAAATACAAATGACAGGCTTATTAATGCCTCCCAACATCAGACAACTTGGTTGAGAAGGTAGATTCGTAGGTTGTTGTTGTTGTTTTGGTTTTTTTTAACATTTTACAACCTAATTTAATACTGTGAAAATAACAGTACTTCATTCCTGACTAGCTATGCCAATTCCGAGCCCTACACAGCTTTCCCTAGTGGAAAATGTTTGATTAATTTCAGCAGACTAATGAGGTTTTAAAACAAAGCAATCGATATTGGAATTCTGATTTCTGGTGCTAGAAACTAAGAGAGCAGTTGAAAAATTCTAATGGCATCTACTTGGAGTACAACTAGGGCTGTAAAAGCACTTAAATGACCTGCAATTTTCTTTTCATTTCATTCCTGATTCTTTCCTTTAACAAGACTATCAAATATGGTTTGGGAAGAGAGACAAAAAGCCTCTAGAAATTCAGCCACAAGACCACTATTCACAGACCTTTCAGTCTAACTATCTTAGGCTGTGCTCTTGTTACAACTCTCAGTGTGAGCGGAACCAGGCCTAGTCAGTACCTGAGTGGAAGGTCTCCAAAATAAAAGTCAGATGATGAGCAAAATGATGACTCAGGAGGTGGCATATCTCCACTATTGGTCTGTGGTGAATGAATGGGCAACAATGGTGGTACAACACTAACATTTCATGGGCCTAAAATCCCACCTTGCTTTTATTAGATATGAAAGTCTTCACTTCCTGACCCTAAGATGTGCTGTTTTTCTGGCACTTTTATAATGGCTGTCCATTCCACTCCCAAAATGGTTGCTTTTCAGTTTTATGTTAAATAAAATGATGCACATATGCAATATCTACAACTACTCATATATGTAGAGGCAAGAGCCACCTGATAAGTGAATTCATCATAGTATCTTTCACTGCTTCACCTGCATCTAGGCCTCTAATCCATCTCTCAGAATTTATTCTAAAATTCCAAATCCAAAACAACTTCACATCACTGCCATTTTTTAAAACAGACAGACAAACAAATGAACCTGCCCAGAGAAATGTTTCCTACTCTCTTCCCAAAAATCACCCTAGTCCAGGGCTCAACAAATTTGCCTCAGAGTCAGGAGCCAGGCCAAAAATTAAGAAGCCAGACAATGTGGGCCCAGTGGTGGGTCGCCCTGGCCACAGCACGGCAGCTGCTCCCCCCTCCTGGCCCTGCCCGCCCCTCTCCCATAATGTGGGTTCAGTGGCCGGGGGGGGGGGGGCCCTTAGCCAGAGTGCAGCAGCGGCTCTCCCCTTCTGGTTCTGGCCCTTTCCCCCCATCCCTCACCACAACCTGGGCTCAGAGGCGGGGTCCTCCTGACCCAAGTGCAGTGACCGCTCTTCCCTCCCAGCCCCTTCCCCCCTGCCCCTCTCCCACAACGTGGGCTCAGAGGTGGGGCACCCTAGCTGGAGTGCAGCAGCCGCTGCACTACCCTCCCAGCCCTGGCACATGGGGCAGGAATACTAGGCGCCAGAGTTAAATTTCTAGACGCCATGGCGACCTGGCGCCCAGGGTTTGTCGAGCTCTGCCCTAATCTGAGCCCTCCAATGAGCGATCATGCACCAGTGATGACTTTTCTATGTTATGGCATTGTTACAGTGTCTGCATAGTTAAGGTTGTGTTAGGTTGGCATTTAAAACAGAGATGAAACCTCTTTGTTATCTATGAACAATGAGTGTCCTCACCCCAATTTACTGTAAGTATAGAATGAATTTTCTGAAAATTTACAAACCAACCTGTTAATTAGTTTATGATTCAAATATAGCCCATGTCACAAATGAAGTAGTTGTTACCATTTGATAGCTGTTGAATACGTATGGGAACAAAGATGGTGGTGTCTGTCCAGGTCCCAATGGATAGATTGTTCACATCACAATTGGCACTATATGACAGTTTCATCAAAGGGCCCAATGACGGAATTACTCTAAGTAGTCCCTTGATGGTCATTTTTGTGGGGAAACCTGCACAGCTGCTTCCCCTGTTATGGGATAAATTACAGAGAATTTCAGTTTCTAGGACTATCAGCTGAGTTTTAACAGCACTCAATTCACTGAGTTTTTTAGAAAAATGTTTATTAAAAACAAAAATTTATTTTGCTAACAGACTGACCCACTCCAAAACTGTGCATTTTAATCGATGAAACTGATCTATAGAGCAGATTAAAAGGCAGCTGGAAGCCACCATCCTTACAAAGCACTGAGTACAATCAAAACATAGTCTATCAACAAGCTGAGAGAAGCAGGCATGAAAGTCATAGACAAATCCACAGATGTAATAGCTGAATTATTTCTATTAGTTATAACGTGTTCACCTTTCCTCTTCCAGACAGGATAATCCACTGGGGTGAGGGGTGTTTTTACTGGTTTTTTTTTTAAAGAAAAACATTAGCTCTAAGGAGCTGATTTATTTATTTGTTTTAAACTAATCAGAAGTTTGTAGATATTCCAAAAAGCATTTTATTCAATAGGGTGTTCTTACGCATTTACCATCCACTAACATGTTATGTGCACAAGCCTTCAGGGGCACAGCTCTCCAAATCACACCCTAAAAATATACATCAAACCAAACCCATAGGTGCACCCACACAGGTACTCTTGAAAACATGTTCAATCCCACAAAAGAATGAGTATTTAAAGCAATACATGTGGCACATTACCACAAACTTTGCAGAGGGTCCACTTCTGTTGCTGGTCCACATGCTAAATGACCATCCCGTTGCAGGACAAGCCTCACAAAAAGCACACTCACACTATACACACATGTATACAAACACTCTCCCCTACATCAGTCCTTGCCAGTATTTTGCCCTAAGGAGCTGTGTTACGTACAATTTAACTGGCTTCATGATGTCAGCTATGATAGGTCTCCTCTTTAAGTGGATGCAAGGTTGTCACATTGCAATGTTACATCAGCATGATACATATTTTGTTTAAGTTTCTTCATGTTACGGGGAAAAAGAGATATTGACCCATAGTCTCCTTCGGTATCCCCCATTTAACTTTGATGGTCCTGGCACATTCATATCTCTCACACTCACAAAAATTGGGCCTACAAGTTTACTCTAATTGCAAACTCAGCAGTAAAAAGTATCTGAAAGTTCATAAGATGTCACAATAACCTATAACAACAAAATGTTGATGGCAAAAAGTATGAAAGGAAGACAAAAAGACTCAGTTAGTCCAAACTAAAAGGCCTACCTATATCACTGAAGGACTGTGAAGATCATGCTTGATAAAGAAGAAAAGTATGGAACCAGAAATCAGTGAACCAAAACTGGTGTGCCAGATATTAGGTTTTAACTGGTGGACAAAATAATGAGGAGATGGGCTAGTCCACTCACCATTCCCTTTGTGGGTCCTTAAAGAAAGAGATGTTGGGGAGACAAATTGGCTATTGGAGCAAGCTTCACCATTATGGCTGCCACCCCCACCATCTCCTGGGACCCTGGGCCTTCGTCATCCTGATCCTGAGAGATGTTCTGACCAGCCCCGCCCAGAATGAGGGACACAGACAACACTGCCACCACCACAGGCTCCAGCTGAATCCCAAATACTATCTGGGAAGAAATGGGAGCGGACCTTAAAAGCAACAGCAACAAGAACAGCTCCGTCCCATCTCAACTAACTTTTATTTCCCCCAAAGTGCAGTTACTACCATCTTTGATACCGTCTAAAACTGTCACACAAGGGGTTTTTCTTTCTAAATAGAAGGCGTACTTAATACATTACATTTCAAACGCTTTACCTGATTTTCCTTCTTTTCTTTATCTTAAATAGAAGTTTTAAAGGGTTTTTAATGCTGTGTTTGTCCTGATACTAAGCAGGCTGAAGTCTCTGTATACCAAGCCCTGGTCCTTGTTTAAACTGTTTAATGTTGGACAGTGACTGGGTTATGTTATCACTTTTAGCTCCTGTATTCTATCTAAATTAATATAACATACACACACGACACACCCCTAAATCTCAAGCAAACAGTAAAAGAATGAGGGTTTTGTTTGGTTTTTTTAAAGCTCCAGGAGGATGGAAGCGGAAACTGCAGATTCAGCACACACGGGTTTGAATCTTCCCAGGGGTTTCTCTAACAAGGTACATGATCTCAAAAAAGAAGCAATGTGAAAATGTATTGCTGTTTTATGTTCCCTAGTTAAACCCCCTATGTGAAATCTCTTATCGTAATCAAGGCAGAATTTCATTTCCTAGCCATCTTAATAGTAGCACTGCCTAGGAGAAAATGATAGAATCAGAATATTACAGTTGGCTACAAATTTCAGGGGCTTTTTCTCCTGTCTTTTCTGTTTGCAGTTTGTTAACCATATGCTAGTGCTTATCTTCACAAAGAAGACCAAAAGCTTTAATTACACAATATGATGCTGGCAAGTTGTACTTCAAAATATATCTTTCCATCTCTACAGACATATAGCTCTCTGAAAGGAACCTCGGCAGTTTTCCCAGTTACATGAAGCAGGCTCAGTGACAGGCTGCCAAGATGCAGTTTCTGCCAGCAGCTTCCAGTGATCTGCAACTTATCCCTCAGATCATGATAGCTGTGAAGATTTGGCAATCATTTGTTGAAACAGCTCAGAATAAGCAATGAGTGGGCACTTTTCCAGAGCTCAGTTAAACTTGAGGCAGCAGGATGGAGGCAGTGAAACACAGACTGGACCCTCAATTCTGAAATTACACATGAGATACCACATGGGAGGGTTAAGAACCATTCTTACAGCATAATCAGTCTACAACTACACAACAACTAGGACCAGCAACACATGAATCAAAGTATTTGTACTAACAGTTGCTGTGACATATTCCACCTCTGGTTTGGTATCTAAAGCAATAATATAATGCAAACTCTGTGCAATTCCAAGGCATTACATTCAAATAACAATTTTTCTGAAGTTATGTTTGTTTTTTCTAACATTGGGAATATCAGATCCTTGTTTTAAGAAAGGGCTTGTCTACAATGCCCTGCAGTTTGGACTACAAAATGTAAATAGCAGGGTGCTCCAAAGTCCTGCTCTATAACTCCCCCATGTGGATGCTGCGGGTACAAACTAAAAGGTTCCCAGTTTGTGTTAATGTAGTCCTTCAAACAGGACTAAGTTAATTACATAATGTCTATCAGCATTTCAGTTTATTCATTGTTCTAAAAAACAATGAGGAAAAAAGTCAGCGTTGGGAGGAGCTACAAAAGCTGCCAGCATACCTGCAAACTCCTTTACGGACACAAAATTCTATCACTGTGTTGCGTTTTAGCCAGATAAAAGGCCAGATCCACTTTCGGTCCAATCCAGTGCCCGCTTTAATGGGGCTCTTTCTATTGACTTCAGTTGGTACTGAATCCGACTTTTATAGCACTATTTTTTGCTAGCTTGGAACATAAGATAAAGCTTTTCTTCTCCCTCCCAACCTGACATGACTACTGTATCCCACTCTGTCATGGATGGGTATAAACTGTTCAGGAAGGACAGGCTGGGGTGAAAGGGTGGAGGAGCAGCACTGTATATAAGAGAGCACTATGATTGTTCTGAGCTTCAGTATGAAACTGGAGATAAGCCAGTTGAGAGTCTCTGCGTTAAGCTTAGAAGCAAGAACAATAAGGGTGATGTTGTAGTGGGTATAGACCACCAGACCAGAAGGACGAGGTAGATGAGTCTTTCTTTAGCCAACTAGGGAAAGTTTCCAGTACACAGGATCTGGTTCTCATGGGGGACTTCAATCACCCTGACATCTGCTGGAAGAGCAATACAGCAGAGCAGAGACAATCCAGGAAGATTTTGGAGAGTGTGGCAGACAACTTCCTGGTGTAAGTGCTGGAGTCACCAACTAGAGGCTGTGCTCCTCTTGATCCGCTGCTCACAAACATGGAAGAGTTGGTAGGGGAAGTAGAAGTTGGTGGCAACCTAGGCAGCTGTGGCCATGAGATGGTCGAGTTCAGGATCCTGACAAAAGGAAGAAAGGAGAAAAGCAGGATATGGACCATGGACTTCAGAAAAACAGACTTTGACACCCTTAGGGAGCTGTTGGGCAGGATCCTCTAGGAGGCTAATATGAGGGGGAAAGGAATCCAAGAGAGCTGGCTGTATTTTAAAGAAACCTTATTGAGGACACAGGAACAAACCATCCTGATGTGCAGAAAGAATAGCAAATATGGTAGGAGCCCAGCTTGGCTTAACAAAGATGTCTTTGGTGAGCTTAAATGCAAAAAAGAAGCTTACAACAAGTGGAAGCTTGGTCAGATGACTAGGGAGAATTATAGAAATACTGCTCGAACAGGCAGGAATGAAATCAGGAAGGCTAAAGGGCATTTGGAGTTGCAGCTAGCAAGGGACGTGAAGGGGAACAAGAAGGGTTTCTACAAGTATGTTAGCAACAAGAGGAAGATTAGGGAAAGTGTGGGCCCCTTACAGAATGGGGGAGGCAACCTAGTGACAGAGGATGTAATGAAAGCTGGGGTACTCAATGTCTTTTTTGCTTCTGTCTTCACAGACAAGGTCAGCTCCCAGACTACTGCATTGGGCAGCACAGAATGGGAAGGAGGTGAACATCCCTCAGTACTGAAGGAACAGGTTTAGAACTATTTAGAAAGATTGGACATACACAAGTCCATGGGGCCAGATGCAATGCATCCAAGGGTGCTAAGGGAGTTGGCTGATATGATTTCAGAGCCATTGGCTATTATCTTTGAAAGCTCATGGCAATTGGGGGAGGTCCCTGATGATTGGAAAAAGGCAAATATAGTGCCCATCTTCAAGAAAGGGAAGAAAGAGGATCCAGGGAACTACAGACCAGTCAGCCTCACCTCAATCCCTGGAAAAATCATGGAGCAGGTCCTCAAGGAATCCATTTTAAGGCCCTTGGAAGAGAGGAATGTGATCAGGAACAGTCAACATGAATTCACCAAGGGCAAGTCATGCCTGACCAACCTGATTGCCTTTTATGAAGAGGTGACTGGCTCAGTGAACGTGGGGAAAGTGGTGGACGTCATATACCTTGACTTTAGCAAAGCTTTTGATAGTCTCCCACAGTATTCTTATCAGCAAATTAAAGAAGTATGGGTTGGATGAATGGACTATAAAATGGATAGAGAGCAGGCTAGATCATCGGGCTCAATGAGTAGTGATCAATGGCTCCATGTCTAGCTGGCAGCCGTTAACAAGTGGAATGCCCTAGGGGCCGGGTCTGGGGCCAGTTTTGTTCAACATCTTCATTAATGATCTGGAGGATGGGGTAGATTGCACACTCAGCAAATTTGCAGATGACACTAAGCTAGGGGGCATGGTAGATAGCCTGGAAGGTAGGGATAGGATACAGAGTGACCTAGATAAATTGGAGGATTTAGGCCAAAAGAAATCTGATGAGGTTCAAACAAGGACAAGTGCAGAGTCCTGCACTTTGGACGGAAGAATCCCATTCACAGCTACAGACTGGGGACTGAAGAGCTAGGCAGCAATTCTGCAGAAAAGGACCTGGGGGTTACAGTGAATAAGAAGCTGGATACGAGCCAGCAGTGTGTCCTGGTTGCCAAGAAGTCTAATAGCATATTGCGCTGCATTAGTAGGAGCATTGCCAGCAGATCGACAGAAGTGATTATTCCCCTCAATTCAGCATTGGTGAGGCCACATTTGGAGTATTGTGTCCAGTTTTAGGACCCCCACTACAAAAGGGATGTGGACAAGTTGGAGAGAGTCCAGTGGAGAACAACAAAAATTATTAGGGGACTGACACACAAGACTTATGAGGAGAGGCTGAGGGAACTAGACTTGTTTAGTCTGCAAAAGAGAAGAATGAGAGAGAATTTGATTGCAGTCTTTAACTACCTGAAAGGGGGTTCCAGGGAGAATGGAGCTAGGCTGTTCTCAATGGTAGTAGATGACAGAACAAGGAGCAATGGTCTCAAGTTGCAGTGGGGGTGGTCTAGGTTGGATATTAGGAAATCCAAGGAGGGTGGTGAAGCACTGGAATGGGTTACCTAGGTGAAGTGGTGGAATCTCCATCTTTAGAGGTTTTTAAGCTGTGGCTTAACAAAGCCCTGGATGGGATGATTTAGCTGAGGTTAGTCCTGCTTTGAGCAAGGGGTTGGATTAGATGACCTCCTGAGGTCCCTTCCAACTCTAATATTCTATGGTTTGATGATTCTAAGATGCCGAGTGCTATAAATGTGGCATTCAACAGCTCAGGTTTCCCACGAGTAGCAATATCATCACTGACATATCTGGCTATTCTTTCCCCACTGATTGCATCAGTGAGCTGTTTTTAGTTGCTTCCACTTGTACTATCTAGCAGTTGAAGCTGAATCCTCCTCATGCGGTAGGACATTGCTTAGGGCACAAGCAAGGCTCCATCATCCCCATCTACTATGGGTACTCTTTGCATGTCCTCTGTGTTAAGCCCCATAAGTTTTCCCTCTTTAAGTACTGTTCAACAGAAGGATGTTTTCAGTTGGCCCCTTTTGCATGTTTCTCCAACTGCCCAATGGCTCACATGTCAAGGCAGATGCTCTGGTTTCATTCTTAACACATCCCAGATATGTAAATTTTTCTGGATAATTTTGGAGATAAGAAATTGTTGAACTCTAACGAATCTTGGCACTTATTAATTCTTTCATTTAATACCTAGTATTTTCCTTAGATATTTACTTCCAAAATGTCTGTATCTTTGGTGGCTTCCCAGCTTTCATATCCATATGTTACAGATGGAAATGACATTTGAGTTGAAGATTCACATTTCGGTCTTTAAGTCATAGATTTTCAATGACCAAATTTGTGACATCATCTTTTTCTGGTTTTCTTATTTTAAGTTTTCCTAATATAGCTGAAGCAATAAAACTATGCAGTATAATAAGAGTTAGAGGAATGAGACACTGCCTATGGTTTCAAATCTACTGGTGCTAATTAACTTAGATGCCATTGGTGGGGTGCTGGAACAACTTGTATACTGGGGGTGTTGAAAGCCATTGAACCAAACTATAAACCCTGTATATGATGGAAACCACTTCAAGTCAGTGGCAGCACCCCTAGTTCCATCAACTATGCCCCTGGTCAATTTGGCAAGGTGTATGCATCTGTAATCCTGGATGTAAGAGTTAATAGGCAGTGATTCAGCTATTGAATGAGGTGGAATTCTGGTATATTTATATGCTCACTCTACGCAGTTGTAGAACGGCAGCTGGGGAGTGAGAGAAGCTATTTTTATTTATTATTTTATTAAAATGCTGAACAATGCTGTAAAGATTTTCATTTAGATTTCAAAGAAAATGTTTACATTCTAATATTGAACTGAAGCAGTTGCTCTCCCAGCCTCTGATCTAAATGGCTACCTAGCCTCTTAATCTTGGTACATTGTTCTAGAAGTGGGTATCCAATCAAATATCCTCTGTAATGCTGAAGGGTTTTTGTAAGATGATTTTATATGAATAAAACTATTTCTGAAGGTGGAAGGCTGTTTCTTAGTATTCACAGTTCTTCTATGGCCATGCACCTTACTCTGTGACTCTCTAACCTCTGATGTTCCCAGATGAATTTAAAAGCAGGCTCCCTTTCAATTCTTTCATTTCTGTGTTTGCTTAACCATAATGGCCTGTTTATAGAACTCCCTTATGCAAACTCAGTGTATCTATTTAATTTCACTCCCTTATTTAATTTCAACCTGTCCTTAGCTACAGAGCTGCAACCAATGTCTCCATAATTAGTGCAATGTAATTAACTAATTGGTACAAAAACCCAGCTAGAGGATTCATTGTTAGCAAGAACACTAGCTGGAACGAATAGGCCTCTGCTAGCTCTTTTTGGAGGCACTTTAGTGATGGGCATTATTACAGCTCTGCTTTCCCCTAGGTGTGTGCTACTTAGAACAAGCAGCTAAACAATGCATTGTGAACTGCAGCCACTGGAATCAGTGGCTCCTGACCAGTCACAGTCCTCTATCTTGAGCCCATTTAAAGTCTGTTTTACAGTCAACATACAGGATTTCAAATATGGGATGAGGTTGACTGATGAGAAAGAACAGGAGAATAAGGGGAAATGGAAACTGCTTAGCCCATGGATTTGATTATAGGGTTAGGGCTTGCATCTGAAATTATGACATTTTGAAATGAAACAAACAAACACACCTTAAAGCTATATTTAGCTGTCTTTATTTGATGAGAGGTAAAATAAAAAAAACATTATAATCTGGTGTAATCTACCTCTAGATTCTGTTATTTTTAAAGTCTATCACTTGACATGAAATTAAATAAAATACAGTAGTCATTCTTTCTGCATGATCCTGCAGTGTTTTTTGCTGTTTATGGAGAGGAAGGTCAAAATAGCACAGTTTATTCCCATGGTTCTGCTGACATCACAGCCATGTTGGCTTGTGATCTATAAACAATGGGAGGAAATATATTTGTCAGGTGGGGAAGGGCAAGATTCTCATGGAAAGCTGGACATACTAAAGTGCTGACAACTCCCGGGGCTCAAATGTCAGGGCTCCCCAAATAATATGATTATCTTTTTTTTTTTAAATTAAAAAATATTAAAAAATACTAATGTGGAGTTCTTTTTATTTGCCTTCTGGTTTTTGAAGCCTTTGGGGTCATGTTTTAAAGCTTCCCTGCAACCACAAAGGCTACAAACTTACTTTAAAAAAAAAATTAAATCCAAGATTTTCATATAATCGCAGGACTCCAGACACTGGAGTCTTAAAGAACACACCGGATATTGTAAGGCTTGTAATAAAAATCACAAAAGCTAGCAACATAACGAACATAAGAGTACAATTCTGCTTCACCTCATTAGAAAAATCACATCTGGTTTGCTACAAATTAGGTTTAATTGTACAAACAATCCTAAATTTTACCTGCTGGCTTTACTAGCAAAACCACATTCAGCTTTACTGATTTCTAGCACTCAGAATTCTTTTGCAGGGAGAAGAGGGATATTTAGACACTTCTATCAATCTCCCTACCTCTCTTTATTCTTGTGTCTCCATTGGAGGTTTCTCCTGAATAGTAGTTTCAGTCTGTACCTAATGAAGGGAACTCAGCTTTCCATCCATAACATTATGATTCCTTTTGTTAAGATGTGGTGTCTATACTACTGTATTTTCTACTGCAAATGGATAAACAATTCTGTTTTAATCCTGCCTTTATAAACCACACCATTAAAATATTTTTCTTTTGTCTTGGAAAAGAATTAGCATTATGAGATTACCATGTATTCTTCACTACTGCTCCATCCTCCAAATGACCCACACACATCTCATATGGAAATTATTTAATTTCCCTTTTGAAAAGGTCTAATTATTTGACAAATTCTGATTGATCACCCAATGCACAAATTTGAGACCTAATTAGCAGCACCAGCTTTTCAATGTTTTTTTGTCAGTTAAAAAAAAGCCAACATTGTTTCATAATTAAACCAAATAGTAATTTTCTCAGATCAGAACATGGCTATAATTGCTAAGGAAACCAAATCCTTCAGCTCAAAGTGATTGGAATAGATTTTAAGCACTGTAAAGGAAACAGGCAATGAGCCATAACAGACCCATAGATTCTATGCACAGAAGATTAGGGATTGAATCTGAAAAATTACAACATAAAAATTGAACCATCTTTCTCAGCAGATCTGCCCCCCTTGTATATTTTAGAGTTATGGGCTACCTTTATGACACAAATTATTGTTTACTGGCTCTTACACGTTAGCCCTGCAGAATCAATGAGCCACATTCTATTCCTTCTTGCATATTATCCACAGATTTATTTATTAAATTCCATTTAATAATTCCTGTGCAACCCCTTTGCAGGTAGCTCCATAGCTGATCTTATTCCCAGGCAAAAAATGTAGTTAAATTGGATCTACGGTTAAAAGTGTTGGTTGGGATTTTGAGGGTAAACCCTTTCCCCCAGCACTACAGGGATATCCTGTTTATCCCCAAGTCAAACATTATAAAGGCAAGAAACACAGTTAAGGTTATATGTAAAAGAAATCCAAATATGTGAAGGTAAGAAATACACAGTTAAGGCTCCCAACAGCTGTATCAATGTCCTACAGTGAAACCATGCAATACCCATACAATTAATTTCCCCTCATGGCATCACCCTGGGTTGGTGGAATGCTAAGGAGTCAGTGAGACCACCAAGATGGTGATGGGGGGAAGAGGGATTGGCAAGCACAGTTTGGGCCTGTGTGTGGCCAACGTGGTTCTTTTCCCCAATCTGGATAGCAATTGGATTCTCTATTTGTTTCCCCTACCCTGCCCCTTTGCTGCATTTGTCTTCCCTTAACATCCTTCCCTCTGTCTGTACCTCACCTACAGAATCAGAAAAGCTAGAGACAAAAAGACCTATTAGGTCATCTGGTCCCTCCTATCTCAGCCAGTGAAGAATTGTTCCCAACAGTCTATTCCCCAGTAATGGCATAGTCTTTTAGATGGTACAAATTAATGTTTCCATGCTCTCCATTGGGAGATTGTGTCGCAATATCAAAGCCTGATACATCACTCACTGAAGCAATTGAAAAGAGTCCTATGAACTTGAATGGCAGTTAAACACATTAGTTATTCTAAATTTTCCTTAATTTCACCCATTATTTCACATATCAGATTAAATTATTCCTCCTGCTCCTTGGTATTTACATACTCCAGGTGTCTGTTGTCAGTCATGTTCACCCCCAATCATTCTTTAGCTGAGGAGAGCTATAGCTCTTTAAATCTTTCTTAAAAAATCAGTCCCTCCAGCCCCCTACTTGTTCTTAATGCTTTAGAGTGGAGGAAGCAATCACCCCTGGGAGGGGTAGGGAGCAGGCTGTTTCACGGCAGCCTTCTCCCCGAGTGTTTCCATTTAAGTTCTGTCAAGGGCTCCACAGGAGAGACATGCTGATTCAATTCATCCTCTGACCAGCCTGATCCTGGTTTTGCCCACATCGGGAGCTGTGCTGACCAGCTCCATGCAGACTTGCTACCAGTGGGAGACCACACAGCATGTTTCACAGGTGAAACCATGTGAATCTGGTTCATGGTCCATTCTATACCCACTTCTCCTTTAAATCTCCTTCCCTCATCTGGATCTTTTGTTCTGATACCTGCAGACAACAGTGTTGCAATCAGAAGAGTTTCATGCCATTATCCATCTGCAGTGGACAAAAGTAGAATAATGAGTGATTTGAGGATCTGAGACTTTAACTCTGTGGACAGCTTCAGAGCTGGCCTTAGGGGAAGGCAATCAGGTGTCGCCCTGGGCACCAACTTCAATAGGTGAGGTTTTCCACCCTATGTGACAAAACACCTTGGGTGAGCCCTGGGCAAAGCATTTCTGCACCTCAGCATGATGCCACTGTGAACACCAGTTGTCCCAGTCAGAAAATCTGCCACCATTTGGCCCATTACTGAGCGGCAACTGAGAAGAGAGCATTTATTCCTGATGGGAAAATAGGAATTATTATTTAACATGATGTATTATCGTATATAATGCTAATCCCATAGCAGAACAAAACATGGGAAAATATACACCTGCCATGCACATGCTTATTGCAGGAGCCACTAGTTGCAAGAGGGCTTAGGGATCACCACTAGGTAAGTGGGGTTCCTTAGTAGTGGCTTGTGAAGGCGTGTGGGACATTGCATTAGTGATGGGAGATGAGAGGATGGGTGCCACACCTGGAGCTCTCCACAAAGATATGGGGAAAAGGAAGAAAAAAGTGAAGGGCTGCACGCTCTCCAGAAACATCTTTTGTAGGCCATTGAGGGCTGCTCTGTGAGATCTGGATAGGCATTTAGTTCTCCAGGATCTCTGTGGGCCTCAGATTTAATAGCTTGTGTTGCTTAATATTGACATTAAGTCAACATGTTGTAACAACGTGCTTTTAAAGAGCAACTTGACTAATAAGAGGCATGTTGAGTACACTGAAACCAATAAATAGCTTTATAATATGGCATGAAACAAATCACTTCAAACCCCAACTGAGTAAAGAGTTTTCAGCTACGTTTGTATTACATTGCACAGAGGCTCTGCATTAGAAGAGGTCATCACTGGATTCCTTTTAAAATAATACATAGTGAGAATTCTTGTGCCTGATTCTCTTCTCACCGGTCTCCCACCAATGGAACTCCACTTACTTCAGTAGAGCTATTCCCTATGTTCACTGGGTGAGCAAGTGGAGAATCAGGTCCCCTGCCTCATAAGTCTCTTTAATTTAATGTGTTCGGGAATATGTGAGTGGTGGTGCCATGTAAACATCCTGGGCCTGTGAATTTGACTGAGCCCCCAGCAGCTGTTTGGGCTTAGGACAGCCTTAGGGGCTCCCTGTTGCATTCAGCTGCTAGCAGGGGCTGTCTGAATTGATTGGGCTTGATAATCTTGCTGCCTCTAAATTCCTCAAGGAGCCTGACAGCGAGAGCTCTTTCTTTGTAAGTACAATTCAGTCCAGTAGCATTTATGATTAATATAATGAAGCCTCTGCCACGCCAGCAGCACTAGGAATTGATGCTGTGTGTGCAGAGAAAAGAGGTGCTTCTGACTAAGTCTCTCTTCTGTAACAGTCTTTGCCTTCTTTATCCATCAAGCCCAAGATTAGACTGTCTCAAATGGAAAAGGCTGTCAGGCTTTCACTTGGCTTAATCAAAACTTTCATCACATACTGGCTCATCTAAGTCTGATGTTTCCAAGGGCTGGCTGTTCAGTTTTCGGTGAAAGTCAGAAGAATATCATTTTAGCTAGTTATTGACTAATGGTAGAACGTTCAAAAGTTGTCAATGGGTCTGAGATGTCCAATAACTGAGGTGCTTCCAAACTTTTTATCCTAAATCTACACTGGACAACAAAGATTTTGCTTCCTGAATACTTTTGGGTGTAGCTTATGGATTTTGGGCTGCTGTTTACGAAATTTCCCTATCATGTACTGTTTTTTGAAATCGCCTATATTTGTTATTTCAATTCATAATTTAAGTCTATTAAAATGTTGCCCACAATGTAAGCTGAAAAGTTTTCTATCTTGTTTCCAAGCATGCCTGGGCATGCAGTGACACTACACCTAGTGCAGGCCACACAACATGCAGTGGGAATGCCAAGGCTTAGGCAGGGCGAATGGTGGCAGGACAGGCTGTAGAAAGGCTATAAAAGCATTTCACACACACTGTTCTATGCATTGCGTTTATATCAGTTTGCATTCATGTTGATGCGCATGCTTTATGCGTGTAGCATATTGTGTGTACTCACAATAATAAAGCAATTGTATTTTCAGAAGGATTCGTGATAGCAAAATGTCTCTCCAATGTCGCAACAGCTGCGATATGTTTCTTGGCAACTACAGAGCACCAAACTACGTGCAGTGGTTAACAACATGTTTCAAGTATACAAAAACCACGAAGTGCAACTTGTCACTAAAGATTAATTTTCTGCATTCGCATTTAGACTTCTTCCCTGCAAATCTTGGTGCAGTCAGTGACGAGCATGGTGAAAGGTTTCACCAGGACATTGCAATCATGGAAAAACGGTATCAGGGCAACTGGAATCCACCAATGCTGGCCGATTATTATTGGACACTTAAATGAGAAGCCTCAGACATGAGTATAAATGCAAATTATCAACAAAACATTTTTAGCTCAGTTGAACTATTGCAAAGTGTTATTACCATTATGCGATTAAACACATTACATTCAATAAAAGTCAATTTCTTGTTTCTCCAAATTCCTACGTGATACAAGTAGACTGAAATTATATTTGTGTTCAGCTTCAAGCGGCCTAGCATAATCAAAAAAAACTTCTGAGGAAGCAACACTTTCCAAAAAATTTTTGTCCAGTGCTATAACACTATAACCATCTTCTCTTCTCTCATATCACAATGCTCTTGTACTTGAAGGGGGCTTAGCATCTGGTGATACCTTCCCTTAGGAGGTTTAAAAAAAAAAACATACCAACAAAAAACCACCCCTAACTTCTGTTACAATCTAGTGCATACCAGAAGTAAAATATAGTATTTTTATGAGGTCCAGGGATAAATGCAAGTGCATTTGTCCACTCTGTTACTGCATTGCATTCAGAATGATCTTAGTCCTTTTTTCATATATTTGTAAAAAAATTAAAATTACAAAAAATGATCTTTGTCATAGTGGGATATGAAACAGAAACAGGTCCATTCTTTTTTTTGCCATCCATGTCTCTCCAATATATCTGTACATCTTTTAGAAAACACAACAAGCTGCATTTTTTGTACCATAGCAAGGGTTAATACTTACTTGCTAATGAAAAAACAGGTACTTCTTAGGAATGTTATCCACACATTTAACAGTCCTCTCAAGTAGCAAGGTTGCTGTTTCTTAACTGAGTCAGTGTAGCAAGTAATGTGTCAGTTTATATCATAGCACTGATGTCTATGTGCAGGGAACCAATTTCACCCCATGGGCAAACAGATGAAGAGCATGGAATACTGGGGGAATAATGTGTTATTCTATACCATTCTTACAAGCTCACAGAGTATGCACATTGGAGATGGTTGCAAGCACTCACTGAAATAAACTGATTCTCTAAACTCAAAAAACAAGCAATGGAAATATATAAATTCCTGTTACTGGTCCTTGTTTACATGAACAGTACCTATGCTATGCAGGAACACATCATTAAATTATTGACAGGTCCTACAGCAAAATACTATTTAATGAGATTTATGCTGCTACAAATCATAAGGAGATATCTCTAGAGCAACAGTGCAATCAGGTAGAAAGGAAGAAGGATCTTTATTTTATGAAAGCTGGAAAAGGACTTCATTATTGCCAAGAGAGCTAGACTAGTAAATTAATAATGGAAAATTTCCCTTGTAGCCTCTTTTTAAAAATATGAAATTAAAAATAATTTTAATAAGGGCAAAGAGGTTCTTTTCTCCACCCATTGCTCATTCCTTAGCAGTTGAAAAACTGGCTGTGACCTACATTCTGCAGAACTACTATTGTATTTTGCAGCATTCCAGTGCAAGACAGTGATGGTGATGCAGCAGTTTCATATGATTTAGTGAAACCAACAATTTTTTAACTTGACTATGACAAGTAATAAGACAGCCAAGTCAGTATTCCCTCTTATTTACTAGGATATTAATGAAAATTCACTGTATGCTATCCCTATATTTTCAATTGTCAGCGTGCTGTAGACTCGAGCTGAAAATGCATAAATATTATAGAAGCCTAAAATTTTGCAGCTGGCTAGGAGAAAATTGAAGCTTTTGCACTGGGGAAGTTTGATGTTAAAATGAGCAGCAGTGAAAGAGTTAATACCCCACTGATGTGAAAAGGACAAGTGTTTTCAGGATGTCTGCAGACTCAGGCAGACAACAATTAATCTATTCACATTCACATTTCCTTTGAAACTAAAAACTTAAAAAACAAAACAAAACAAAAAAATTAGAACCTAGAGTCTAATTCTCCAGCAGTAATGGATTCCATGGCAAATTCCAGAGTCACAGAATGATGCAATACACAAGGTCCTATTCTTCTGTTAACAAGTTGCAGAATAGCTCAGCTTTATGCTCTTTTTCTGCCCCAGCATATATATTATTCAAATACAGTCAGTAAAAAGTAAATAGTAACTGATCATTTCAGTATGGCCATTCTTTATCTGTCCTTGCCAGGTTGTACTGCTTGCTAGGGAAACCCAGTGGGCCAAATTCTCTGCTGGCATAATTCAGTATGTCTAGCCCACTCACTTGGGATGCTAGGGTGCCAGCTGTAATTCTGTCTACTCTGCTTCCTTTGGATTTTGAAAATTAGATTGAACAGTTCTAAGGGAGAGAGACTGAATAATCATATAATTTCTATTTGTAACACCGGGGATTACAGCTGTATACAAACAATTGGGTTCTAGGCCCTGTTATATCCCTGTGCTAATGCAGAGCCCAGAAAATGGGGGGGTTTGGGGCCTCCATATCCTGGTGCTGCCAGGGCCAATTCAGCTCCATAGTGCTGGTTAAGGCACTGAGGGTTGCCTTAATTTGAGCTCTGGATACCATGGCCTGTATCGGCATTATAGCAGCCACACAATAGCCAGGGTATGGGAATAACTTAGCCAGGGCTCTTTCCTACCCCAGCAATAGAGCTTGTTGGGAATTTCCATTAAAGTTTATTCTTTTAAAATGGAAAATATAGTTTCTGCAACACTAACATTTTCTGTGGCAAAGTTTCAATTTTGCCAAAATGTTTAGATTTTCTAGGAGGAAAATTAAAATAAAATATTTAGTTCTGGAATAGATTGACCCAAACTAAACGTTTTGGTTTGTCAAAATGAAACATGTTTCATTTCATTTCAGGTCAGTTTGACATTAATCTGCGTTCGCCTGAGTTGCCATGGTACCTCATGGGAGTTATAGTTTCGCTGCCCCAATTCTCCCCAGTGGGCAAGTCCTGAATGGGGTTTATAGACCCCATTACACATGGAAAATATAATATGGCTAGTGTGAGCCCATTACAGTGAAGAGGGAACGCTAGCCCAAACAGCAGGACTCTCTCCTACTCCTTTCAAAAAGAGTCCCACATTAATTTGAACAGAGATGAAGCTGAGGATATATAATGCTTCAGTGGCCAATACTCTTCACCTATAGCACTGAAACATGGCCCCTCACTGTCAAGATTAAAAAAGCTTGATACCATTCAGATGAAGCATCTTTAAATGATTAAAAATATCAAACATTATGAATTCAAATTGGACAGAGATTCATTTTCTAACAAAACCAGTCTCGTGCTCTCAACATTCACCAACACGCTCTGATGTGGTATGGTCATCTGCTCTAAATGCCTAGCAACTTCCCTGCGAAGATCATTTTCAGCCCAATGAAAACAGAATTGAAAAGATCTCCTGGAAGATCTAAAACATGTTGGCTGGACGGAATCAACAGTTTGCCTGTCCTTCACAGGCATGCTAGCCCATAACACTCCAGATTTGGCTTAGGACAGAACTCCATGGAGGTGCATAATGCGTTCAGTGGCCTCTATCTGTCCAAACTACAGCATGAGATCTAACTAACTAACCTGGACAGGGACCACGGAGACAGGCAGAAGAGACTTTGGTTTAACATTTCCTTTGAATAATGGCATTCTCTTCCCAACTCCCGTACTGCACTTCAGTATTAGGGATTAATTTAAACCACATTCAAATTTAAAAAATCTATTTACCCTCTCTCTTTATGATACTTTAAATCCTTTTGAGGTCTAGATTTCTTCCTGCCATGATGCTGGTGAGAGAGTGCACAGCTGCAGTAAGTGTTTACTGAATTTTCTGTTAGTTTTTCTCTAGCACACTAGAAAGTTGTTCTTTAAATTTACTACTGAATGCTGCAAATGAGCCATGGAGAACTTTAAGAAATGTTCAATTTATAAACTTTTTAAGCATATAAATTCTATATATTTTTTGGTTTTCCTTCCCTTGTTTTTTATCATTAGGGACATATACATAAAAAGAGGATATTTTTACCCTCTCATGAGCCTTCTCTGAAAGCTTCCAATCCCTCAGCTCTAACATAGAGAATTAAAATGTTACAGTAAATAATTTAGTGTTCCAGTCAAGAGCAGAGAGAACCAAATTTCCTAAATTCTCTTCTGTCAGAGGGAGCGGGGGTTCAGATCTTAAACTCTGAAAATCCCTAGGGATCTACTAGAGGCCAGGTTGGTCTTCACACAGGTTTTGTGTCTCTTGTGTCTCCAGCTCTGTGGGTCCCTACCTCTGTGACCAAAAGCACCCCTGTATTCATACCTTACACAGTACTGTAATAATCTATATGCAAAATATACCTTGTGAAGTATTTAAAAACTAATAACATACAGAAAATAGATATTCTTGTGTAATATATGTACAATGTGTATTAACAGTTATGAACATAAACTGAAATTATGACTAAAGTGCGCTTACTAGATAAGTCTGGGAAGGGGATAAACCTGTTTCTCAAAGACAAAGGACAAGTTGACGCCTTTCACCAGATGCCATCAAAGTTGACTGGCAATCATGTGTCAAGTGGCCATTCTTTGGCAATGAAAGGGGGGAGGAACAGATCAGTCTTAATTTTAGCAAACAACATGGAACCTCTTCCACCACTAGACTCCATGTCTCCTTCCTTGTATCTGGAATTAAGTTTAACTAGGGGTAACCTTCAGGAAAATGCATTTCAAAGGATGACTGGACTATACAAGAGAGGGGCAAAAACACCCGAGGTTCTCTCTCTTTCTCTCACCTACGAAAACAAATGGACAACGCTTTTGATTTTGGGAGAGATCCAGACCGGAGAATTTGGTCAACTGTGTTGCTGGGAACCTGTGGAAAGGATTTTACCTTGAAACAAGTCTGGCTTGTTAAGTTTTAGTTTCTAGAAAGTGTTTTATTTTTATTTCTCTTGTAACCATTTCTGATGTTAATACTTTATCCTTGTACTCACTTAAAACCTATTTTCTTATATTTAAAAAAACTTGTTTTATTTTTAATCTAAACTAATCTAGTGTTGTGTTTAAACTGAGCTGTTTGGTAACTCCAGTGAAAGTGGCAAACTGTTGAATATTGAGTTTTTACAGGGGTAACAGACCTTAATATCTCAACTGTCCAAGAAAGAGCTGGACATATTTTGGGGAAAATTAAGGACTGGGAGTGTGTTGGGGTAACCCTGTAAGTACTAACCAAAGTTGGTGGACGCTAGAGTGTGGCTGGTGTGTTGGAGACAGGCTGCTGAGGTTAGAGTGGCTGGACAAGGGGTGCAGCTATACCCAGACATTTAGCGTGTGCCATCCCAGACTGCAGGCTGTTTAGCTGTGGTTGGGAGCTACGACAGCAAAGCATTGTGAGGCACCCAAGGTTGCAGGGCAGGTGGTGACGCAGTCCCTCACTGGTCTAGATTACACCCCTGATGAGGTTGATCCTCAGGGACAGTTCTGTGGATACCTGCCTCCCTCTGCTTCCTTTGGAAATATGGCTCCAAAGGAAAGGATCAGCCAGAAACAGCTCTGCCTTTGGCTATCCCTGAACCCCAGCTGCCAAGAGGTGTGTGAGGGGTTGGTGGAAAGAATGGAAGGAGGCATAAGTTTCACATTACAGAGGAGAACACAGCCCTCAGACTATATTTCCTTCAACTATTTCCCCTGGGCTTTGGGATAGGGGGACTATCTGGAGTGGGCTAGGCCTGCTCTTTCCTACTGTGTTCTCTCTAATTATGAAGCTGGAACATTGCAGAACTCCTAGAAAAGGGACTTCTGCAGGGTTGAGGAAAATGGGGGAGGGCACCACAATGATGGCACACCCCATTGCCTCCATTTGTCTGTAAACAAACCAGTAAAAGGTTTTGTGGGTTTTCCATGTAATTGGACATGGACTTGTGGAATGGGAAGGAAGACATTGAAGATCTACTCCTCTACTCTGGAGGCAGGAGGATCACAGGGGAAGAAGGTGCTGGTTTTCCTGTGTCTTCCACCCCCTTTCTCCTGGAGACAGGAGAGGAATAATGCTGATGTGGGCCACCCTCAACTTACTACTCTCTGAAAGTAGCATTATGGTGGGCTGACCTGTCCCCTCGAGATACCTCGCCTTTGTCTTTTCTCCATCATCCCCTGCTAGAACACCCCTTCTCTCATGCAAGCAGAGATTCTCACACCCTTCTAATGCACCCAGGAGCTTTAGACACCCTGCTCTCCATGGAGAGATACACCTTCTTTGAGGGAAACCTTCCACCTTCTTTGAGGGAAACCCTACACAAACTTTCTCCTATGAAACACCCAGCACCCTCCTCGAGACATATGCTTCCATCAGAGCATTTCTACAGCACTATCAGAGACATGAGGAAAAATCCACTCACTCCTTCCACTGTGACGGGACCTTCTTGTTCCCCTTGAGAAGGAGGAATCTTTTCCTGAACTGAGCTTATTTAAGTTTAGGAAAGAAAGAAATAATATTTCACATAAGCAACATCAAGATGTTTCCATTTTCAGTATTTGTGGTGTGGTCTAAGAAAGCACTAATATTTGTTTAACTGTTATGAAGATGGACAAATATTAAACAGGATGAAGAAAACTAAGCCACATTCTGCCCTCATTTAAATCAGTAAAATTCCATTCACTTCAGTGGAATTACTGCAGAGTTACACTGGTGTAGCTGGGAAAAGAATATGGGTCAAAGAGAAGGAAGTGCTCAAAGCTACAGCACACAGATTGCTCTAGCTGAGACCAGAACAAAAGCTACGCACTAGACATAGCACAGCCAAACACACAGCTGAAATGAGTGAAAAATTAGTTCTGTTAGCCTTAAATAGAGTTTATTAAAACACTCAGTTGTGGTTTTTTCACTGAGACTCCCAGTGCCCACTGTATTTCTGCTCTTTAAATACAGCGCTAGAATGAAACAAAACCTTGGCCTCTGCTGAGGGAACTTACTGACTTCTTGATGATGTCATCAATGCAGTGCCAATTGCAGATCACTGATCTGAGACTCCAAATACAGTACACCCTTATTGGGGGACCTTGTTTAGCACACGGTGCAGGTTTACTTTTTGTGCAGAGAAGCCTGAGTGATCTGTTATTAACTAGGAAAATCTAACTGGGCCCTGTCACGCGGGCTGCATTAGGAGGGGGGGGGGGGCATTTGTGTTATTTGACATTAATATGTCAAAATCATAGTGATTCATGTGAAACATACCATGTCAGGTGCTGTTAGAAAGGTTATAATGTGCTGAGTAAGAAGATAATACTTGTGTTCATGTGTGATATATGTGAGGAAAGTTATGGAGATCTTTGATATCCCTGTATTTCAAACTGTGCTGTGGAAGACACACCCCAGACAGAGAGGCGGCAGGACAATAGCTTGCTTAATAGCCCATTCAAGGCCTTATCAGAAGCCAGAGGCCCGGGAAGAAACTAAAGGCATACCTGAAGAGTTACCAGGATTGGCCCATGTGACTATGGACTTCATTTTGGTTCCAGTAAAGTTCCACAAGCCACATGGCCAGAAACAGAGGGTATATAAGATCAAACCACAGAAACCATTTTGTCTTCGTCTTGGTCTTTGCCTTGTGTCCTTGTTCCTGTCCAGCTGCGGACACACCTCTGGATTAACACACTTTGCAACTGAACTAAAGGACTTAGACCCATCCAGGTACTGGATGTATACCAGAGGAACTATACAAGCCTGCAACTCCACAATTGTTCTAGAAACCTGATGTATATGGACTTTTAAATCATCTGTATGTATCTGATTGCTTTAAGCCTTTAACACTTCTCTTATTGTTTGTTTTTCTTTTACTAATAAACCTTTAGTTTTAGTTACTAAAGGATTGGCTGGCAGCGTGGTATTTTGGGTAAGATCCAAACTTATAGTGAACTGGTACTGTGGCTGGTCCTTTGGGATCAGAGGGAATCTTTTAGTAAAGAGCATAGAGTTAAAGCAACTGATCTCTTTACTGGACCTAGTGTCAGTTTGGGAGCCAGAGACTGAAATGCAGTAAAGGGGGCTGTGTGTATTCGCACAGTGGCTTCTTGATAACCAGTGTGGGGGAATCAGAAGCACTGTTTGTGGCTGGTTGGGAAGTCTGACTGTGGTGTCACCCACCAGTGCTGGGAGAATTTGCTCTCCTTTTGCAGCCTGCCCTGACCCTGGCATTATCAGTGGGCTACCCTGGGCACGGACGGGTTACAGGCCCAACTCTCTTTTTTGCACTCAGTCAACTGAGTGTGTGATAGGAAAAACAGCATGTCACTAATGGAAGTAGGGATATCAAGTAAAGACAGTGTAAACCTACACAAAGCTGGCAGATAAATTCTCAGCCAGTACTGGCGATGGAGGTTATAATAAGCTTCTCATAGTCTCTAAGCATTGTAGTTATTCAAGAGTCATTCTACCCTGAAGAAACAGTAAGCATACACTAAATTAATTTTATGTAAGATCCCTTCTTTCAAGAGTGGCATTCATTACGCAACGTTTTTTGCCTGAATACTAAAAGTGGCTATCACCTTGGAAAAGCATGAATCTGTTAGTGTAAATGAGTACATCATTTTAGGACTGATTCTACACTTCCAATTCAGAAAAACTCCCATGGAAACAAGAATAGATGATCAGGCCTTTTGAGAGAAATGTAATCCTGGAACCTTCAAAAAGTTTGTATTTTTGTGATCTTCATTAGTTTTCTAATACCAACAAGGGATTTGTTAGAGTCCATAACTCATGTACAAGTCCTTGACCAGGCTTCAGATGGGACTAGTACTGGCTGTCTTGTAACCTAGTACATTTTACCTTGCTGCCTCATGAAGTCCCTGCTTGAGCTGATGCAGCTCCTTTCTGCAGTGCCACTAGCGTTGCCAAGTCTAATTTTTCTGGAGGCTCTCAATATGTATGTGGGTGAGGACTCCAGTGGGCTAGACTTCATGGTTACTTTAGCAACTACCGGATAGTGTGATGGCATTTCTGACGCTATTCAGAAGTGGCCACAATCTGGATTTTGTTCTTAGTAAAGGATATGGAGGAAGAGTGTGGAAATTATTTGCTCATTATAGTCCAATAGCACTTCCTTTGTTTTAAGATGAAAGACATATTTGTCCCCAAAGACTAATGAAAACCATTGGATTTCAGAGGGCTGAGGAGGAATACTATCTGGCTACAGATGTAACCCACACCCAGTCAGTATGGTGCTCTGGGACTTCTAGTAGTGGCTTAGCCACATACAGAGGTGGATGAATCTGCTACAACTTTGGCTAACAGAGAGGAATCTTTTAGCTCAGGTACTAGAGTCTCATGTGTTAAGATTCAGAAGTCCCAGGTTTGATCCCTGTTGCTGATGACCCAGTGAGAAGCGTGGTATAAGTGTGTGTGCCATGGAATTACACAGGCAACTCTTTCAGTGGCCGGGTGGGATAGTCTAATGATTTACTGCCCTCAACAATTGATACAGCAGCCCCTAAATGTCCCATGCCTCAGGTATTTTCTCACAGGTTGACATATCCTTTCACTGACAGATGAGCCAGCATGGACGCTGGCTAAACACCCGTAATAGAAGTCTTGTTCCAAATCAGATTCACAGCAGCATGAACAGTTTCAGAAATCTTTTGCCATGGTTTTGCAGGAGGCAAAGAAGTGTTTTGTTGCTTCCCCCGTAGCATTTCAAATCCCAGCCACGCGAACTGCTCTGCTTAACGACCTGCTCAATCCAAGCTGTATGCATCCAGTGACAGAGTCACGTTTCTTGCTGTGAGAAATGTTCAAATTGTTTCCCAGATAATATCACTTGGAGCTAGACAACATTCTTTGCCATTATTGCAGCATGATCAGTTCTCATGGAAACAAATGCAGAACCTTCTGTTAGAGCGTGTCTGTGATACATGCTACAGCTGTGGAGCTCTGGCTGGGCCCACTATATGTTTTGTATCTAGTTTCAGAGGGTATAGGGAAGATTCATAAATAATAGTGGTTGATATCAGTTTTGCAATGGTTGTCTATGTTGAATCAGAATTACAATAAATAAATAAAAATAGTAACTTTTACTCACTGTCTAGCTTGATCTTTTCTTTTAGTTTTGCAAAGTTCTGTCTTATCATCACCTTATCTTATACGTATAGCTTTGGAATTTGGTCCTCTGCATTAGTCATATGCACCTTGTATGCTGCAGTGAGATATAGGAAAACCAAAGTCTTGGACTACCAAAGCAGAATTTTCAGCCATTTTTATTGGAGCATATTATTCAGAAATACATATCACACATGTTACTGAAAAAGAACAGCAATTTCCTGGCAGCTAAGCTCCAAGATCTTGCAGGATCTCCCACTGCAATAAGTACTGAGCCATCTCATTCTAACTTCCGAAAGGGTCAAATCCTTCTAGGATTTGATGCACAAAATTAAAAGACATTTAGAATTAAAGCTGACATGCAATCCTTGTCCTTAAGGCCTCCTTTCCCTGTTGAGCACAGTTAGTGCAGCAGTGAAGAACAAGTGTGCACAGTAGGTACACACCAATCGATACATGCAAATATGCCTCAAACAGTTAATTTAAAAGTTTACTATGTATGTAGACAGAACTTCCTTTCGTACTGTGCCAATGTACACATGGGGATCTGAGGTCTCAGTCACTCCATTATATCAGATCAGAGCTATTATGTTTACCCAGTTATAACAAAGAGAATTAAGCAGTTGTATGTATTTGTTGGCAGCTTACTCTTATTAGGATCTATCCTATACAGAGAAGTGGCAAGTAGCAAATATTGTACCTATTTATAAAAAAACTCCAGTGCAATCTTGGTAATTAGAAGCCAGTAAGCCTTATTTCAGCACCAGAAAAACTGGTTGAAACAATAATTAAAACTAGAATGATAAGACACACATTTGAACATGGATGGGTCTGATTTACAAAGATACTGAGAACATTCACCTTCCATTGATTTCCTGATACTTCTGAAAATCAGACGATGTAATGTGGACAAACCAGCATGGCAGAAAATAAGGCTTCTTGAATGTATTAGAGTTTTCCAACCAGGTCAATGAAATAATGGGTAAAGAGAATGGGGTGATATAGTTTATTTGGACTTTCAAATAGCCTCTCACAAAGTTCCTAACAGGGAGATAATAAGGAAGCAGTCATGGAATGAAAAGGAAAGCACTGTCACAGATCAGAAACTGGCAATGAGATAGAAAACAAAGAGTAGAAATAAATAGTTGATTTTGCCATAGTAATACGTTAATACTGGGGTGTACAGTGATCAGTGTTTAATATATATATATATTAGAGCTCTGGAAAAGGAGATTGTCATTGAAGTGGCAAAATTTGCAGATGACAAAATTATTTAGGTTAGTCAAAACCAAAGAAGACTGTGTGGAACTTCAGATAGATTTAACAAACCCAGGCACTGAGAAATGAATGGTAATGTATATTACATGGAATGTTTTGAAATGCTTTCAGGTCGTTGCATCCTACATTTACCACAGCCACTCAGGAAAAAGACCCTGACCTCACTGTGTGCAGCTCAATGTGCAGTGACAGCCAAAAAGCAATCACTATTGTACAAAGTATTCCATGATCATGTATAAAATAATACTGAAATTATAATGCCATTACATAGATTGATGGTATGCCCTCATTAGGATATGGGTTCAGTCCCAGTGACCCCATTTCTAAAGAGACAGAGCAGAAGTTGATGGGGTCCAGAGAAGGGCATGGAAAGAATTCTGTATGAGTAGAATTTGACTGGGGTTGTTCAGTTTACAGATGAGATTTATAAGAGGTATATGACAGAAGTATGCAAAATAACTGCAGGTATAGAGACATTAAGCTATGTATGCTCTCATAACACAAAGTCAAAAGGACATTCAGTGAAACTGAAAGGCAAAAAAATGGTGAATGGATAAAAGAAAAGACTGTGGAACTTAGTGCCACAAGACATTGCTGAATCCAAGAATTTAGTATTAAAAAAGATTAGACATTCATACATCAACAATTACATTAGATAAGAGAGATAAACACATATGTTTCAGGGCCCATAACAACTACTAAGCTACATGATAGGGAAGAAACTCCCTCTATAGGCAGATTTTTCCATAAATCGTCCGCTATGAAGTTTCATACACCCTCTGAAGCCTCTGATATTGGCAGAGAGGATACAGGACTAGTTGTAGTACTGGCCTAATCCAGAATAGCAATTCCTGTGTTGTTCGTAATTCATTTTGAGGCCTGTATCTGGCTCACCAATGAACAACTCCCTCAACTTTGCATGTGCAATAATCCATTTAAAAATATTAATAGTTAAGAGATGGGCTCACGTCAAACTCAAGATCTGAACATTCCTAAATTTTAGATCTGGATGTGTCAAACCCATCTCTTTTAATAATTTGGTTACTTTTGTTTTTTTGGAGTGTTGTCACATTATGTAAAAAAAAAAAAAAAATCACTCCTACAGCCTTTAAACTGGCCACATCCTGAAAATGTGTAAGAAAATACTCACTGAAATTTCATTCTATCTAGCCAGGTATTTAAACCAGGCTTATCATCAAGGTATCTTTGCATCTTAGATACCCAGGTTTGAAATCTCATGCACAAGGTAATAGTATGACATGAATTTCTACCCCTGTGTTATTTTTATGGAGTTTGGTAATAGTTTATAACAGCAATTCAGGCAGGCTCTGAAAGTGGGTTTAAAGGCATGAATATGACTATGAAAATGATATCTTGGTTCTTCCTCAGTCACTTACAGAATCAAGAGTACTCAGTTTAAAATTGAAAAGGAAACATTTTTCTAACTGCAGCCAGCACTGGAAGTTCAGTCTGGTGTATGACAATTGAATCACATTCCATCTGCTTTTGAACATCACCACAAAGAAATATAGGTACCTGAACTGTAGTTGTTAGTATTGCTGATGAGGAGTACAAGGTGAAAGAGAATGTACCTTTGCTTTTTCATGCCTAGATGGGGCTTTGCAGCAAAGACAACAGTAAATATTGGGCAGAAAGTTGGTACCCACTTTTGTGGCCAGTATACTGAATAACATTCTCTTTAACTACAGCAGCATTTACTAGGTATGGCTAGAGTTCACAATAGAAAGGAACTTAATTAAAGAATCCCAATTAATACACATTTCTGAAGGTGTAGGGACAAGAGCTTGCAAGTTCTGAGTTACTGCAAGCTTCTAGTCCTGTCCCTTGCTATCCCTTCTAGAATGTATGGCTCAGAAGCAAGTGGTGCTTCCTAGGCATAAGGGTATGTGTTTGTTAAACGTGTTAAGCCAATATGTTTTAAATCTCTAGCATAGGGAGGGCAAGTTGCATTTTAACACTTGTTTGAGTGAACCCTAAGGGAGGCGCTTACCTTTTACTCTACTATAATATATCCTTTGAAGCCACATGCTCCCTTCGCTGCAATGATTCCAGCCTCATAGACGAGCCTACAGAAAATCCCAGGCTGGCACCTGCACCTGAAATTCTGCCAAAGCACCAAGTAACCTGCCCAATGTGCCAGAGCCAGCACATTGTTTGCATACTTGCCAAACCCTGCTACTTTGCCTCTTCTATTGAGTTTCCATCAGATTTTGTGCATTCCTGTATTTTGTCACTGTAGTAGTTGTCTGTAGTTTAAAAATTAACAGATGATGATGGGGGAGAGGAGAAAATATTTTGCTCACCTCCAGATAGTAAGGATTCCAGTATCCCCAGAACAGCAGCTGCTGGCTGCCCCTGCTTTTCAGATGGATAACTCCACTGATCTGAATTACAATATCTCTAATTCACGTTGCAGAAGCAGAAAGCAATGCTTTAAAAACAGCTGTTATCATCTGGCATTTAGAATGCCTGCATAACTCACAAGTGGCTCTGGAGTTATTCTTCACAAAGGGCAAATAAAGTAATTAAACCACCCCACTGATATCAGACCAGGGATAAGAGGAGCCTGCAGAACAATTAGGGATAGGAGTATTTTCTTAAACCAATAGTTTCTCACATTAGCCCTGCTGGACCCCAGTGTATGGGGATCCTTCTGTGGCTGGAGTTCTGCTTTACCTTACAGATGCAAAAACACTGCTGATTGTTCCTCTTCTCTTTGTTTTCACCTCTGGGGAGCACGTAAAGCTTCTCATTCTCAATATTCCTAAAACTGCTACCAAATGCTACAATGATAATACTTCTGGACTAAATAGCCCTGGATTTCAACTGTGAAATAGTTCTCCTCTTAGGCACTGACAGGAATTAGAAATCACTTTAATGATGAAGATTAAGCACAGTAGTTTACCTGCTTTTCATCCTGCCTCCCCATGACCCATTTCCTTCCCCTCTTTTAGGCTGCTCTCTCTCTGCTGTAACAAAGTCACTTGGAGCTTTTTCTGTTTGCTCATCAATGATATTGAAATGAAGAATGGAAGTCATTTTGACCTCAGGCCTCTGAATAGAACAATTATTAGCATTCAAAGCGCACGCACACAAAAAACATCTGACCCTAAATGAACCCCACATTTTTTGTGTGGAATTTTGAGCATAGGAATTATATTAAATGGATATTGTCAACTGCTTTCCGTGCTGTAACTTTCTGTTCTCACCCATATTTTCATTGACTTACAGCTAAAAATACAGACAACCCGACCCTTCAGGCTCAATTTCATACTTATTCTTAGCTCTAATATGTCATTTATTTTTGACATTTGAAGAAAATCCATGAAGTTATTAAGATATCCAAGAAGATGGGGAGGGGGAATGGTGTTTTTCACATTTGCAGAAAAATGTTCTCTTTTGTGCTCTAACTCAAAAATGGTTTCATTTTAGATGTTCAACTACAGCTCGTGCATTGTACTTAATGGGGAACTGGGAAATACCCGGTATGTATTTTCCAAAGTTTGAAATAAACTAGTTCAAAAACCAAGTTCTAAGTGAGACTAGCATGCAACACATTATTTCCCTTTTTGATTTAACTGCACACATAGTAAAATTATTGAGAGAAACCACCATCAGTGTGAACAGCTGCATTTTAAAGTAAAAACAACGAGAATCCTGTAGCACTTTAAAGACTAAGAAATTTAATTCTTGCAGGCATAAGCTTTCATGGTCTGTAACCCACTTTGTCACATGCAGGGAATGGATATCGTGTGTGTGTGTGTGTGTGTGTGTGTGTGTGTGTGTGTACAGTCAAGGGGAAGGTACAACAATTGGGGGGGTAGGTAATAGCAAAGTCCATACAGTTAGAGTAGCTGAGGCCTATTCACAACTGTTGATTAGAAGGTGAGAATCTGTGAACAGTGACAATTACTTCTTGTAATGAGATAACCATTCCAAGTCCCTATTCAGACTCACTCTGATTGTGTCTCAGGAGGGCAAACAACATCTGTTGGGATTCTGCTACAGAGAAAATAATTTCCCTCTGTCCTAAAGCTTTTTCTTCTCATACAGGCATATCTTTAAATACACCTACTAAGGGGCCATTAGAAAAAATGAGAGAAAGGAGTGTCTTGTGATTAAGGCACTGCACTAGAGGCATGTCTACACAGCAATGTCAGCCTGGGCTCCAACTCAGACTTAAGCCCAAACGTCCATTCCATCCACACACAAATCTATGTGATTTGGGCCCTAGAACCCACCAAGAGGGGTGGGTCTGAGTCCAAGTCCCAGTGGGACTCAAGTCCAAAATGGATCATTTTGCAGTGTGGATGCAGCTTGAGTCTGGATCACACAGACTCATAAAGACTCTACCAACACAAACCCATGGGTTGGTGTTCCTATCCTTTTAATCCGAAACCAACCGACTCCGAGGAAATGGAAGCAACACACTGGTTCAAGTCTTGCGCTAATGGCTGCAAGATTTCAGGTTCAGTTCTACCCATGCCACATCCTGAGTCACCACCACAGTACCATGTCCTGCAAATCATGAATTCATTTGGACAATAGCATGGCTGTCCAGCCCATGAAACTGAAACATGATGCTAGTTGCACAGAGCAAGTCCTCCACTCTTGCTGTGGAGCCAAGTGCATGCTAACTGTGCTAGAAATGGAAAGGGAGAATGGGGAGCCAGGGGACATGCAGAAGTAGGGAATGTATTTGTTTGCACTCGTTTCATTGTTTTGCACTGTTCAATGTTTGTGCTATGCTCTTTACTTTATTACTGGTTTTGGTGTTGGTTTATTAATGGGGTTTCGAAGTTGTAATGACAGCTGACCAACCTGAATGTTTTAATATTGGATTTTTTTTTTTAAATACAGCCATGTTCACAAAGAAAGGCTTTATTTTATTTAAAAAGGTTATTCCATCACTGCAATTATATCAGATCATCTGTATTTCAAAAATAAAGACATGAAAAGGCACAAGTGTGCAATTGTATCCCAACACAATTTCTCAGAACATCTATTCAGATCAAACCATAACGGAAAGCCCCTATTCATGTCACACAAACCACTGTTCCCACCTCACCAATCCTTGTATAAACAGCCATCTCATCCGCAGTTAACAATTCCTGACAATCACACACTGTTCGTAGAGTAAGATGAGAGTACTTCATGGACTGTAAAAACTGCTGTACAAATACATGCATAAACATACTATTCTCCTCCGACCACTGGTCCATTAAAGTCCATAAATGTGGGTGCACAAAGCATTGCTGATTTCTGTAGCCTATGTGTATCCTATCCAGCTGTGACAGGTATCATTTCTGGCACAGTGTACTGGTACAGCAATTCATTACTTTCATAGATCTATTCAGGGGCAAACGGCTCACTTTTTGATTCACAAAGATTGTGAAGAGCTCAGAAAGCCACTACAATGTAGACAGCGCTGACGACACTGGAATCAAAGTGGTTCTGTAAACAGCACCAGTGGGATTTCAATCTGCCAAACACACATTCAGTCACTGTTTTACTGAGAGTATAATTAAACCTACTTTTGCCAGGGGCTTTGAGATCAGGATACAGTTTCATTAGCCAGGGCAAAAGAGGGTTCATGGGATCCCTAGCCAGAACAACAGTAAGGACAGTTACTCCATTTATGACATCATTCAGTGGGAATAGTGTCCCGGCCGGTCCAGGAAGGTAGGAGTTTATGCAGGCTTTCGTGGCCTTTTGCAGTTTATGTACTCAGGTGTTCCTTGAGGAGGGCAAACTATGGACACGAGTCCTATCCCATCAATGGCTCCAGTGCAGTTTGGAAATCCTATTATCTCAGAAACGGCAGTTACTTCAGGGATATTGTTTATATCTGTCTCTTTGGGGTAAATCACATGCCTGATTGCTTCAAAAACCTTCACCATCACTTTACCCACTGTTGACTTTACAACACCAAACTGGTTAGCAGTGGACTGTAGCATTCTGGAGTAGGCAGCTCCCAGACGGCTAATAGCAACCTGCTTCTGGACTGGCATGGATGCCCTCATGCATGTGTCCTGATGCTGGAGAGTGGGGGTAAGCTGCTGAAAAGCTCCAGAAATGAAGCTTTCTTCATAAAAAAGTTCAGAAGCCACCTCTGAGCATCCCAGATCCCATGATGATGTGATCCCACCAGTCTGTGCTTGTGGTTCTGCTCCATAAGTACTGGTCTACATAGGGGGCATCTGCAGCTAAATTGAGAGTTGTGAACAGCATGAGCCAGCTTAAGTCTGCCATGTCTATATCATGGTTCTCCTCCTTCTCCAACAAGTGCCTCTGGTGGATCAAAAAATGTCACTGAAATGTCCACCAGTGCCTCATAGAGCCCTGCCTGTTTCCTGAAATAGGAGTGAAAGCCCAACCAGGACAAGTTTTTCAAATGGTGACTCCTCCATGTTGCTGGCTCCTGTTGCCAGGAACGTGCAGATCCAAAAGATGACTTGGCAGGACATGTTGGCAGGCTGTAACTACTTCCTCTAAAGTGCAGCAGGATGGACAGTCAAGTTTTCCCATAATGCACCACAAACATTGGTTTAGTGTGCCTAAGTTGAGAAAGGTGCTAGGTAGCGTGGGATAGGCTGGTCTGACCTGGGTCTGTGTAGTGTAGTGTAGTGTAGTCAGTTTAAATACCTGAGTGCGAATGTGAGATCCGGGTCCAGACATTCTAAACCTAGGGTCAAATATTCAATGTGGATGCTCAAGCCCAGGCTTACAAACACAGCTTGCGGGTTTGAGTCCCACTGACCATTGCCTTACATTGCAGTGTAGACATATCCAGTATGGCCCTCAGGGTAGATCACAGCATCTGTTAGGGCTATTCTGATTTATGACAGCCTCCCCACTACTGTAAGAATTGCAGACCAGCTATTCTTCCACCCTCAGCAAGTCCCTATGCTAGGAGCTATGAGTGTAACAAGTGCAGTGTAAGGCTGCATATGTAAGTTCTACACTATCCCTGCAATAGGAGAATTCCATTGGGGACCACTCTGTCCCTTTCATGATCCTGTACAGCACTAGAACAATACACAGGAACCATAGAAAGGGCTAGAGTCTGGCCTTAGATTCTGTTTTCAGCTCTGCCACTGACTTTCTCTTGGACCTTGGGTAAGTCACTTAATTTCTCCATGCTTCAATTTTCTCATTAATTGTAAATAACAATTCTCTATCTTACAGGGTACTGGAGGACTAAATTAATTAACATGCCTAAAACAAACCGAAATATTCAAATGGTAGGTGCTACAGAGCTATCAAGTGTAGCTCTCAGAGGTGGGGCATGGATCAGGGCTCATGTCGCATTTCCCATTAATATCTGTCCTAAGCCAGGGAAGCTAATGATCCAGCAGCCCAAATTCAGTGCTGAATCCTGGTCACGTGCTACCCAAGGCACACTGTGCATACGCTAAGAAGACGACAGCTCTCAGAGAGAGATAATGTTGCTTTGCCGAGTTATTGACTGCGTCTCTTTGTGAATTAATTTCATGTCTTTTGCCATTCACTGTCTTTTGTAGCTATCTGAAAACCTTCTGGTCTCATAACTCAAGTAGTGCACATTCACTGTATGCCTTAGGAAAGGATTCATCTCAGAAATATTACCAGTCAAAAATACGAGTTTTTTGCATAGCTTGCACTTGCTTTTCTGCCAAGGTACTATGTAGCCTACTTTTGAACTATAGGTCCATACCTCCCTACACTCACAATATGTTACATGTACAGTATGCATGTGTGGTTTAAGCACTACGGTGCCAAAACAATTATGGGAGAATTAGAGCAAATTATAGCTTTGCATTGTTTAATACCCGTTTAGCTGAATGGGACTGCAACTACAGCCTTAAATTAGAATGTGCTAATTAATAAATGACTTGTTAGCATGTGAAACACCACATTAAGGGCCTACTTGAACTGGGTTCTTTTGTTGTTGTTTTTTTTACAGGAAAGATACACTTGCGCTTCATCTACTGCTATATTTTCCACAACGAGGAACAGGTGGAGTAGCAGAAAAACATCATGCATACATGATCTCAGAACACACTCAGATTTGGTCTGATTAAAGTATTTCCTGGCACTTCTTTCCGAGACAACTTTTCCCTTCACACTCCTATTACATCTTAAAATATCCTCCCCCCCATCCTCTATATGGGGACTCTAGAGGAGCTCTCTGATCAGGGCAACTCATAGCGTCTGATTCTTCACTGCCTGCCTTGCACCCACTGTCCTCCTCTAAACCTGTGCCGAGCGAATAAAACAGGTGAAAAGGTCTGATCTGGCAGCATTTTGCACAAGGGGAAAGTCAAAGGAAAGTCAAGCCCATACTCTCCTTTATTTATTCCTCACAATACATCACACAGACTCCAATCCCATCTGCTCATTGAGTGGCAGTCACTTACGGGTATTCTGTACACAGCTCTCACATGACACAGCAGGACATTTATTATCACTGTGGCCTGAATACGGTAGCAAGCTGGTCAAATCATTAATAGTTGCTTAGGTGTTCATAATAAGAACACTGTATAAGCCCCAAGTAATATTTTTGTGGGAATCCTATTCATTTCCATATGAACTACACTATAATTCAGTAAACAAAATCTTTTAAAGTTTTTTTTTTTAAACTGCTTTGCATTGATTTCAGCAGGCTGTGGAGGTGTGGGAGGAGGTGCCAACAGGCTGCTTCTATCTTCTACTATGCACAATGGACGTGAGTAGTGACCTACAGTCATTAGTCATAAATCAGCCTACACTGTGATCTCAGTCCAGCTCTACCTTCCTGCAGACAGGTGACCACACAAATGTCCCCATTATAACTGCATTCCTGTTAATTCTCAGCGAGTTTAAGAACTGACTTTACCTTTTACTCATCTACCCCAATGCCATGCAGAGTCAGTATTTCACATTGTGAATGTGTTTGTACTGAAACCGACCACCTGCGACAATCTGATCAATTGTTCACGTAGCTGAAACCACCAACAGTTTTTCTGACACTGAGGCAAAAATGATATAAGCTTGCATCCTAATACCTCCCTTTTCAACCTTCTCCTATAATGGGCCTGATACAGCAGGATCCAATCAACAGGCTCTCGTTGGCTTAAATGGATGATGATTAGGCCTTACACACATTATTAATTTGGTTTGTGGCATAGGTTGATACAGTAAAACAAATGAGAACGGAGAAACAGTTCTTGTTTTAGGAATACAGGCTGGCTTGGAGCGGGGATTAGATTCTACAGATCTGCACTAGTTCCTTCTTTTACTATCTGACTGATGCTGAGCATTCCAGGTATAACAATGCAGCTCAACATACCCAAAGCACCCCGATTTTCCACTATTTCTTAATAGCACAAAAGTACAGCAAATACAGTGGAAGATCAGCAGCTATAATCATCTTGACAGCAAACACACATACGGTTCTCGGGTGCCGCAATGGGAGTTTCACCCATATGTCTGAATGCGGTCTTTTTGCTTTTCAGTGAAATGATTAAACCATCTACTAGCAGCTTGCCGGACTGCATATTAATGCAGAAAGATACAGTAAGTCCCGAAAGAAGAAACAAAATAGAAAGACATTTTCCGCTGAACAATCTAATGCTCTAGCCTTTTTAAAAACAAGCTGGATATTTGACATGGTGCTTTCAGTGACAATAGTAAACACTTCCCCAATCAATATATTTACACACAGAAATTCCCTCGTTTGAAAAACACCATTTCCCTCTTCCCCACTGTGTTGGTTTCTTTCAATGGCTGTTGAAAAAAAAAAAGGATAATACTGAGGGACAGGATGAACTAGGTTTGATCTTTTAACAGGTACTTGCTGAGTGAAGCGCCACTGCACTAAATGATTAATTTTCAAAGCAGTGGATCAAAATCACAGATAAGCCTTGAAAGCCAAAGCTCAGGAGTAAATCTTCTTGATTCCCCACTTGAACCAGCTTTTCTATGTAGTACTATTACATTCTCCTTTTATGCTGCTCCTCCAGAACACTTCCACCAAAATAGAAAAAACAACAACAACAACAACAAAACCAAAACCCAAAACAACCAAACCAACAAAACAAAACAAAAAACAGGAAGAGAGAAATATTCTTTCCGGGCTTTAATAACTAAAAGTACTGCTTTATCTAACGCATCAGAACTTTACAGGGAAACTATGGTACATACCTGACACTTCTAATCAAACAGCTTTGAAAATAAGGTTCTCTTATCAGTAGATTCAAGATAAACATCTAAAAATGTTGATTACCCTTGATATTCACCTCCTCGTGTGTTTCATGTCCTCTGTGATATGTCAGACGTAATTCTTTAAAAATTCACCCTGAAAAATAATTGCCCTTTTATCTGCATATAATTTGATAGCTGTCACTTTTGTTCAATTAGTTTGATTCCAAATGCTTCTCTTTGTAACATTAAATATTTGTTTTATTAGATACGGTTATGTCAGTGAAGACGTAGTTTTTTCCCACTCTCTCTCTCTCTCTCCCCTTTTTAGTTTTGTTTGAAAGATTTTACAGGTCGAATGATTGTATTTGTTCATGTTTACACAATAGAATATTCACTGGGTTTTTCAGAGTCACATCCAAAGACTAAAATATCACTGTCATTTCTTCAGAGGTTTCTTAATGTAGTGTTGGTGCACACCATGTAGGAATGACAGCAGAAGTATGCAGTAGTGTTCCCTACCAGACCGGATCCCATAAAGAATCTAGGGTAAGATCTAGGGTGAGGCAAAGTTAGTCCACACCTCATGGCTAGCTAGTATCATAACTGTTCATATTAATGAAGCAGCTCCATCATCTTCAAAGTACACTAACTCTTCAAATGGCAAATGAATATGCCTCTAAACCCAAAGGGCAATAAATAAAGAGTTGTTTCTGACGACTCATCCTTTCATGTTTAGAGAGAGACAAGGTAGTAGTGTCTTTTATTGGATCAATTTCTGTTGGTGACAGACAAACTTTCGAGCTACACAGAGTTCTCCCTCAGGTCTGGGAAAAGAAGAGCTCTGTGTAGCTTGAAAATTTGTTTCTCTTACCAATAAGAGAGATTACCTCACCCACCTTGTCTCTCTAAGATCATGGGATTGACACAGCTACAACAACCTTTCATGTTTAGAAACTCAAACAAAACAGAAACAAGGGCAGCTCCGGTCATAGCTTGGGTCAGCTAAGCCCTACTCTCTAAGGGTATGTCTACACAACTACACACATGGCTGCCCCATGCCAGCTGACTCAGCCTCATGGGGGCTCAGGCTGAGAGGCTGATTCACTGCTGTGTAGACTTCTGGGCTTGGACTGGAGCCAGGGTTCTAGCACCCTGCAAGATGGGAGGATCCCAGAGCTCAGGCTCCAGCCAGAGCTTTGAAGGCCACACAGCAATGAAACAGTTCTGCAGCCCAAGTTCCTCAAGTCCGAGTCAGTTGCTTCCCTAAAAGGAAGTCAAGCCAAGCTGCCTCAACTCCGAACAACAAACCCTAAAGAGGCATTATAACACAGAACATGCTGCAAGATTCCTCCTTTTATTAATATTTGCACTGAATCCATTTCACTGGGTAAAACTGCCAGAATCAGTTAGTCCTGCAAAAATAAAAGGCTTTTCCCAAATGGCAGAGCAGTGATTCAATCGGTAAATGCAGTGACAGTTTGGAGTTAGCTACAAAGTCAAGTGATGAACACTCTCTTAATTATTTGTAATGACACTGAAGAAAATGCTTGGTTAAAGGGGCTGGAATGACAGATCTTGGCATGAAGGCCTCTATTTTTGCAGAGCAAAGGGAACTGCCACACTGATCACATCAATAGTCTATTTATTCTGTCCCCAACTATGGAACATACTAGATGATTCAGAGGATAATATAAAGCCTCCCTAACAGCCAATTTTATAATAACTTGCCTATTTGAGAAGTTTCTTCTTAAATCTAGGCAACCACAGTTGGTTTGCACCCTGAAGCATAAGGATCAGATTAAACCCCCTTGCAGTAATACTCTATACCAGCACTTCTCTGGTGGACCACAGCTTCTACATATTTAAAACAGTTATTTAATTAAAAACAAAAAGTTTCTAACTCTTATGGCTGCAAAGATGTTCTGAACTGATGCAGTGCTGAGTCTGCAGACAAAAAAAGCACTGTGCCCTGTGGCCTTGCTGTTGCTATAAATAGACTATCAATGCTATAAGAGCTAGATTGTTTTTGTGTGGAATTTTGTACCATCATTATAATAAATAACAAAGCTAAGCCTGGAAAGTTCTACTTTTCTATGGAAACTTGAATTTATGACCTGTTTATGTAAAAATCTTTTATCACTATCTGCAGGCAGACGCATTTATTTCCTCATGACATTTTCTTTTAAAAACTCTCACTATCTGGCACCCTGGATAATGTGTTCAATGCTGGTCTCTTGATTACTGTACTACTGGAAGATGAGTTGTAAAATTGGAAATATAAACCTATTAGCAACACTTCAGAAAAGCATCAAGTGAAACACTCCATTTACTTTTTTGTAACATAATGTCCTGAACATCAGGCAAAAGTAAAGTGGCTAGGTCTCAGAGGTCTTCTTTATAAGATGTTATCCCACAAGTCCCACACAGCTGGGGACTCGGTCACAATGTATAATTCACCTTATAAAACATAACCTATTGATTAAACTTTTATCATCCAGGTCTACAAACCAATACAAAACAAGACATTCCACTTATAAAATCACATAACATCCAAGCTCCTTGTAGGTTAACAGTTACGTTTCAGTAGGGTTCTTGGGCAGTTATTTTCATGCCAATCCATTCAGACAAACATTTTTAATTTTACTGTTTTATGTTTTAAGGATAACAAACACTGATTCAGCAAGTCACTTAAACATACTTAACTTTAAGCATATAATTAGTTCTACTGACAAAAGATAAGCACATGCTTAAGTGCTTTGCTAAATCAGGATGTAGCCCAGCGTTTGCTCCGGGCTGGTCGCTGTGGCCCTTCCTTGGGCCCAGCCTCAGAGGAAGGCCACTGCACTTTCCAGCAAAAGCGGGGGAAATACCGAAGGAGGTAGTTCATTGCCCCAGCCTGTGGCAGAGCGGGCAAGCAAGCAGTCCATTGCCCCAGCCTGTGGCAGAGTGGGCAAGCAAGCAGTCAATTGCCCTGGCCCGTGGCAGGCCAGGCAAGCAAGCAGTCAATTGCCCTGGCCCGTGGCCGGGCAGGCAGGCAATAGGGACCCACTCCGGCAACCAGGGGTGAATGCAGTTTCCCGGGTTTCCAGGGGAGGGGAAGGAGGAGGGGGACGCAGGCCCACCCGACTCCACTGCGTCCCAGCCCAGAGCCCTAGCAGTGGCACAGGCGTTGCCACTGTGCAGCGGGGTCCCACCGCAACACGCCAACTGGGGTGGGCCCTGGCCACAGCCACAACTATGGCTGTCCCTGGGCCACTTCCTCCCCCTGCTCCCAGGTACCTCCTTTCTCGGGGTCTTCGGGGTCGGCGGGATACACAGCCCGCGGCAGGCTTAGCAGGCCCTCCTCACTGACGGGTGGCAGGGCGAGGAGCTCCTCGGCAACGGGCAGCTCGTCCAGGTCGCAGGATCCCCGGGGGTCTTCGGCATCCGGCAGTTCGTCCAAGTCAAGCCCTGCCTCCGGGGGCTCTGCGGCCGGCAGCTCGTCCAGGTCAAGGCCGGCTTCGGGGGGTATGTCCCACCCCAGAGTGTCCGGAGGCTCGGCCCACTCCCTGGGATCCGGGGGCCCTACCCAGTCCTGGGGCCCTGGGCAGTGGGGCCGCTCTCGGCGCTCTGGCTCAGGGAAGGCCTTGCACTGTGTCTCGGCCCAGCTGGGATCAGGCTGGCACTGCAGCCGGCAGGAAGGCACGTCTGCACCCGCTGGCAGCCGGTCCCTCACAGAGCGGCAGGCCCTGCCTTTTTTCCTCCCACCCCCAGCAGAATCCACCTCTCAGGATGGATTGTCCAGTTGGCTGGACCTATCGCAGTCTGGCTCCCGGGTTGCCGGGCAGCCTGGCCCACTACCCCTTTGACGGCCTGTGCTCGGGGCTGCGGCCCTTCCTTGGGCCAAGCCTCAGAGGAAGGCCACTGCACCTTCCTACATAGGACCATATTCTTATGACTCTTTTAAAAAGCTTGGGTCTGATTCTTCTCTCATAACTAACACCAGAATAATTTCCTTGAATCCATTGCCCTCCTTTCTTCATTTCCCTCGATCCCTCTATTTGTCTATTTGCATCTGCAAGACACCATCTCTCATTAAATTTTCAAATGTTAAGCTTGTATCCACGTACTAGTTTGATCCTATTCTTTCTGCTTTCATTTTCTCAAGTCTAACATTTGCTGTATGACAAGCAAAAATATTCAAGTGCAGCTGAATTGTCATTCACGATAAGTATAAGTTGGATTCATGGTATTTATTCCATTTGTGGATCGGAATGAATACAAGGCAAGTCGCAATGTTCAGTGATCATTCAAAGTAACAAAAAAACAGTGATACTTGGGTAGCCACCTGAAAATACCAAGGTCAGGGCAGGCTGCAAAAGGAGAGCAGATTCTCCCAGCACTGGTGCGTGACATTGAAGTTGGACTTCCCAACCAGCCACAAACAACGCTTCTGATTCCCCACACCGGTTATCAAGAAGCTAAAACAAAATATACACAGCCCCCTTTACTGCATTTCAGTCTCTGGCTTCCAATCAGCCACTGGGTCCATTAAAAAGTAAGTTATTTAAAACTCTATGCTCTTTACCAAAAAAGTTCTCCTGACCCCAAAGGGTCAGACACATTACCAGATCAATATAAGTTTGGATCTTACCCAAAATACCACGCTGCCAGCCAATCCTTTAGTAACTAAAATCAAAGGCTTATTATAAAAGGAAAGAAACAAATTATAAGAGAAGTGTTAAATGATTAAAGCAATCAGATACATATAAATGATTTGAAAGTCCATATATATCAGATTTCCAGTAGAATTGTGGAGTTTGCAGGCTTGTGTAGTCCCTCTGGTGTACATCTAGTACCGGGATGGGTCTCAGTCCTTTGTTTCACAGCTTCAGTTGTAGATGAGTTGATTCAGAGGTAGGTGAAGACCAAATAAAGACTTTACTGAAGATAAAATGGATCACGTGGTACAGCTGCCTTCTATGTCCCTGGGCCTTTGCCATGCTGCTTGTTGAAATTTACAGAAATAAGATGAAGTCCAGGGTCACATGAGGAAGTCCTGGTGACTCATCAGGTGTATCCCTGGCTTCTCCCCCTGGGGCCATTGTACCTGTGAGTTTCCTTAGTGGGCTATTAAGCAGGATAGCGCTGCAGCCATCCTGTCTGGGGTGTCCCCAAGAAACACAGCACAGGCTGAAATACAGACACATCAAACATAACTTCCAATACAAATACGACACAGACACATAAACAGTATCATCATACTTAGCAAATTGTAACTTTTCTAATGGTACCTGACAGGGCCTATCTCATCTGAATTGTTGTAACTTTGAAACATGGACACTAAATCACATTGTAAATGGTTCCCCTAATCCAGCCAGCGTCACGATACTATTTCACACAGATCTGCCCTTCTGCCATCACTGGCTTGACTCTTCTCACCTACACCAGACTGACACCAATTTAACTACACTGGCTCCATGAAGTGATTCCTAATTCTGATTCACAACTGAGAGCAGAATCAAGTCCTTTATTTTTCTATTTGTTCAGACAAGCAAAGGGCCAGGTTCTGCTGGTTTAAATTAGGAGTCATTCCACTCAGACCAATTTTCCTCAACAGTAGCAATCTGTTCAGTGCTTGTGATCAGCAGGCAGTATAGAAGGATTTATGAAAATCCAGTTTGTACCAGTCCAGCGAGCAGGAAGAGTTGGAGGAAATTGTTAAATGTATGCATGTGCCTCGGCCTCAAAACCGATCACAGTTCTTTTGTTGGGCTAGTGTCCTACTAGTATCCATTGAAAAGAGGTAGAATGTGGTGGTTTGACAATTTAATGATCAGTTTGAATGTTTTTTCTTCACTGGATGGGGGAAGGGCAGGATCAACTTTTGCCTTGAGCAGGATTACTGCTTATACTGGAGAATTCTAGGAACAGGTGCACGAAGTGCAGTGGATGACTGAATAGATGGCTTCTTTCTCGCCAAGTCAATACTAACCAATCCCTCATTGTGATTGGGTGTGGACTTTTCTTTGAACCATGTAGGCAACCTAATAACTGGATAATAAGCAACACATTTTTTACTAACACTAAAGAATGTCTCCAATTCCATTTCAAATTAGAATCCAGTTAATTCAGAAAAGGAATGAACAAATACAAAATATTTTATCTAAGAAACGTTCCTCGTCTTCCTGAGATTTCTCTGAGAGTAAAAGAATGCCAAGACCCCATAGAAGACAAGACTTGTCAAGCTCTAAAGTTTCAGCTTGATGCAAATCACTGTAGGGTTTACCATGCATTATAAAAGTGGCTGTTTCACTCTGCTCCTTGAATGAAAGACAGAATTTCACCTCTGAACCTTCTGCATTTGAATGAAATAGCTAATCACAAAAGACTCTTCCAGGTATTTGAAAAACAAATACGAAACCAGCAAAGCGAGGAATGAAAAGCTAAGGTTTCTTGTGTCCTTTGATCTATCTTTGACATGTCTATGCTGTTCTCAGCCAGAATTCTTTGCAGACAAATATATTTAGAGTACAAGGTGCAACACTAGTTAAATATAACTGGAAACATGAATAGGTCCATTTTCTATTTGTAGAAAAGTGGTAGACCCACTACTTCATTGAACATATAAGGATTTCACCCTCATTGCAGACAGTATCTCATCTCATCCAGACAATATAACCCCAGGTTGACACTTGAAATTTTTGCTGGCATAGTAATATTAGTCAGGTCTGATTTTTTCTGACATTTATATACCAGCAAAAGCCTTACAATGGATGAAGTTAAACTGACATAAAAGTGCTTTTGCCACTATAGTCTCTTTGCTCAAATCTGGTCTACACTTTAAAGTTTTGCCAGCATAGCTATGTCGATTAAAAATATGAAAAAAACACACATTCAAAATAGCTATGCCAACAAAGGCCCTAATCTCAGCAAAGTAATTTTGCTTTTTGTACAAGGAATTTGTTTGCTGGTGTAAACTGCATCTCCACTGGGATGGTTTGCCAGTATAGCTATACCACAAACTCTACTACAGATTAGTCTTAAGTCTGGCAAGAGAGGTCATATTTAATGACATTTGGACAGGCAGACCCATTATAATTTTTTTAAGGAGTCTGGGTGACACAACTGCTGCAGGGTAATGTGTAACCCTTTTAGTTTGGGATGGCTGGTATTTATATATATTTTCGGTTTCCACTGAAACAAAGTTTTCAACCCATTCTTTAGTGAATGTTTGCCCAAATCTCATAATAACTTATCGTACTTCACATGTTCTAACTGCTGTGCAAACCTTTAACTGTTAACTGTTCATGGTGCATTCACACCCTAAGACCCTGATCACTACGGGATTCCCATTTTGTTACATACTGTGAAAAACACAGGAAAACACAAGTCCCTGCCCTGAAAAGTTTATAGTCTAGTTTGAAACAAGATGCGTGTAACAAGCAACAAGAGAAAGAGGTTAGATTGGAGGGCGGAGGAGGGTGCCCTTACCTTTTCTGTGGTGTAATCCTACAATTCTTCCAATATTATGCCAGTTCTTACCCTATGATATCCAGTGTACCAACCAATAAAATTCAGGAGATCTGATTGGGTTCAGTACCAGCAAATCTTCCCTTCTGCAGCTGTGACTAGTGGTTAATACAGTGACCCAAAACAGCCTTTTAAAAAGAGGATTTTAAAACAACAGAAGGCTATGCATGTCTTATCACACCTAGAGTCCTAGGTAGACCTGTCTTACCTCAGATACCCCAACCTGCGGAGTCTGGGTTTTCTTTAGTTCAAAACCCTGTGTCCCTTCCCACTTCCTTAGTTCTCTCCTATGTTGCTTGAACCTGTGTCAAAGGCGCACCTCAAACCTATTCAATCACCCGCTCTGCATTGTCTCTGCCCTTCCTGGATGCATTTCCTGACAAGCCTGCCAGTGAATTAACTCAGTATATTCAGATAGTAAACAACATAATACTCAATCTAGAGATAGCAGTCAAATTTTTACAGATAAACCCCACACCCTCCCCAGAAGATTGTGATCACGTAGTTACGCAGGCGTGTACACAACTAGATTTGAAAGTTCTTTTTAGAAGTAAATATTAGCTACTTACTGCTCCTACCACCCTTGTGAGGCAATATCGATCATTCTCCCCATCTTACAAATGAAAGAAAGAGGTGATGTGACTTTCCCAAAGCCACACACTGAATAGGCACCAGAACACGGATAAGGACTTAGAAGTCCCTGACTTGCAATGCTGCCTTTATTCTTTCAAACCTCTTTGCCTCCCTAGCTATATGCAGTGGACTGGCAGCTTCCGTGCAAAAGAGAATGACAGAATGGTAGGAGCAATAAAGAGGAATGTGGAGGCCCAGGATTGGAATTGTAGGTGGTGTTCCAGGATAGGACTGAGTACCACCGGGGAAGATTACACACTGCCTGCTGACACTGAGTCTGGCTCTAATCTGTATTTTCATATTCATAAATGCATTGCCATTAAAAAAACAAACAAACAGCTTTCCTCACTAGTGTACACATCACTCTTCCCTCAGCTAAGGCTCTGAGCAACAGCATTACTAATGATGTACGTTGTCTCAATCACATCCTCTTTAATAGTAACACAGATATATAATAAAACAAAAAATGTCACAGTGCCACTATATGAATCCATGGCATGCCCACACTTTGAACACTGTGTGCAGTTCTGGCTGCGACATCTCAAAAGAGAGGTATTACAATTGGAAAATGTACAACAAAGGGCAACTGCGACATTCCCCACTGCAATCTGGACTGGTGTGTAGCTGTGCCACCCCAATTCTTCACTCCAGGGCTCCGACTTACTCCGCTTCGCTGTGTGAATGACACTCCGGGGTCAGTCCACGCCCAGCCTCCTGTGAGTAACTGGTCCCTGGCTCAGTGAAGGAGCACTTCTGGCCAGCTGCTCATGAGATTGGCCCACAGCAAACATGCCCAGCTCCAGATGCAACCCCAGGAACTGCCATCTTGCAGTGTTCAGTGCTGTACACTGTACCCAGCAAGCTTATTTACATTTGTCCATCAATTTCTCAAAGAAATTGATATGCACCAGCTCTGTCACTCCAAGCAAAGTCTTTACACACACTCAATCTATATGCACTGTTTTAGATAAAACAAACAGTTTTATTGACTACAGCAAGATTTTAAGTGATCGTAAATCAGATTAATATAAATCAAGAGATTAATAATGAGTCCAGGAGTTGGTCACAATCAACTGAAAGGTAACGGGAATCCTAAATTAAGATTAATATTTCAGTAGCTTTTCAGTCTGTGATGTTATCTTACCCACAGCTGGCTGTGATGCCTCTTGCAGCCAGGCTCCGCCGCTGTGGGCTGTTGTCAGTCATTGATGTTGCTTAGAAGATGGACTCCAAGGGAGAGCCTTGAGACAAAAATGCCTCTTTCTTTTAAAAAGTTTCTTTGACCCCCTGGAGTCAGGTGATCGGTCATGTCCAGCAATGGGTATGATTTCTTCCACTTGAGTCAAAGCACTCAGGGGTGCGTAGGCCAGTCCATTATTCCCGTATGCCTACCTCTGCGAGGCATGGACCCACAAATTTGTGTTTGTCTGCATTTTTTCAAGCCATGTGAGACACATATTTGGGGATATGACCTAGCAGAGTTTCATATCTCTACATATGCATGAAGTAACAGGAAACATGCTACTATAAAAATAATGTTCAGTATGTTATGAGCATTTCAAAAACACCTTACATGACATACTTTGCATTAGACAACACAGTTACACTACAAGGGTGAACATGAATGATACACAAATCACACTATAAGGGTGTACATGGGGCACGGTGTGTCAAAACAACAAAATGATTAGGGGTATGGAAAAGCTTCCATATGAGGAGAGATTAAAAAGACTGAGACTGCTCATCTTAGAAAAGAGATGACTAAAGGGGGGATACTATAGAGGTCTATAAAATCATGAATGGTGTATAGAGAAAGTGTTATTTACCCCTTCATATAACACAAGAACCGGGGGTCACCCAATGAAATTAATAGGCAGGAAGTTTAAAACAAACAAAAGGAAGTATTTCTTCATACAACACAGTCAATCTGTGGAACTCACTGCCACGGGATGCTATGAAGGCCAAAAGTATAACTGGGTTAAAAAAAGAATTAGATAAGTTCATGGAGGATAGGTTCATCAATGGCTATTTACCAAGATAGTCAGGGACACACATAACCCCATGCTCTGGGTGTACCTAAACCTCTGACTGTTAGAAGCTGAGAGTGGATACAGGGGATGGATCACATGATAACTGCCATGTTCTAGTCATTCCCTCTGAAGCACCTAGCACTAGCCACTGTCAGAAGACAGGATACTGGGCAAGATGGACCACTGGTCTGACCCAATATGGCCATTTTTATGTTCTTATGATTTGGGTAGAGGAAATGGCGGCAGCTGAACTGGATGAACTTCTCCTGGAGCAGCTTCACTCAGCGGAGTGCTCTTTCTGGGCCTCGGAAACCAGTTCTGACTGGTGGGAAAGGATAATGATGCAGATGTGGGATAACCAGCAGTGGTGGCAGAATCTCTGATGCCAAAGGCCACTTTCTAGAGATCTCTGCGGAGCTCATCCTGGAGCTACAGTGGCAGAAGACTTACATGACAGCTCCCCTCAGTGCCTGAAAGGGGCTCATCATTATCTGGAAGCTCACCATCCCTGATAGCTACCGGTCAGTAGTTAACCAGTTTGGTATTAGCAGATCAAGTGTCGGGGCTGTTGTCATGGAGGCCTGTGCTGTTATCAAGGCAGCACTCTCCCCCAAAAAACTTTGCAATGCCCAGGAGGTTATTGAGTTGGAGTCCTTGAATGGCATTGGAGCCACTGATGGGACCCACGTGCCTATTCTTTGTACCTGTCTCCTCTTACAACAGGCCTCAGAGTACATCAACAAAAAGGGGTATTTCTCCATGGTGCTTCAAGACCTGGTGGATCACCAGGGAAAGTTCACCAATATTAATGTGAGGCGGTTTGGAAAGGTCTATGATGCCAGGGTCATTAGCAGCTCAGCCCAGTTTATTGCTACGAAAAAGAGAACTTTTGCTCCGGGATGGCTGTGGACATTAAGGATGTGATTGTCCCTGTCATTCTGGGAGACTCAGCTAAACTTCTGCTTCCCTTATGAAGTCTTTCAGGGAATGTCTACACAGCAAAAAAAAAAAAAAAAGACCAGCAGCAGTGAGTCTCAGAGCCTGGGTCAACTGACTTGGGCTCTCAGGGCTCATACTGAGAGGTTAAAAACAGCAGTGTAAACATCAGGTTCAGGTTGGAGCCCATGCTCTGAGACCTATCCCCTTTGCCAGGTTTCAGTGCTTGGGCTCAAGCCTGAGCCTGAATATCTACACAGCGATTTTCAGTTCAATAGCAAGAGTCCCATACGCCTGAGTCAGTTGACCTGGGCTTTGAAGTGCACTGCTGCAGGTCTTTGTTGCAGTGTAGACATATCCATGCTGGACACCTGGACAGGAGAAAGGAGTAGTATAGCTGTACTCCCAGCAACTGCAGAATGACAGCAGGGTCTGCATTTGGAAGGCTGAAAGGGAGATAATGGTGCCTGATGATGAGGCTGGAGGATGCTGAGCAGTACCTGCCTCATGTGATAACTGCTTGTTATATTTTGTGCAACATCTGTGAAAACAAGATGGGTGGGAGGCAAAGAATGGGATTTTGGGAATGTCATGAACAGCCAGAGAGGCTGCCTCTGCAAACTGCAGCAACTATCAGGCCACGGGTTCAGGGATGCCTTGAAGGTAGGAGCTAAAAATGTCAGAATGAAATATTATGCTCCATGCAAAGATTTCATCAGTCTGTGAGTAAAGATTTCACTAAACAAAATTGTATTAAGCTTTCTTTATGCTTTGTGCAATGATTATATGTAAGGGCATTTCATTATGTTTTCTGGTGTATGCGTAATGTTATGGAACTATTGAACCCAGGTCAAGAATAACTATTGGTGAACATCACAGAGTGCAAACAATAACATCCTTTGTTGAACATAAGCTTGCAATGTGTTAATACCAGTGGAACATAAACTGTAATATTAAACAGTGCAAGCTTTATAACATAACAATACAACTGTGGCATACATGCCTACAGTGTTGAATGCGCACGTTTCTGCTATTCTGGTCACAATCGCATGTAGGTACAAGGCGTCTGACTGTTATCCTTCCCTTCAGGTGCAGAACAGTAAGTGAAGAAACCATCCCTTGTAGTTGTATGAATGAAAGTGAGCTCTCGGTATTCACTGTTCTCCTTGTTGTGCAACGTGGAGGGAAGTGTCTGCGGCTGGGAGCTTGGGAAGTGTAGTGCTGCTCCCAGTCTGTATTGTTTTCAACAGGCTGTAGGACATGGCTGAGTCAGGAACACTGTGCCAAAATGTTCACCAGCAAGACTGCCTGCTTCTGCATCAACTCCAGCAGCTGTTTCTACATATCTCTATCCTTCTGCAAGCTCTTCCTTCTCAATTCTCTGTTCTCCTCCTTCATTAAGGAGACCTGCCCTCCACTCTGTCTTCTCTATCCCTCTTCTGGACTGCAGACATGAGGTCTCCAAGCTTGGAGATGAGATGTTTTCTACCTCACTTCCCTTTTGTATAGGACTCCTGTACGAATCCATGGTTAGTGGTGGACAGAGGAGGCTGGGGTGGGTCGGAGAAGCAGGGAGTTGGGATAGTAATTGTATGTGCACCTGGTGGGCTAGGGACCTGCGTAGAGTGGGTGTTTAAGGTTGCCAGTGGTGGCAGGGGACAGGTTTATAATTGCATGTGCACCTCTGTAGACCGTCTGTACTTTGGAGGATGTTACCTGAGGCATGTTGCCAAAAGGCAGAGAAAGGTCTTGTTCAAAAAGGCAATGGGCATACCAGCAAGATATGCAGTTCTGCTGTGCACCAAAATGGTCCCCCCCCAGACCATTCTGGAGGAGTGGAAGGAATACACTGCTTATACATGTGTTTTTGAAACGGCTACCCTGCCTTGCAATGTTTATGATAAAATGCAGCAATATCTTTGTCTTACATTTTCTTTTAAGACAGCTGCAGATCAACACAAAGTGTGCTGCAAAATAAGTAGATTTCTACAGTGATTGTCATCAACCCAAGAGGTTAACAATGCTAAGGCCAGGTCTACACTCAAAAGTTAGGTTGACCAAGCTACATCACTATCAGGTGTGAAAAATCCACACCAGTGAGTTATGCAGTTGAACTGCCCTAACCCCTTCAACGTAGACAGTGCTAGGACAACAGAAAAATTCTTCCATGGATCTAGCTACTGCTTCTCAGGGAGGTGGATTAACTACACTGATGGGATGGGAGAATCCCTCATGTCGTTGCAATGAGCATCTACATTGAAATGCTAAAGCAGCGCAGCTGCAGTGCTGCATCTGTGTTTCAAATGTAGACAAGCCCTGACAGTCTGACTGAAAATATCCACGGATGCTTTATAATCATTATGCATTTTGAAATGTCTCACTTTGGAAAATATATTTCCTAAACGCTATGGTAGCTAAGAGCTCAGGGCATTCTCAAACCATGAAGCAAATTATTTTTACTGCTTTTTCCCTTTCTGTACTTGCTGTTTCAATAAATACACCTGAATTACAATGTATTGTAATCTACAGTGCTGCCAGCTTGAGTGAAGAGGGGAGTGGGCAGCGCTGGTCACCCAGAAGAGAAAGAGAATGCTAAGCAGCACAGAAAACAGGGCATGGGGTTGTCTGTTTGGTTCATGCCTGTGGGATTTGATATTTCAGAGAAATAAAATTGATAAGAGATTAAATTCTCTGCAATGGGCACCATTTTGAGCATGTGGCAGGGTGGGTGTGAGGAAATAGAAGTCAAGCAGGCCAGAAAGGCTCCTAGCTCACATCTGCTCAATGTGACAGCGCCCTTGGGGTCCACAGAACAAAACATGTTTCAACTTCCCTATGCAATTGTATTGCAGTACAGCATATAATACTCATCAGAAGAAGTCTTCTCCCCAGCACTCTCATGTCAGGTGCTTGCCTGTGTTCTGGGAGCCTTCCCCAATATTCGCTCCCCCTCAGCCTCTTGCATTGGGAAGAGATCCTGACATTCTGGGTTAATCTCATCCACCCTGGAATCCTGACTGGCATCAAAGGCCATGGCCTCCTGGGTGCCATCCTTGAAAGTTGAGTCTGGTAGTAACCTCCCTGGCAATAATCCAGTCTGGCTCACCATAGCAGGGACAATTGCCGGGAGTGTTGCCAATGGTCTTGTTGCTGTCCTAGAGGTTTTTTATAGGTCGGCCAGAGCTCCTTTCCTTTGCTGCACCACTGCAGCTTGTCTCAGGAGTGACCCCCCCTCTGCCATCTTCTTTGATATACCCTGGTATCTTTTGGCATTCCAGTGGCTGCTCTTTTGGCAGGGTTGGACTGTCTCCTCTTCCCACATCTCAAAGAGATCCGTGAGCTTCGCATGGGTCCACCCAAAAGCACAAGACATGGCTGTTATAATGCTGAGAAGGATATAGGATTTTGGGCACGTGTACTCGCAAATGGGGGATACCGAGCTGCATGCCCAGCATTTCAACAGGGAGATGATATCCAGTCAATAGGGCAGAGCAACAGAAGGCGTACAGGTAAATCGACAGGTCAATCCAGCTGTGAGACAACGTGGTATGGAATAGCAGTTGGAGATTTGCCAGAAGTGGAAAAGTTCATCTGAAAGACCAACGCATCCACACAAAGCTGCTTCTGGATGATCTCTACCCAAAAAGGATTTAATCTGCTTTCATAGCAGATTATCCAATTCACAGAAAGCCACCAAGTAATTCAAAAAAATAATTACATCATGTGGACACAAGGCAATTTAATATGAAAAAAGCAACAAAACCTTCCCCTGTACCCAAGCCCTTAGTTTTCTGGTGTGCCAACTAATTTAAAAACACAGTGAAACAAAACAGAACTATCGGTTAAAGTAGAGTTGGCTTCCAATCTTATTTTAAATTATGTTTTCACACACCAGGATTCTCTTCTTTGCACTTACATCTTGTACTGCCAAAAACATTACACAAACCATAGACAATTTTCTTTAAAAAAATCAGACTTCTGCTCTTTCTTCTTGTATTATTGCAGCAGAGTAAATACATATAAGAAAGCTCACATATCAGAAAACTGAGTTTGTAATTTCTCACGGGAGAAGTGTGGAAGGGATTCAGAATTTGGCACCATTATCACACTCTCAATCTGAGCCAAACAAGCAACAAGAAAAGAAAATTTTGCAGTGATCTTTTTCCTTTGTATGATTGGGAGGACGAGGGGAAGGGGGAGGAGGAGGAAGGAATTATACTCCTGCCTTCCTTTCTTATAAGCAATTTCAGACATTGCCTCCCACTGTCCCCTTTCAAAACATGTTTTTCTTTAACACTATTTGTGTATCAGAGCAAGCAGCCTAAATACTTTAACTTGGCCAATTATAAGGGCCTTACAACTTACAGTTGATCCTTCCTTCCCAGACAGCTTTTGCTTAGTGTGACCAAACGAAAGGAGTATGTTCTGTCACCCAGTCTCCTTACTCTGTGCTACCTTAGCAGAGTGACAAGAAAAGGATTTTATTATTATTTTAAATAAACCATGTGCAAAGCATGAGGGAAAACAAAGCACAAACTTTCACTATCCATCTTAGCTCACCCTACATGGAGCACATGTACTAACAGAAACCTACTAATTAATTCTGTTACAGGTAGGATCAGTGAAATGGCAGGTTTCTAACATCTCTTGCACTTAATGTAAGGTACCACAGGCAGCCTACCTGTGAGGCTTTCAAGGCAGAAAAAGCCTATTGCCTGAAAACAAGTGAACTGGCTCCCTGGCCAGTTGGGATGTTATAAAGTGCTTTATCACAGGATGCTAGGGCTTGCCAGAAAGAAGGAAAAGCTTCAGAGAAACTGCAGGTCATATGATTAGATGCACTACTGAGAAATCAGTAAAATGAGTGCTCCCTGTTCCTGGAGACTCCACATCCTTATTAGACCCAACAGGTCTCCCTGATTTTCAGCCAGCTGGATATCATTCCTCCAGCAGAGACTATAGAACAATCAGAGATTCTCAATGCTGCTCCTTATGTGGCTGCAGAGATTTGTTATTGGAGAACAGAGGAACTTCCTCGCCAAAGGCTCTTGGCTGCTGTTTTCCATTTAGCACAACTGAGCACAAAAAGACATTGAAGCTGAGAGACAGCACATATATGAAAATGAAGTCTAGTATGTTTAAAGGGCACAGACACATCTAGCAGCTGTGAATGCAGTACTTTACTTCAGCAAAAGATCCTTAATGTTATAGCTCTCTGATATGTGAAGTGTGGAGCATAGGAACATTTCTCAGAGCTACAAGTGTTTTTAATCAGCTACAAGTGCCACCAACTTAATTTGCTCTTAAGAATAGCTCTCCGTGAGCTTGACAGCTTGTCTCTCTCACCAGCAGACATTGGTCCAATAAAAGATATTACCTTGTCCACCTGGTTAATCAATTTCTTTATTTCTCCATCATGGATCAGTATTTATTACTACATAAGTTTAATGTGCTGTGCTGAGTAAGAGAGACAGTATATAACAGAATCTTCTCTTATATAATGTCCTTTAATGCAGAGCATCATCAAACACTTTGTAGATGGACTCTGACATTCTCTGGAGGGCTCTCAGAGCCATCAGTTCCCTCATTTTATTCTTCCTCAAAGACCTCAAGTTATAGCAACTTTCACTCCAACAGAGGAGAGCTTGAAGAGGCTTGCTCCAGAACTCATCAAAGCCACTTCTTATCAAAAAGATGTATCAAGGGAAGAAACCCTATCTTCCCATTCCAGGGCTGAGAGAAAATTGGGGAATCTTAAGAACACTGTGGCAAAAGCAAAAGGGAGGAAAGATATTAAGACAAAGTTTTTCAAAGCTGTTTAGTGGATTTGGATACTAATTAGGAAATGGGTATCCAAATCCCTTAAATGGCTTTGAAAATCTAAGCCAAACATCTCAGTGGAGCCACTTGTGGAAGGAGGTGAGAAACGTGGTGAAACAAAGCAGGATTTGACAAAAAAAGGAAAGGCTGCTATGTGAAAAGAAAAATATTCCAGGTTGAATTATGGACAAGAGTTATGCGAGGACTGCCATGAAGTCATGTTTCCCAGCAGGATAGCCAGTTTGAGGAAAGAATTTATGTTACAATTTAACAGCACTAGAAATCAAACTGTCAAAGCTGTTGTAAGGTACATTCTATAATGTTGATTTATTTTAAAAAATTTAACAGCTTGTTCAACCACCCTTCCATTAAGTCTTAAAAAAATAGGATTTTTCTTAAGCAACTTTGAAAGTCTGTAGTTTCCATTGCATTCTGCATTCTAAATCCTCCTTTCTCTGTGGCTGGAGAAAGGGTTCCCAAGATTTTTTCTGTTGTAGCACGGGGTCATGCAGTAGGGAACAAGTTGAGAACCACTGCTATAAAGAACACACAGATGATAGGCCAAAATTTGACCTACTATGGACTCTTTAATGCTGAAAGCCTTTAGACTTGCATGTTCTGAGACGTGCAAGTATGCACAATAAATATGAATCAAATAGTATTAAACTGATAAAACCCCACCATATTGATAATATAGAGTACTGCAAATTATGCTATTCCATTCAGTTGAACTGTCCAGCTTTAAAAGGAATCACTGTGAGTTGTAGTGATACCTTTCTCCTTTTTTAGAAAGTCTTCTGCCAGTAAATCAGATCTTTGTTTTTAAGCTTTCATCGGCTCCTATTGCCTACACAAAGTCAGAGACCTTACCTAGCTCAAACATAATATATGCATGGACAACTCTGTTTCTAATCTCAATGGATGTATGTGCTTTTACTGCATCTGTATTTGGCCCATAATCCTCTGTATGTGGCATCACAATTGTTTGCTTTAGAGATGATTATGATGGAACAAAACCAGACCTATGACTCATGACAGATGAACTGTTGGAGTAGGTAGCAGGTAAGTATTTAAGAAACAAAATCCTGTTCTGATTCAAACTCCCTTAATAGAAACAAGAGGAAAACTACTGCAAAACAAAATGTCTTCCATGAGATGAAAGCTGGTCTATTTTTATCTCACATAAAGGCACTTGATTTTCATAGGGCCTATTACCTGTAATCTCATTCTCTTCAAGGTCGATGGTTTCAAGAGTTTTCAGCGTAGTCAACTGCTCAGGGAAGTGTCGAAACTTATTTCTGGATAGGTTGATGACCTTTAAATGTAACAGGGTTCTCATCTCTTCTGGCAGGCGATGCAAATAATTCCCTTCCAGGTTGAGTTCTGAGTTTGGGTGGGAATGGGGGACAGGGGAGAGAGACAAAGTGATATCATGAAAACTTAAAAAAACCCAACAACCCAAAACCCACCATGGCTGTCGCTATTACAATTCTTAGTGACAACAAAGGAGAAGAGAAATCATGATTTTTGTATGAAAAACAACCAAATCCATCTTTTACTAGCCTATTATATATGTGGCCTTAACCATGGTGGGGCTAAATTCTTTTGGGCTAAATTGTGGCTTTTAGGCAGTCACAGACTTACACTGTGAGAGCTACAGAACTGCACTGCCCCAGGGGACATTATGGCTCCAAGAGGCAATCTGCATCACGGAGTTCCCCTCTTGCATGGGAGGAACCTGAGACTCCCCTTCTGAGGCATGCCGCATATTCCCCTCAGCACGGGCTGCCAGTGGAGCCAGGACATTTACTTCATCACCACACTGCTCTCCCATTCTTTTTGAAGAATGGTTCCTAGAGCGGAGCTGGCCTCCTGAGTGGGTGACTGTGGGCTATGCACAGGAGAGTTTTCTTACTTCCTGTTTCACCACTTTGTGGCCAAGTAGGTGCTGGCTTCAGTCTAGCCCTTTGAAATCTCGTCAGCAGCTGCAACCAGACTTCCCATTAAGGGACAAGCTCTGCACCCTCCACGCACAATGGGCAGTACCTATTTCACATGCAGTACCGCAGATTTCAGTGGGGTTACTTGTGCAATGAGACACTATTCATTGTGAATAAAGGGAAGAGAATCAGTCCCTAACAGATTCCCTAACTGGAAATCTTTCTTTTATAGCTTCATAAGACATTCACCATGTAACAGCATAAATCCCTGTGCGTTAAGAAGAGACAAATGCTCTGAAAGATCTGATGATTTCATTGAGAACAATTCACATAAAAAGAACTTCATTAAGCTGCAGCTAAAGATGAGAATGTGTATCAGTGATTTAAGGATAAATCTTCTCACTAGAACATTAGGTAATTAATTATTAGAACCAACAAATAATGCCCCAGAAAATCCAGAGTTATGGATCAACTTATCAGATATTCGTGCATTTGACAGTATGAAAATGCTCCTAACCTCATCCTCCTTGCCAGCCAGGGGAACGTGGTAAAAGATTTTTAAAAATTATAGAAACTAGCTTGATGTTGATGGTGTTTTGCTCAGAGGCATCAGAAGTGGGGCAGGCACTACCTATTATTCAGGTTGCCTGCACTTTCCATCATAGGACCCTGGTTTTGGTTATTTATACCTTGTACAACTAACATGTTTGGCTTAAAATTTTCCATGTTGAGTGTCTGCTTGTGATGGGGTTGTACAAACCCCTTGCCGGACAACAAAATCTAAGGAGCAGCTCTGGACCCTGGTAGCTCTGCCCTACTGTGACAGCTGGAGACAGAGCTCAAAAAGAGAAGCAGAGCTACTGAAAGGGAGGTAGGCAATGGACGGGAGGAGACCCTCTGCTCTGAACTCTGGGGAAATACAGCCCAGAAGCTCTCACTGCCTGAGACCTACAACACAGACCTGATAAAGCCTGCAAAGGAGAGCCTTGTGATTGAATGTGAAGGTTGGAAACTTTATTTGTGGTTCTTTAATTTACCCTGTGAGAAAAAGGGGGTGTAGGTAGGAAGTGATCCAGGGAGGCAGCGGCTTAGCACCCCCTGGTGCAGAACTTAGCTGCTCACCATTGGGCTCTGGATCAGAGCCTGGTGGAAAGGGTGGGCTCACTCTCCCCTACCAACTCCAGAAGACGTGACAATAATAGGAGCCTTTACCTCGATGGAAAATCCAGCTAGGGAAGACCCTGACTGTTCAAGGGTCCAGACTCAAAGTTCAAGAACTAGGGTGAAAGCCCTGAAGCCCTTTGGGTGCTGAAAGAATTCTCTGTGATTGGACTTTCTTTTGGGATATCCCGAAAGGGGCAAACTAGGACCAGTGACCCAGCCAGTGGGGCTGAGCCATAAAAGAAGGGACAGACCCCACAAAACAGAAATGTAAGTGAAAAGGGGGACATCAGGGAGGGAGACAACCTGCTATACCCCTGCCTGACCACTAGGCAGCACAGGTGGTGAATGTTCCCAGCTCTGTTAAAGGAAGGGAGAGAAAAACAACACAAAAAAACCTGTCCTTATCAGTCAGGCAGAGGTAACAAAAAGATGGAAATGAAGACATTGTTAAAGTGGGGAATGGATAACCTGTAGCAATAGGTGGCATAGCAGCAACACCAACTGTTGCTGCAGATGGGAGACCAGCAGCAACAACAAGCAATACAACAATTAAAGCAGCAGCTCGTTCGAGAGCTGATAGCACAACAACAAAAACAGCAGCATCGTGTTCAGCAGATGCTGATGCTCAGAGAGCTACAAAGAGGCAGTAGGCCCTTCTACAGGAGCACCTAATCCAATCCCAACTACCACGATGCTGGTAAAGCTTACGAAGATGGGACCGGAAGATGACCCTGAAGCATTTTTGGTTACGTTTGAACAGGTGGCAACAGCAGCCCACTGGCCACCTGAAAACTGGGACATTTTGCTCGCCCTGTCAGCCTTTCCTAAAGGGGACTAGACCTAGTTGATGCACAAGACTAGCTCTCATTCAAAGTCACCGTTTTGGATTATGTGGAATCACAGCTGAAATGTACTGCAGTCATTTCCATGGAGAGAAATCTTCACCAGGAGTCCGGCCCTAGGTGGAGGCCCAGAAACTCCAGGAACACTGCTGCTGCTGGCTCCGACCTGAGACATGAACCAGAATACAGGTGCCGGAGCAGGTGGTAATAGAACAGCTCGCACAACTCCTCCCAGCCAGGGGGAGTGACTTGGGGTTGAAGCATGGATCTGAGACTTTGGCCAAAGCTGTAAATTCAATGGACCATTACATGGCTCCTAGCAGACCCCCTTCTAAGACACTGAGGAGAAGCTATACTGGAGTTAGGGTACCTGCCCACCAAGGGATGAGCTAGATAAGGAGGCAGGCTTGACTGGAACTGTGGCTTGGACATAGTGTTACCAAGGGCCAGAGGGCACATCAAGGCCACAGGACCATGGCTCAACCCGGAAAATATCTAAACCCACAGAAGGGGTCAGCTCTGAAGACCAAACTCCCTCAGATGAAGAACCAATAACCACCACCTCTACAGAAAGCTGTTTTCCCATGTGGGCTACAAGGTCATTTCCACTGAGACTTTCCCTTTATGGAATGTGACTATGGAGAAGCCTAGACAGCTGAAACCAGGAACTGAAAACAAGGCCCATCTAAAATAATGGTCCCAGTAAAGGTCAAGGGGGTAGAGAAGTCTAGGCTAGTTGATTTAGGGTTTAGCCGGACTTTGATTAGACCACAGTTGGTGAGCAAGGAGGGCACCCCTGGACAAAATGTCTTTCTTCGATGCATATATGGAGATGTACTCCACCAGGTAAGTCTGATTGTTGGTAGGGAAACATATGGACAGCGTCTTTGTGGGACTAGTTTCTACCTTGGGATATCCAGTAATCCTGCACAGGGACTGGAAATACTTAGGGAAATTCTAAAAGAGTGGAGCAATCACCTACTTATGGGGGCCACCGTGCTCCTGGAGGCCCAAGAACTCGTGGGGCCAAAGGAACTGGTGGGATTGGATGAAACAGAGGTTCCCAGGAAAGGAACCTCCCACCAGGTGAGATGCTCAACCTCATCCCCAAAAACTAATGAGACCCCACACCCATTGGATGCAGAGCTCCTAATCAGACAGGTAGATTTCATAAAGGAACAGCGAGATGACCAGACACTAAGATGAGTCTATGATCAAATGGCAGTAACCAATGGCATAGTGGACACTCAGCTATTAAAGCCCCACTTTGAACTTGGGGGCGGGGAATGATTATATTGCCTGGAGAGGAACCACTGAACTAAAGAGATAATAATACGGCTCCTTGTACCAGGAAGATATCAAAGAGAAGTATTGCCCTTTTACTCACTTAATCTCATGCAGGGGGTGCTGAGAGCTAGATAAGATGCTTGAACAGGTGATGAATAGATTCTACCGGCCATGAATGCACATAGGTCCAGGACTATGTTCTTGTCCAGTGTTAAGTGTGAGGACCCAAGAAGACCCTGAAATAGGGCTGGCCCTAGATGAAACTGCACCTCAGGTGGGAAGCATCTTTGGTGTCCCCCCTCCCCATTTGTTAAACATTTAAATACCTTATTTGTATTGCATTTATAGCCCATTTCACAACACTGATTCATGATTTGCATGCATGATTTATCCCCATCATATAAGACAACAAAATTTGCATGCTAGGATCTGTATAATCTGTGTTTATTCATGCCATATATAAGGAAATTTAAAAAATTGTTTCCTCTAAGCTTATAGAAAATTTTTAATTTTAAGAATAACTGAAATGTACTAACATCAAGAAATTGAACTGTGCACCATTGTTAGGTGGACCATTATTAAATAATGTTACAGTAGGTGACAGCCTTAGAAGGTAACCCTAGTCCTTTAGTTCAAAAGGTTGATTTTCTTGCCTTTGACCTCGCAAACTAAAGTGCAGCATCAGAGAGATCCAAAGAGTGGCTAATACCATTTTCAAGCGATAAAATAGCAAGTGATGTCAGTCTGAAGATTATGTTCTGAACAGCCTGAGCTTTGAAAAGCTATGCTCACCACTCATGACTGTGACAGGCAATGTGAGCAGGATCTTCAAAGCTATCTTCTGCATATTGGGAGAAACGTCCTTCAGCTCTGCATCATGAATGAACTGGAAAGTTTAGTGTGGAGAATGCTTCCCATGTGGCAAAATGTGATGGATGTTGTCCAATTAGACATAGTTGTCTTTATCACTGATGTCTGAACATTCCCATGAGTCAGCATCCAGTGAAGGTCCATACAACTGTTCAAGAATGTTTTCCTGTCTGCCGACAGCTTACTAAAGTCATACAACCTCCCTCCCCAGGTTTCTTGCCACCATTAAGCGGGGTCTGGGCCACCCGGCTAAGGGGTTGCACCAGGCAGGATTCTCCCAGCCCTTTTCTCCCTCTAAAGGGTTTAGGTGGGTTGTATCCCCTGTCCCTTCCTACCTGCTTTTTTTTCCTTCTGGGCTCCCTTGTCTAAGACTCTCTCAGTATCCACCTTCTTCTCCGGGCTCTGGGGTCTAGGGTCTCCCCTGTCACCCGTTTCACTGTCTGGGCTTCACTGTCTAGGGCTTTCTCCTTCGCTGGGGTTCCTAAACACCAGGGGCTCCACTCACTCCTTCTGGGAACTCATCGCTTTTTCCCTTTTTCTGTCTGGACCTCTCCTCCTGTGTCTCCTCCCTCGTGGGAAGGTGTTCCAGCCCATTCCCAAAATCACTGGGTAAGGTAGTCCCTCTACTACCCCCAACTCATTTCCAGTCGAACCTGCCCCTAGCTTCAAGGGGCACTTGGGCCACCGGGCAATACCTCTTGTCCCCATGGATGCACCACAGGGTCATCCTCTCCCTTGGGAGTATCCAGTATGGCTTTACCACCTCCTCCCACGCCCTCACCCCCCTGGATGAGTGAGCAAGTAGAGGCTGTATCCACCAGGCCTCTCTGGGTTTTCCTCCCCAGCCTCACTGGGATGGTGGATAACTCTGGCTCCTTTCCATGCCTTCTGACCTCAGTCCAGGTACAAAAGTCAGCCCAGCCACAGTCCATTTGCGGGCAATGTCTTTTTGTGTCCCAGCTGCTACACTACCAGCAGATCCCCAGCCCGGTTCTCCCAGAAGCCCCCCCAATTCATTCTTCTTCTTCTCCTGGCTCTTCCTGTGGTTAGTCCCCTGGGTGACTTCACCAACACCGGTCCTTTGGAGGGATGACCCTCTCTCTGGGGGAAATCTGCCTCCACATACTCCTTTGTTAACTTCACCCCTGCATCTACCGAGTTCAGCTGATGCCTCCAGACTCAAACCTGTGGGGTCTCCGGCAGACTATGAATAAATTGTTCTAGGACTAGCATGTCCCTTTTATCTCCCATGGTGTGGGTATCGGGCCTCAGCCAGCAGGTATCCCAGTCCATTAGCCTCTGGGCAAATGCCTGGGACCGTACAGTCCCCGTCCACCAGACCACCCGGAACTTCCTGCCAGTATTTCTCGACCGACAAAGTCACCCTGTCGAGGATAGCCGCCCTTTCTGCCTCATAATCCCTGGCCTGCTCCTCACTGAGGGCCATTTAGACTGCCTGGGCTTCACCAGCCAAGTATGGTGCTAACCATAGCGCCCAGGTTGCTTTATCCCAGCCAGCGCCCATAGCTACCCACTCAAATGTCCTAAAGAAGGCACCTAGGTCATCCACAGGGACCATTTTACACAGCCCTAGACCCAGCGATCGACTGCCCTCCCCCAGTGCAGGGCTCACCAAGCGCTGCAGGATCTGCTATTGCATGCTGGCCTGCTCCCTGATGAAGTCCTGCAGGTTTTTCTGCTGCTCTGCCTGCCAGGTGAGCAGGGCCTGTCTCTCTCTGCCTGATGGGCTTGCTGGAAACTCTACATTGTCTGCTGCATCTGCTCCTACTGCTTCACCAACCATTGTAGGGGGTCTTCCATCCCTCAGCCACCAACCTCAGTCGCTGGCTCTTGGTCCTGGACAAGTCCCCACATGTAGCAGGTTCGTGCAGGCCCCCTGCTGCTCAGGTCCTCTGTGCCCACAAACCACTGGCAGATGTCAGCTTTGTGTTCCCAGCAGTGCTCTTTATTTATAAACTTATCCCACCACCACCTACTCATAGATACTAATATAAGGGAGGCTGGTTGATATCTAATGCATCGTATTGATTTTTTGCCTTTCATAACAAAAAATCTCGCAAACAACAATTTTTCTATAAACGAGCAGCAAACAACTCCTTTTATTTCTTTTTAGACAGCTCGAATCTTGTGTCATTCTGCCACTTTTAGGTAAACAAGAGACCTAAAAATTTGCTTTCTACTTGTTTCCCATGATTGTTAAGAAAATATTGGTATTTTGTTTCACTCATTAGAAATCTGCCTAGGAACTAGACCCTGAGAGTGTTTGCTTTTAAATAAGATCAAGAGATTATTAGTAAACTATCAGAAACACTCAACTTAGAAGCAGAGATAAGCTACTAGCCAAAGCATATGTTCATGTGGATTCGTGTAAAAACAAATGAAAAATCAACAGAAACATGAAGTTTGATAAGAACCATACTTGAAGAACTCCCTAAGTTACTGTTGTGTAAGTGAGTAAGTTTGCAAGGGACTTACTGCTGCCATTGGGACATGCCCATTCTTAGCAGTCCAACTCTGCATTTTCAAGAGGATGGCCCCTCTCAGTGACCCAACGTAAGGACTAGAGAGTGAGCAATGGCCTGAAGTAGAGATCTTCATCCCTTTATTCTCATCAGACATCTCTCTTTTCCCCCCTCTATGGTTCAGCCTATCCCTTCTCTCCACACCAGGAAAATAGAAACCAAACACGGAAAACAAAAACAAAAATAAACACCCAAGCCAAAGGCTCTAATTTCCTCGCTCAAATTTTCTCATATGACTCCTCCTCTACAGTAAAAGTAGGGGACTAGCAGCAAATGGGAGTTGAAAAGACTACATTCAAATGGTATTTTTGTTTAAGCTATTCACATCTATGTCCATGCTGCTTAAAGCTTCTGGAATATATTCTTAAAGCATACAGGCTGAACTTTGCTTCCACTGTACAGCAGTTGTGTAGCTTTTAAAGAGCTCACAGTATATCACTAACTCACACTCTTCTTTATATAGCAATTTGCTGGCTCATAAAAATTTTTTGAAAAAGATTCCATGCCAAACCAATTCTGCTCACTACAGTTTCTATATTTCTTTATCACTAGCAGGTTTTTCTCCACTTCATGTCATAATTCTGTTTATGACATTACAATAATTTCCACAGAAACAAGAGAGGACACAGAAAAACAGTATTACAACTTTAAGTGCAGAAGGACCAGCCACAGCATAACTCTCCAGATATCAAAATCTTGCTTTCATGCAAGTTTCTGCAAATAAATAAGGAGAAATGTTGACAGTATGGTATGTAGATAGAACTCTTCATAAATAATTAATAGTTGAAGATTTTCATCTAGCATCAGCAAGAATCTGAAGTGTAGTTTTCTTCAAAAAAGTGATATGAGAGCTTTGTACAGAGCATCTTCTCCTGCAAGAAAGTCCATAATCCAGGGAATTTATAAATTAACGTAAGTGTTGTAATTACAAGCACAGCCTGACATCTGAAAAAATATCAAGCCATTTTCTTTCTGCTTTGTAGGTCATCACCAACAATAAAGATGTAGAAATCAGGACTTGGCTGACAATCGTGGTGATGATACCCAAATCGGAATAAAATATAGCTTTGCTGTTCTGCTGCTGTATTGACTCTGGAGGGCTGCAACAATAACGCTCGCTAATCCTGAGTCATGCTGATCACCTTCCACTCCTAGACATCAGTGGAAGTTGCAGGTGCTGAACACTCCTCAGGAACTGGTCTATTAGAAGACAGGACTTTAAAGACACTGGAACTAGATACGTGCATCCTGTACAGCCCCTAGCTAACTATGGAGGATGCCATGCAAAAGATACCCATTGCTATTCATGTGGAAAGAGAAGATAGTTCACTCTGTTATGCTTCAGTCACCACGCCAGAAATCATACGTCATGATGTTATCCTGAGTGCAGATAGGACAATAGCCTACTGGCCTCACCCCGTATAGAAATTAGCTAGCTAGTCTGATATTTGTGCCCTGGAGACCAGTCACACTCCACAGAAGCAAGGTAGATTCTGGTTGAGTTATGTCACATCTACCTGAATCTTCTTATTTGTATCTTTTCAGAGTGCACAGCTTACAAAAAGTAAAGGTGCTGGAACTAGGGATGCTACTGCATCCCCTGGCTTGAAGTGGTTTCCATTATGTACAGGGTTTACAGTTTGATTCAGGTCCCAGGACCCACACTATAAAAATTGTTCCAGAAACCGTGCAAGGCTTGGTGAATTACTTGAAGAACACAAGTCTGACCAAGATTTTATGGTGCAAGAAGGCAAGAGCAGAACATGACCTGCTACAGAGTTCTTAAAGCTGGATTTATAATTTGAAAGACCAGGTATCGAGATTCACTTCCAATTGTTAAACAGAATGGCCCTTTCCATGTAAAAATTATTACATGGGAATACATGAAATGCCATACAGTACATCTTTCAACTATTCATCAGTATCAGATGACCATTCTCCCCATACTTTTGGCCTGAGCTATGAAGTTTATTTACTACTTAAAGCTGATTTCCAGTAATTAGACGTCCCAAGTTACAACACCCCTAAAACATGGCGCCCCTATATAAATTAGTGACAAGAGAATGTGTGTCTGTATTAATTCTCGTGTTGCTTTAAAGGCTTGATTACTGGTTTTTTTTTTAATATTAGAAACTTTGATTAATTTGTAGCTATACTTAGCACTCTGACATCTATAAACCGTTTAACTGAGATATAATGGAATTCTATTGTTTCTACTAAAAGAAGTACATATTTCATAGAGAAGAAATGTGCAGTAATGTGAGTAATCTTAGGTATTAGACTCATAGAAATAGGGCATACTTTTAACCTTTAAGTTAACGTAGTAATTTTTTTGTTGTTGTTTAGCTGTTTTAGTTCATGGTGCTGTGGCTCTGTCCTGATTACAGTACGTAACACCAGACACATACTTTAATGCTTACATAGACCAAACTAATAACATCACTGAAGAATCCATTATGTGTTTGTCCTACTGACAGAATTCAAAAATTTTCTCCCCAAGGTTTTCTAAACATTTAATTTGATGCAAGGAAAGGAGACTGAAATTCAGTTATGCTCTCGGTTTCCAGCATCCATGGATTAGAAAGCTGTACTCTGCTTTCCCAGATGAGATTTCCCCGGGCCAATGAAAAATAGCTTTGGCCATTTAATATATGTAAAAATAATAGGAAAACAGTGAATGAGGCAGGAGGGATTTTTCATAGCACAAGTGTCATTTCTTTTAAAGTTCATGCACTCTTTGTCTCTATGAGTGGAGGGATCAGGGATGGGAAAGGAGTAGAAGATGCTTTTTAATTTAGTTAAGTTAAATTAAGAAGCAGCTTCAGCTCCCTCTTATAAAATACATTTATAGACACTATCAGCAAAGGACCAGTTCTTCAGGCTCAGTGAGGCAGCTCTAGGCACATGCTGTGAATCTTTTTATGGACCTTCAAAATGAAACAAGTTATTTTGCAAGCTCTAATCAGTATTCTATCTCTGTGAAAGTGGCTGTAGCGCCCTAAATTAAATATACACCATGAATTAATACTACTTTTCTGTTCCCACATACACCAGCTAGCTATTCTGAAGTATAAATAGAGTAACAAAAGGAAACAAGTACATATGACATATCTGCAAAAGGACATTCCGTTTACATTGTTTACTTATCTTCAAATGGATTCCAGAAGTTTGGTCCCACAGAACCTCCAGTCATTGACAATGGACAATTAGGGCCCCTTACTGAAAGAAACTGCACCTCTGAATAAAGTTATGCTTGAGAGCACATCTACTGAACTCAATGGATTGAGTTAATATTACTCTTGCATACAACTCTTTGCAGGATCCATAGCCTATATTATCAGCTGTTCAAGGCTGCCAAACAAATCTCACTCCAGCAAGCCTCTTTACCAGTCTTGCCCTCTAATAGGTCTAGCAGTAGTTATGAGAGACTGTCTACTTCAAGTAGTTCAGCAGCTGCTTTTCCACGTGAAGTCAATGGTTCACATTCCTGCAGCAACAAAGTCTTTTCAACTATTTAATTTTAAATCCTTACTCCAGTTGCTGTATCCCATCATCCCCAAAAAGGACCAGGAAACAATAGGAATGGACGGATAATACATTGTTACTTTTCTATATTAAGTTTTACGATTACCTTATTAGTCTCATGGGGTTAGGAACATTCCCGACATAAGAATCAGGGCAGAGATAGACCTGATCAGTGGTACAAATAATAAATGAATGTAACAATCACAGCATGATACTGAGGTCCTCCATGTTTTGCAGAACCAATTAAAATGTCACATGAGCTCGGCTCCCTGTTGCACTGAGCTTTTAGGAATAGATAGAGCTGGCAGGGATAGGGAGAGACCTTTAGCCCTTAAATTTGCAGCAGCAAAATTATTTTGCTGTGGCCCATGAGGGCTGAAAACAGTTATTGAAATAGATAGCAGTGGTTCAGCAGGGAATGGGGTTTCAGGTGGCTAAGGAATATCCTGACTTAACTGGGATTCAAATGGTTTAAAGCATGACTAGCCTGCAGTTTTGGGTTTTATTCTTATTCAGGTATTTTGGTAGTGCAGGCTCAGGCCTGGTCTTTTTAGATCCTTAGCTCCCAATAACTTCACTCACCAGCCTGCAGGACTGGTCTCTGTGTGCTTTCAACCTCTCCATGGACTTCACAAACTGATCAACTAGAGAGGAAGTAGTTCATCCCTGCTAGTGCACTGAGGGGAGGGGAGGCATTCATCCCCTATTTCTGGGGCTGCCAGTTTGTCTCCTAGTGCAGATAGGGGCAATGCTGAAGTCTGCTCTAATTTGCACCCGGCTTCAAGGGCACGTATAAGTCCTGTAGTAGTTGGGGCATAACACTCTCAGGAGTGCTCCCTGCATCGGCTCTCTCCCAAGCCCTCTATAAAAGGTATTAGCAGCTGACACATATCTGTTGCTGTAAACACCAACGGGGGGAAGGGCTCTATCCAGCCCTGCAGCTCTGAGATGTTAAGGAAAGGCTGAAAAGTTTGTCACAATGTTGGAAACTTCAAAGGGGTCCTCTCCCTACTTTCATCTCTCCTTTGTGAGCCCTTTGGAAAAACAAAGGAAATAAGTATTGTCTACAATAATTTGCACATCTTTTTAAGGATAATCTGTGCTTTGCAGTGATGAAAAGTTGATTGAAGCATATTTGTGCTTTTTGGGCTTTACAAGTTATATCCCCCCTTCTGGTAGCTGTCTCTAAAGGTAATAATGGTTAAGGAGTCCATTAGAACAGAAACAGAGGCAAGAACTGCAGGAAGAATTGTATCCAGTAACTGTGGCAGGAGACTGATTTTTAACTGGCGATGGAAGAATAGTCTGAAAGAAATCTCCCAGTGGGAGTAGCTCTGGGGGGTATAATATACACAGGAGCTGCCTTCTGTACTCAAGAGACACATTGCTATCATAATTCAACATGAAGTAATGCACAATTCCATCTCTCACCCAGGAATCATTGATGAGATGAAAGAGATAATTAACCTTAAGCATTTTGAGACCCTTGATCCTCTGAAAGGATCCCAAATACTTCTAATGTATATTTTGCTAGCACATAGTGCTTGTTTTATATTGTCACTCAGCTGGTATCCTGTAGCGCTAACAGTAATTTTGAATTCCCATAGGGATGATTAGTGTTTCATTAATGTTAATTTCTGACACTGATGATTTTTCCCATGCTGAGATTTGACTGTGCACTCACTCAGGAAGTAAATAAAGTAATAGCCAAACAATGTTTGGAAGAAAGGAAGACTGAATGGAGAAAACCTAAAGCTGATGAAATTTGTACTAATATCTGGCTTTCTTTTCTGCACTTTAAGTATCCTCCCACTGCTTTTTATGAAAGACTCCCACTGGCAGGATACAGCACATGGTAATTTTTAGAGTAATTCATTTGGGAAATTTAAATTATCAGATCCATATAAATAAGTACCAACTAATGAGAGGATTACCAGAGATTTAGAGGGATTATAATTATCGTTTGGGTCCCCAATGATCATAGAATCAGAGAATCATAGGACTGGAAAGAACCTTGCGAGGTCACCTAGTCCAGTTCCCTGCACTTATGGCAGGACCAAGCATTACCTAAACCATCCCTGACACGTTTTTCTAATGTGCTCTTAAAAATCTCCAATGACAGAGATTTCACAACCACCCTAGGCAATTTATTCCAGTGCTTAGCTACCCTGACAGGAAATTTTTCATAATGTCCAACCTAAACCACCCTTGCTACAATTTAAGGCCATTGCTTCTTGTCCTAATCTTGGAGGATTTCTCCCTCTTCCTTGTAACAACCTTTTACGTACTTGAAAACTGTTATCATAGCCCCCCTCAGTCTTCTCTTCTCCAGACTAAACAAACCCAGTTTTTTCAATCTTCCCTCATAGGTCATGTTTTCTAGACTTTTAATCAATTTTTTTGCTCTTCTCTGGATTTTCTCCAATTTGTCTACATCATTCCTGAAATGCGGTGCCCAGAACTGGACACAATACTCCAACAGACTGAGGTCTAATGAGCATGGGAGGGGTGTGTGTGTGTTTCTTTCCTTCTTCGACAATGTCACACACTCCCAAGGATGTAACATGGAACAAAATGTCCTTCAAGGAAGATACACTTTTAAGCAGTTACCTGTGTCCATGTAGTTTCATTAACAGCAGTTGTATTGCACCTGAAATTTTAAAACCTGTGTGGACTCTGATTTAAATCAATGGCAAACCTCTCATTGACTTCAGTGAGATTAGGATTGGGCCCTAAAAGGCAACTTCAGAGAACTTGGCCCTAAATAACTATGTCATTTAACTCTTTTGCTCTCCCACTCCTTATCTATTTTTATAGTAAAAGACAGGATTGTCATCCTGTCTGCAGGTCTCTCCGAAGCTTATAATGCCTTTTGAGTCACGTGAAGTGATGGAAACAGACTCTAGCCTGGTTGAGAGTTTTTTTTTCCAATATCACTGAGTTCAAACATCCCTGTGATTCATGGTCTTTTACTGTCAAATTTCTCAGCCATTTTGGGAAGTTTTTTGGTTTTCATTTTTACACACGACTTAACCAGTTACTCTAGGTGACAGCCCAGTGTTCCAGCTACTAGTACATATTATATATATTCAGCAATAAAATATTTGAAGAAAACATCATAGACTCATAGGTCAGAAGGGACCAATATGATCATCTAGTCTGACCTCCCGCACAAGGCAGGAAAGGAGGAGGGGTTGCTTGCATTTTTTGGTCTAGCCATGTGCCTGGGAACATTCTGCAGAAACAGTGACTCTCAGAAAATTCCTTAGTTTGCTATCAGTCAAATACTCAATCCATTTTCCCTATGCAGTTGTTAGTGATGAACTCTAAGCAATTCCAGCAAATGAATTTAGCAGCTGTTTGCTTGGAAAGTTATGCTCCTTTCCTTTTTTTTGCCCATGATTCCTTGTACAGGATTTCACTCTGAAATGCATTCTCTTATGAAGTTTTTTGACTGCAGAGCACTTGCTGATTGTCTATGGACAGTTGGCTACTAATTTGAATTTTCTTCCAAAACGCACTATTCTGCACCCTTCCAAGAAATTCCCAGGGGAAGGGTTCTCATGCCTACTTTGCTTCAGTATTCTCACAAAAAAATAACATGTGACCAGACTACTAGTGAAGTTACCATAGACAATAAAGGGGATGGGACGCAGATTGTGATAAGTAAAGAATACATCAGAGATTTTCTAACAAATTTGAATGAATTCAAATCAGGGAGGCCAGATGCTATTCACCTGGCAATAATTGGCAATAATATTTACAAACTGATGGATGACAGGAGAGATCCTGGGAGACAGCAGAAAGGCTAACATAGTGCCCATTTTTAAAAAGAGAAAAAGAAGGAGCCAGGGAACTATAGATAGTCAGCCTGACTAGCTACTAGAGCAATGTATAAAACATTCAATCTGTGAATACCTGGAGGATGAAGGGTTAATCACTAGCAGCCAGTGTGGATTTACCAAGAACAAATCATGCCAAACCATCTTGATTTTCTTTTTTGACAGGGTAACTGATTTGGTGGAGACGGAGAATGCAGTGGACATAATATAACTGGACTTCAGCAAGGCTTTTGACACTGTCCCACATGACATTCTGATAAGTAAGCTGGAGAAATGTGGGCTCAACTAAACTACCATTAAGTGGATACATAATTGGTTAAACAATGGCAAACAAAGAGTAACTAACTGATGTCAGATTGGAGGGAGGTCTCAAGTGGAGTTCCACAGGGTTCTGTTCTGGGTCCGGTGTTGTTTAACATATGTATTGATAACCTGGAAGTAGGTACAGACAACATACTGATCAAGTTTTCAGATGACACAAAACTAGGTGCATTGCCAATACTTTGGAGAACAGAGCTAAAATGCAGAGGGATCTTGATAAATTGCAGAACTGGGCTATAAACATCAAAATGAAATTCAATAAAGACAAATGTATGGGGCTACATGTAGGGAAGAAAAACTAAACGCACAAATACAGAATGGTGGGAAACTGGCTTGGCAGCAGCACTGCTGAGAAGGATCTGTGAGCTGTGGTGGATCACAACCTCAACATGAGTCAGTAATGCGATGCTGTTGCAAAAAAAACCAAAATGCAATTTTAGATTGCATTAACAGAGACATAGCATGCAAGTCACGGGAGGTGACAGTACCACTTTACTTAGCGCTGGTTAGGCCTCAGCTGATGTACTGTGTCCAGTTTTGGTCAATGATGTATAGAAAGGTTGTAGAGAAACTGGAAAGGATCCAGAGGTAAGCAACAAAGGAGATCAAAGGGATGCAATGCAAATCATAAGAGCAAAGGCTGAAGGAACTGGGTATGTTTAATTTGGAAAAGAAGAGATTAAGGGGGAGTATGATACTTGAAAGGCTGCCATAAAAAAAGATGGAGAAAATTTGTTCTCTCTTGCCAGAGAGAGCAGGACAAGAGACAATGGGTTCAAATGACAGCATAGCAGATTTAGATTAAATCTCAGGAAAAGCTTCCTAACTATAAGAAGACTTGAAATTAGACTTGAAATTAGACGAAGGTTTCTAACCATTAGGGGAGTGAAGTTCTGGAACAGCCTTCCGAGGGAAGTAGTGGGGGCAAATGACTTATCTGGCTTTAAAACTAAGCTTGATAAGTATATGGAGGGGATGTTATGATGGGATAGTTTAATTTGAGCAATTGATTTGGATTATCGGCAGATAAATCTGCTCAATGGTCTGTGGGAATGTTGGATGGGATGGGAACTGAGTTACTGCAGAGAATTCTTTTTTGGGTGTTGGCTGGTGAGTCTTGCCCACATGCTCGGGGTTTAGCTGAGGTCTTCAAATCTCACTTTTGAGGATTTCAATAACTCAGTCATGGGTTCGGGGTTGTTATAAATGTGTATGGGTAGGGTTTTGTGGCCTGCCTTGTGCAGGAGGTCAGACTAGATGATCATATTGGTCCCTTCTGACCTATGAGTCTATGAGTCTAAGAGTAGAACAATGGAACAGACTGCCTAGGGAGGTTGTGGAAGTTTCATCACTGGAAGTTTTCAAAGAAGGCTGGATAACCATCTATCTTGGATGGTTTAGACACAACTCCTGCATCTTAGCAGCAGGCTTAGACTAGGTGACCCTTGTGGTCCCTTCTAACCCTATCATTCTATGTATGTCTTTTAGTGTATGTCCACACAACATCTAGGAGGGTGCTAACAATAGGAGCATGGCCACACCAGCACAGGTGGTGGCTCAATACAAGTACAAGTCTGCTGTGGCAACACGGCTACATTTAGTGCGCTATCTTGAGCAAAGCTAACGTATGTCTGCTGATCTACGCTGGAAAGCATGGTACCAGCTGCTGTGTAGACATACGCTTAATATGTGTTTAAATTCCATGTATAGAAATGTAGAGGTGATAATCTATCCCTTCCCCCTCAGCCCATCTCTGCTTCTAAACTAATTCCAGAGTGACTCAACTTCTAGTAATTTAATTATTTCCTAACTGAAAAGTTTTCTCACTCCTTGCAAAAAAAGTCATCTCCTTCCCTGCAATTACAGGGAAATGGGAAATAGAACTATCTGATTTCCTTTGTGCCAGATTCTGATACCCTTATTCCTGCATAATACCTTAATCAGGAAATAGTCCCACTGAAATCAAGGACCATATTCTTGGAGAAAGGAACTTCTGAAGGTGAGTTACTCCTTCCCTAGGGTTCATGGAACAGATTGTCCTCTTTTATACAACAGTTATGCAATATTTTCTTAAAAAACAGTTTAGGGCCACTGCTTCAAAAGTCCATTGGCTTCCCTCTCTAGGTAAGGAGAAACTTCTGTCTTTGTCACAGTACGACTGGGGGGAGACGGATTGTTGTCAAAAGGGAAGTAGGGTGCATCCTTAGTTTTGTACTTCTGTTGTTAGGTTACAGTCTGTCAACAACAAAAGTCATACAGATGGGCCTGTTCCTCTAACAAGGGTCCCTGTGTGCTTGTGCATGAGGAATATAGGCGGTAGGGCATCAGGGCCATTGCAAAGTAGCTAACAACCTCTTTTCTCAGGTCTCTCATCTACTGGCTTGTATTAATAGATGGAATAGGACATGGCCATGGTATTGCTCTCCCATGCACAACTACATACATTGTTCCAGTAAAAGCTACTGGATAGAACTGCTACTGATTTGTTATGATGATAAATAACAGTAATAATACGTTGCCCTTCTCTATATAAGAAGTCTAAAATTCTTTGTACTTTGTTATCTGAAAATTGCCAGGTATTTTTATAAGAATTAGTTTAGCCTCCCAACAGTCTTATAAAGTAGGTATTATTATAAGTTACATTACGTACAGTTATGAAATAGAGAACACTTTCAAAACAAGTAACAATTAAACCAAATAACCTTTTGAATGATTGCCTAACTGTTAGCCATACTCTCCACATGCTATATAATAATGCAGTTCTCTACCTGCTTATTTGTGTGACAACTGTATGTTGTTATTGCTTTTAACCCATTAGCCATCCAGAGGCAATACAAATGCAGGTAAGAAAGAATGAGGTGCATTCTTTTCTTTCTTGTTAGCAATACAAACCAAACTGCCACAACTCTTTGCCCAAATTCCCATAATTCTTTGTACAAACGCCAAAAGCACTCTATATTTTGTAATTCTAAGTGCACTGACTTAGGTTGAACTTTGTCTGGTCTACACTAGAGACTTCAATGCCCCTGTTTTTGTGACAAAATAAAACCACCTCAATGAGAGGCATAGAGTTTTTTGCACCAAATTTTTAGTGACAAAGCATCAGTGTAGACACTGTGCATGGTTCTGTCATGGTAAATGGCCCCCAGGAAGTGTCCCACAATGCCCATCCTGATAGCTCTGGCCATCAGTTTGAACTTCAGCCATCTGCCCCTCCCCCTTTAAAGTCCCAGGAGGTTGAGCTGGAGGGCAATGCAAAGAGTAGACAGTGTGGTGGTGAAGTGTGTTAATGCACGGCTTTCACAGGAATCCTCCAGAGAGATCTCTAGGAAACTTTCCTGGAAGTACTTGCCAATCCTCTGCAGCAGATTGCTTGACAGAGCTACTTTGTTTCTTCCACTGTTCTAAGAAACTTTCCCCCACCAATCAGCAATCACTTGTGCAGGCAGCAATGCGGCACAAAGGCGAACAGCATAAGGACCCTGTTTGAAGCTGCTTGCATAGAGATGTACTGTAACATTCCTGCATACTCCCAGGAGTGAAATTTTGTCCCCATCTATCTGCATCAATACCCCAAAATACCATCCAGAAACTTTTCCCCAGGTTGAGTGCTCCCTCCCCCCAGGCACATCCCACCACGCTCTGGTTGATTGTCAAGCTGTGCACTTGCCAGGGGACAGTGAAAAAGAGTTGCATTTTATAGTAATGCACCAATCTTGTTATTGCACTCTCAATAATGCTTCTGTTCATTGTTTATAGTGCTTCTACAGATTTGCCCTTGAGGAGAGGAGCAAACAGAGCTGCTAAAATCACTCATAATGCTGCAGACTGAATTCGTGCGTGCTCGCCTCCTCCTCCCCTTACAGCCAATACAGAACTGCTTTCCATGCCCTCCCCAAATTCCACCCACACATTCCTACGGCCTGTCTCAGTACCCTGTTTGTTTACTCCACCCCTTCAGACAGCTTCCAGAACAATAGCTGGCCTTACACCCAGCTGTCATAGCTCGCACTGCTCCTCACTGCTTTCTCTCCTCCAGTCCAGCTTTCTGTGTGTGTTCTGAATAATTGTTATTTAATAAAGACGTACTCTGTGAAGAAAAAGCAATCTTTATTTGTCTCTTGCACATGGTGGTTCCATCTCACACTGATACATAGTGCAAGCTGGATAGCAGTTGTAGCCTGACACAGTGCTGTTTACAAAGACACCTTATTGGTGCTCATTGTTCTTCAAGGCCTCCCTGATTCAAATGGCCCCCTGTTGTGCCCTTCTAACAGCCCTGACATCTGGTTGTTCATATTCAGCCTCAAGGTGACCTGCTTGTGCACTCCACCCAGGGGTAAATTTTTCACTCTCAGCTTCACAAATATTATGGAGCACACAGCAGGCCGCTTTAACCATGGGAATATTTTCCTCATTTAGGTCTAATGAGCCATAAAGGCATCACCAGAGAGCTTTTAATCTGCCAAACAGACATTCAACGGTCGTTTGGCACCTGCTCAATCTGTTATTTAAGCACTCCTTGCTGCTATCCAGGTTGCCCACATAAGGCTTCATTAGCCATGGCAGTAAGGGGTAGGCTGGGTCTCCCAGGATCACAATGGGCATTTCAACGTCCCCCATTGGAATCTTTTGATCTTGAAAAAAAGTCCCTGCTTGCAAATTTCAGTACAGGCCAGTGTTCCTGAAGATGCATGTGTGTCATGCACCTTCCCTGACCATACCACGCTGATGTCAGAGAAACACGTGGTGATCCACAAGCACCTGCAGTACCATAAAGTGCCCCCTTTCAATTGAAGTACTCCACTGCAAGATGGTTTAGGGCCAAAATTAGTATATAGATGCCATCTGTCACCCTGCCATAGCCAGGGAATCCCGTCGCTGTGAAGCCATTCATTATTTTATATGCATTTCCAAGACTCTCAGTCCTTTGTAGCAGAATTGATCAATGGCCCTACATTCTTGCGATAACACAGCTCCAATGGTGGACTTCCCAACTCTAAACTGATTAGTAACCGACCAGTAGCAGTCTGGAGCTGCCAGCTTCCACATGGTGATCACCACACAGTTCTCCACCGAGAGGCAGCTCTCATTCCAGTGTCCTTGTGCAGCAGGGCAGAGGTGAGCTGCGCACAGAGTTCCATGAAGGTGGCTTTGTGCATTCAAAAGTTCTGCAGCCACTACTTATCATCCCAGACCTGCATAATGATGCCATCCCACCACTCAGTGCATGTTTTATGTGCTCAAAAGCAGCGGTGCATCATGTGCAAATGGTCCATGAATGTAAACAGTAATCTGGAATTAATTGTTTGTGTCGCACACAGCAGGTCAGGCGCCTTGGATTCCAGTTCCAATTGGGAGCTCATGATATACTACATGACCAGCCACCATGTGTTCAGAACACTGCCAACAACAATGGAGAGCAGTGCAGGATCCATCCTTTCAGATAGAGATGGCAGGCACTCAGGAAACTGGGGCTGTTGAAAAAAGCCACAAAATGCAGTCGGAAACCTATGGAATGATGGCACTGAAATCACTGAATCATGGGGCATTGAACCCACACCTATGATGCACTGCGATCCTCTCTGCCTTCCCACAACCCCTAGCAGCACGAGGTGGTGAGGTGCACAGTGGGATAGCTGCCCACAGTGCACTGCTCTGTCGATGCTAGAGTACCAAGTGTGGATGCATTTCGGTGACACAATGAGTGCCGTGTGGACAGGCACAAGCATTGTAATTACAGAGCTTTTTGATCATTGCTGTAACTTGCATCAACAAAACTTTCTAGTGTAGATAAGGCCTTAGTGTGCTACCAAATGACGGTTTGTAGATAGTCATTTACTTTGACCCATTGTCCCTTAGGAAATATGTCCAGATGTCCAGAAAGAGACTACTTGTGATTGATGAGGAATACTCGTTATTACAGCCGTCTTCTGTGATTGATGAGGGATAGCTGTTACTGCAGGTGTCTGCTGTGATTGATGAGATAACGATCTATTGAGAGATTTTTTTAACTAATCAGGAGTTACTCGTTGCCACAAGTGTTTTCTGCTATAATGACTTGGTTACTGATGTCTTTAGCTTATTGATCATGTAAGCTGAGGTACCATGAAAGGAATCCCATAGGTAAAAGTTACGGGAATGGCATTTCTTTGTCTCAAACATAATATATAAGGTGGTGAATTTCTGAAAGTTAGCTGAGAGTGAATGGAGCGGCAGGACCACTTTCCCAGGTTGGTCTGGTAATGTATGACCTTTTTCTGTATTTTGTATTGTGCTGATTAATCTCTGACTAATAATCTTTGATTAATAAATATTGATTTAGCCCTGTTACCTGACCTCTTAATAACAAAACCTAAGCTTTATATTGCATTTCGCTTCATTAATTGCAATCAGCTATACCTGCACTAATATACTGAAGGCTACAAGACTCATAGACTCATAGACTCATAGGTCAGAAGGGACCAATAT
>ML675609.1:27679825-27824486 GCA_007922155.1 Mesoclemmys tuberculata | reverse complement strand
AATCGCTCAAATTAAACTATCCCATCATAACATCCCCTCCATAAACTAGGATAGCACAGGTACCCACAAGGGCATAATTTGATGACAATGGGTTGCACAGATGCCATTGAGGGATTAATTTTTCTTGAAGAGCCTTTATTATGGGCAATGACACATGGAAGAGAAAATCCTGCTTCACTCTCAGAGCCTGGGCTCAGATTACAGGCCCGGCAGTTGTCAACAAAATCTTTGCAATTATTGATTAAATGTGCTCACTTTACAAATTACTCAGGGGCAATAATCATGAAATACATGTGATTTTTACACAACCATTCTTGAGAGCAGACGCACACTTCAAGTATGAAAACGTCCTTCTGTCCACTTGACTGAACTGCCTGGTGTCTCCAAACACAGCCACTACACATTACATTATTTAATTAATATCTATGCAATGCAGGTTCAAAGGCCACTAGAAAGCGGAGAGCTGAGACCATTCCTCCTCCACTGTTATTGTGCAATAGAAAAGGTGGGAAAATCTATATAGTCTCCCTTTCCACAGGAGATTGGTGGGCATCTGCAAAATTTGTGTCAAATTTTCTTGTGAGCTCCTGCTACTATTTAATGGACTTTCTGCTGCAGTCCGGTCCTTGATCTGCACTGATAATTTAGAACGTAGTGTAGCTAGTTTCTTAGGGTGGAACCCACAAAGATAGGAGGTACCTAAACCCAGACTGAGGAACATAAAGTCTATTTTCAGGCACTTAAGTCCCGCACTGTGACCCACAGAACTCGCACTGAATGCTGTAGGCAACTAAACTCACTCAACTGTTTTTCAAAGAAAAAATTCCATGGGTGCCTAAGTTTGTGCCTCTGGGCACAAACCCTCCCTCACAGAGGGTGAGACAGCTTTGGAACTAGGGTCTCCTACTTCCCTGGAGAGTGTGCTAACCACTGAGCTATGCGATGTTCCAATGTGGGGCTCCCTCACTCTGTCCTCTTAAAGCTGTTCCCTTGTGGATAAAAAGTGAATGATTGGAGCAGGGGGAATAGAGCCAGGGCCTTCTGCCCCCAGGTGGGTGTCATAACCACTGGACTATAGCATCACTTCCACTCTCTCTCTCTCTCTCTCTGGCCCTGGCAGGCTATTTCAATATTATAGTAATCAGTTCATTTTGCACTAAACAATATAAGGTCTGATCCAGATCCCCTTAAAGTTAATGGAAAGACTCCTTTTGACTTCACTGGGGCCTTAAATTCTTTATCAGATATTCATATAGAGTGCCATTGACTGACTGACTGTCTCTCACCATGTAACTGTAGCCCTGCTCTTTCAAACCACAACCTAACTGATGATTGGAGTGGAAAATGTGATACTTGAGATTTTCTTTTCCTCCTTGTTAACAGACACTAAGTAGATTATCACTATATGATGTACATACTCTTTAAACCTTTAAAATGGGGAGCCCCATCCATTCCCAAATAATCAAGGTCAAAATTTAGATTTATGGACTGGTCAAATTAGTGCAATGCACTGACTTGCAAGAGCTCAGAATTTGTATCCTAAATCTGACCCCATGGTCCCAGTACTGTTAGTGCCTGGGATAAATGAGGAGACAGTACTGTTGATTTCAGGAAGAAGAGATAATCTAGTATCAATCTGAAGCATCTCTCAAGTTTTTTTGTCTGGAATAATGAACATTGCATTTATGTGGGTGCTTAATCAGGTAGTTTTGAAGTTGACTAGATTTTAGCCCCACAGGCTAAAACTGACCCCTGCGCGGAGATGCTAGCACAGGAGCTGGGCACCACTTCATTCTCACTCTCACTCATGCACTCAGTAATAAGGATCTAGGAGTATAAAGCCTTTTTTCAGCTTTTCACATTTTCATATTAGAATTCATGATTAGACTGAATTGTGCAAATGAGACAAGAAGACTAAGCAAGCTGACTGGTTTTTATTCTTCACAGCTGCAGAGCCCAACAGAGGCTGCATAAATAATGGGAATTTTGCAGTCACTTACAGGAAAACCAAGCTGATGCAAGGCAAAACAGGAGTTTCCTCTTTGGCCTTCTGTTCATTACAAGGGATGGAGATTTACACTGGCCAAAAAGTAAGTGTCAACATTCTGTTCACTAACATGACACCTTACATTTGTCCTCACACAACACAATTTTTTTGTGAAGACAAGCATTTCATTAAAGGCCAGATCTTTTAGTCCTCACAGTCATGGTTAGCTCCTAACATATGAATTATCTTTTTGAAGAACATTTCCTTTGTGCTTTACTCAGGCAGGAAAGAATAAATAAAGCATATCCTGGGGCAAATGTGGGCCAAGACTCAATGTCCCACCTGCCATTAGCATAGACCAATTGAAAATAAATGCAATGATGTCTTGCAAAACACAGCAGCCTCAAAACAGTATCTATCAACTTTCACAAATTCAGCTCCTCCTCCTCAAGCTTCTAGAGTCATTTCACAAGCCATGAAGTTAGATGCCAGGATACTGAAATAATTTGTGAAGCTGCTATTAAGGCTGACATTTACTTGGGATAAATGGGTTCTATCTAGCTACTTATATGACTGCCATCATTCTAGCTTCTGAGTGCTTCCCCAATTAGAAATAATTTCTCTTCTTTCCCAGTCTCCAGGAGGAAAAGCTTGATTAGTTCATATTGGTCTTTGGTTCATGTTGCTTCCCAAGTTACCAGGCACCGTCAGTACTGCACAGTGCCTTGTTTCACCCTGGTGGGATGCTACTGATCTCTCAAACAGCAGCAATGAAAGGCTTCCGAGGGAATCCCAGAGGATAGAAACGGGAGGTGAGAAAACTCCAGGTAAGACTTTGCATGGTTACACAGTCCTGATGATCAAAATCACAGAGCTGGTGATATTCTCTTCCTTCCACTCCCCAAAAGAGAGGACATTTTACAGGGAAAAATATTGAGATGCATCATAAACACTCATCTGTATGTCAGTTTGTTTGCCTCTTTAGCCTAATTTTTATACATTCAGCCCAATTCACATTCTTCTGCTGCCCTATCAGTGTTATCTGAGCACCTGGCATGTATCCTCCTCTTCCTGTACACATGTAGTACCCACTAATGATAAGGATTAGAGCTCCTTATTTATTCACTTACTTTAATTCATAGTGCCATCATGGCAGATGAGAGATCTTCTTTCTGGTGAGATAACTAATTATTTCAGTTACTGAAGGTAACGCCCTCCAAGTGAAACCATGAACTTGCCATCTATTTGATAAAAGTCCTGGACAAAACGAGTGGTCAGTAATATAAGAAATCCACTAGGAGAGGCAGCATTGGCTCTTGTTAAGATGTGGAGAAGGAAAAATAAACAGAGGTTTATGCATCTGCTGGACAGTTATTCAGAAGGAATAAAAACATCTCTGATTACCAGCCCTTCCCCAGGGGACTGATAAAGCTAATAAATACAGCTTATAATACCATAAATAAAACTTTTTTTCATTGTAACTGACAAACACTGTTGGCAAAAGCTAAAACATATTTACTGTTTTTCTCCAATAACTTTATGTGCTCTTCAGACAGATTAATTTTCTTTGCTCAGTATTAATTAAATGTTTCACCTTCTGTCACTTATGAGCACTTTGATGAATGGATTGGAAGGCTGCCTAGTTTCACTACAGTATCTGTCATCCTCTGAAATACTATTATATAATTTTCTACAGTAAGACTCATGCAAACACAACAGATCTGTCTCCATTTCCTACAGTAACAATATATTAAGGGGGTTTCTTTTCTTGTTTGAACTACTCTTAAAAGGACATAGAGTCTTCCAAAGCACTGTGATAAAATGCAACTGCATTTTGTTTGATGACTGATAAGATCTGATAAAATGTACAATTCCCTAATGACATAACTGAATACTTGCAGAGTTGAATAATACATTATAGGAAAGGGAAAGAGAAGTTAACACATATGGATAGGGAGGAATAGTGTGTTAGGTGAATTTTGAAATGAGACAGACTCAATGAAGCAAAGAGATAAGGGAAGGCTATTACAGAGGGCAAGAACTTTAAAGGAGAAGGCTTTTGAAGCAGAAGCAGCTGCAAGCGCATTCATTAATGGCCATATTTCTGTCTCTTCACACAGCGAGGGGAGATATCCTATGAACCTGCATCAGCCTGCTTCAAGGATTGTACTCAGGTGTAGCTGCAGCACAAGCAGTCATATTGAATGGGCTTTGATCTACCTAGCTTGACCAACAACAGCAGTGAAGTGGTGGCAGCACAGGCCATGCAAGACCATGTGTGACTCATAGGGTATGTCTGCACTGCAATGAAAAACCTGCAGCTGGTCTATGCCAGCTGACTTGGGTTTGGACTGTTTAACTGCAGTGTAGACTTCCAGACTCGGGCTGGAGCCGAGGCTTTAGGACCCTATGAGGTGGCAGGGTCCAAGAGGTTGGGCTGCAGCCTGAGTTGGAACATCTACATCACAATTAAACAGCCTCACAGACTGAGCCCTGCGAGCCCAAGTGATCTGGCATGGGCCAGCCATGGATGTCTAACTGCAGTGTAGTGATACCCTAAGTATGTGCTCAGGCAGCTAACCTGTGCTGCTGTGGCTTTACTGCTACAGTTATTAGAGCTAGCTTGATCAACGCTAAAGCTCAGGTATGTCTGCACAAGTTGCCATCACACCTCCGATTGCAATGTAAACATACCCATACAGAAGGCAATTTGAAACTGAATCCTGAAATGAATGGAAGCCAGTGGAGTTGACCAAGGATAGAGAGATGCTGGTACATTCCACTGTATCAGCAAGAAGTCAGGCTGTAGCATTCTGTACACAATAGAATTGGGAGTGAATTAGATTTATGTGGTGTCAAGGCAATACCACAAAAGTAGTAGTAGGTAGATTTGCAGACAAAAGGAGTGTGGAAGGAAAAGGATAGTTCATGGTGGTCTTGGATGAAACTAAGGTTACAGATAGGGGAAGTTAATGAAGGGTCTGAGCTGAGGAGGGGGAAAAGGTACAGCTGTGTTTGAGCATGCTTCTCTTGCCCAACCTCTCGTGTCACTGTCAAGTTAGAGCCAGATCATCCACTCCCATGGCAATGGTGGGGAAATCTCTGAAAGGAAGCTGTCACACAGACCAACCCTTCATGCCCCGCTACATGTACACCCAGTCTAGTCAAGGGGATGTGGCCCCTAGTGGAAAGCCCAGGAGACCCACCCCCAAATTGCAGTCCCATGCTGTATCATCTTTTCTAACTCAGTCTTGTAGAGGCAGATGGTACAACAGACATAATGTGCTTTTCTTATCCCAGCCCCAGCGTCCCCTTTTGTGTAGGCGAGGGAGCACTTTACATATGGGGACCCTGATAGGACAATCTATGCTCCTAATTTTAAAACACATTTCCTTGTCTGTTTCTAGTGACGGAATATTTCAGAAATGGAACTGACACTGGTTTGGGGAAGGATTTTATTGCACATTTCTCTCTGCTTGGAGAATTAATATGGATGAGGCACATTCATTAAGTGCCCAAAGCACTGCAGTGTTTGAGCTGTAAGTAGTGCAGGAGGGTATATTTGCTTTACTTTTAAAAGAGAACTTTCCACTGATATTTCTAAAGATCAAGGAAATATTTCTTTTGGTCTTAACTTCTGAGAGAACATGTTTTTACAGAACTAACATTGTGGGGCAAATCTGACCTTGTCCCTTTCAGTCTTGGGAAAACAATCATAAAACACAAATCAACCCATGCTCACCAAGTGCGCAACTTTGAAAGGTGATTTCAGACTATTATATGTGAAGAATGAATATCATTTCCAGACCAACAAAGCCACATTTCAATTTACATCAAAAGCAAATTCTTTTGAGGGAAAATAAATACAGAATGAAGTTTGCTATATTATGAATTAGAATCCATCAGAAATGTATAAGCAATTTCCCTGCAACTGGAGAAGTTAAAAAAATGTTAAATTCAATGGGCTTTTGTACCACTGCCTCTCTTTCACTATTTTATTATCATCACAGTATGCATCTCCATTGACGCAGAAACATATTCAGATGCCACAGGACTTTAGGTAAGCACATCAACAAGATGCAGTTGCTCGCTCTTGTCTTCTTGCCCACTTTCCCATGACATCACAGTTAAATAGATCTGTCTGTTCAACACAAAATCACAGAGATTTTACTTTGGTTTTTAATTCTCCATTGCATTTAAATACTATCTCCCTCTTCCACCACAGTGCCCTCTATTTGGGAACCTGAAATATAGTAAACCTAGACAAGACACTTGAAGATTTAGAACATTTCAAGGTATTTTTAATCACTAGAAATTGCTCTAGTATAGTTAGCTTATTAACTCAAGTATTTGGTCATCACGTTAAACTATGTGAAGGAGTCCTCAGCTAGCATAAGATGGCACAGTTCCATTGGTTAGCTGGAGCTGGTCCTGTATCATTATACTGATCTATACACTTTGACTTAGGTAGAAACTATTAAGGACAGCCTTACATGGTATGTCAGAGTACTGCTCAAGGAGAGCTCCGGGAGGAATGATGCTTCAGAAAGATTCACACCTCATAAGAACAAAAAAACAGCCTTGCTGGGTCAGACCAATGGTCCACCTATGCCAGTATCCTGTCTTCCGACAGCAGTCAATGCCAGGTGCTTCAGAGGGAATGAACAGAACAGGTAATCATCGAGCGACCCATCCCCTGTTGTCCACTCCCAGCTTTTGGCAGTCAGCGGCTAGAAATAACCAGCGCACGGGATTGCATCTCTGACCATATCGGCTAATAGCCATTGATGATCTCTCCTCCATAAACTTATCTAATTCTTTTCTGAACCCTGTTATAGTTTTGGCCTTCACAACATCCCCAACAAGAAGTTCCACATGTTGACGGTGTTGTGTGAAAAAATACTTCCTTTTGTCTGTTTTAAACCTGTTCCCTATTAATTTAATTGGTAATCCCTGATTCCTGTGTTATGTGAAGGAGTAAATAATACTTACTTATTCACTTTCTCCACAACACTCTTGTGGTGCTTGGCACATAATAAAAGCATGCCTACTTGTACTACCTGATAGGGCTACGAAATGTAGAGATTACAGAAACTCCTGCAGAAGCGTGGTTTTAAATTAAATTCTATGTAGCCAATTTACATGAGGGAGTCTGGGTCATAAGGTTCAGAACATTCACTTGTTAAACTTCCTGAATTGCTTTACTGAAGAAATTCAATGCCTAGAGCCATGGGGAAGCCTTAATGAGCAAGAAACTGTTGTTGCCCAGCTCATACTCAAACAAGGACTATTTCCATTCTCCAACTGAAAAGTAAAAAAAGTTAAAACTAAGAAGCAAGCACAGTAGATGCAGGGCTGGCACCAAATCAATTTTAGAAGCTTCCTTCTTAAGATTTGCCTTGTGGTATCTTTAACATTCACACAGTGCATTTTGTGATAAAAATATCCCTCATACAAAATTTTCCCTTTACGAGTTTTGAAAGTATTGAGGGAAGCAACAATTTTAACAGAATTTACCAGTTATTAGCTTAAAGTGATCTCCGGGTACCTCCACTGTCTCGCCCAGGCTTACTGGCATGTCTCAGAATTATTTTACTGTTTGCAAATTCCTAGATTCCTAAGTTCCAAGGTCAGAAGGGACCATTGTGACCATCTAGTCTGACCTCCTATATAACAGAGGCCATAGAACTTTCCCACAATACTTCCTAGAACAGAGCTTTTAGAGAAACATCTAATCTTGATGTAAAAGTTGCCACCATGACTCTTGGCAAATTACTTCAGCGGTTAATTAACCACACTGTTGAAAATTTATACCTTACAGTATTTCCAGTCTGAAGTTGTCTACCTTCAACTTCGACATTTGTTGTTATAATAACAAGTAACTCTCTTATGTGTTCTTATAAAAAGAAAACCTATGAAGCAGAGATGAGTGTTCCAGAAGGCTCAACATGACGTTATTACAGCAGCTTTAAAACATGGAATAAAACTCTTTAGAAGTTTATACAACTGAAATTTATTTTAACAAATAGACATTTACAGTCTTTTACTTTCCGGAACCTTTGAAGCTTGTTCCTTTATTTGGATACCATCAGTTAAACTGAAAACCTGAATTGCAGTGGGGTAACGGGGGCTAAGAACTCTTTTATAATTCTCTGTATTTTAGTTGTACTTTTCCTTGAAAGTAAACAGAACAATTTACTTTTCTCCATATTCAGTCAGTGCAAACTTCAGCACCCTTCCCCTCTGAAGCATGCACTGCATGCCTCACGGTTTTGCATGCAGACTGTGTCTTCATAAAATGATCAGATGTGCCTAAGTAGAATGTGCAGAGAGCAACAGGAGAGCAGATATAATATCCCCCTTATCTCAATGCTTCCAGTTGCGAAGAGTGATGAATTAATGTTATAGATAGCTATTCTCTCTCCATAGCACTAATGGTTATGTATTAATAATGACACTAGGAAAACATTAGTGCTTTGGTGCGGTGTTCAGAGTGTAAAAAACTATCTATACATGCTATATATTGTATTAAGAAGAATAATGAACCAGTAGCCCATTTAAAGAGAACATGCATTTTGGACCCTGAAACATCATATCACCTTTTGCCTCTTTTTCCGCTTTCTATATTCCGTTGCATCCAGTTTCCCTTCCCTTCTTTTAAACTTGTATTTCAGTCCCTCCACAAGTATGGTGAAGAAGCAGGATGTATAATTATACTCCTAGCCCTAAAGTAGGGAGTTACTTGGTACCAAGGTCCCTGCCCACCCTTCATGAAGCCAATTGCTAATCAAGAACCAAAGGAAATAGGCTCCTTCGTAGGCAGGAAGGTTTGTGATTTATCTGCCTTAACTAAGCAGCTTGTGACTGAGGAGGCAATCTACTCAGATGACAACTAGGGGCAAAGAAATCTCTGTTAAACCAGTATATACGCTACCAGAGTTAACTCTAGCTTTACACCACTGTAGTTGGCCCTAGAAGTCTGAGCTGTATAAGTATGAGACTAAATCCACTCAGGTCAGACCTCAGCCAAGGCATTCAGTATAATGGTACTGTCCAGGATATGTAATTACATCATATCTGACCTTTTGGGCACATTCAGCCTTCAGGCTCATATCTGACAATCCATCTAGGAGATCCATTAAGGCACTAGATCAAGAATAACACCACAGCTGTTCCTGTTTTGTCCATGCCCTGCCCTGCCCTTCAAAAAACAGAAAGTCCCCACAAAATAAAATCAAGTATGCCACATATTAGAGATAATTATATGATGTTTGGAGGGATGTTTGCTTTTTTCTGCCAAGCATATTCAGGCAAACAGCGTCTTGTAGGGTGATGGGGGGAGAGGAGAAGGAAAAGCTATTTTGTAAGTTTAAATATAAAAGAAATAATTTAAAATAAAAGATTCAAGCACAAAATTCTTAAGCTTTCTTAATTGCATTTCTTCAACAGCATGGGGCTGGACTAGGAAGCTTAACTGTAGCACAGGGGACCTGTATTCATTCTTCTAGACTGTGATAACAGTGAGGAATTTAAATAGAGAAGGGACTGAGATGCGAATGTTGTCTTGTGATCTCTTTGTTTGTGTGGGACAGCACTAACCAAGGAGGAGACTCAGCAAAATCCATAATGTAGAGATGGGCCAGACACATTTGTACTTGGATCTGAACTTTTTGAAGGTTCAATCATGTTTGGAAGTGGGTTATTGTTCCAGATTTATCTCTAGCACAAGCCTTCAGCCAATCAACAATCCACACTGGAGCCAAAAGACAACCTGCGGCCACTCAAACAAGCAACTGAGCCAGCACACAAAAAATTCCAACTCTCTCTCTCTTTGCATCCAAATAACAATCCTGACAGAATCTTCTTGTGCTCATGGCCTTGTGTGCAAATTGGCTGTCAGGAGGTGCTTTCCCACTCCCCTGAACTCCTGCACAAGAAAGGGCATTTTGTTTTACCTATGAATTTTCGTTGTAGGACCAGAGAGTTTTCACTTTGTGGTGTTCCTCGTCTCCATGACAACTAGAGGCAGACCAGATCTTTTTTCGGAGCCTGGGCTCAGGACTGCTCCTCAGGAAGAACTCTCCATGAGGATAGCTTCCAAAGCTTGGGGGAAAAAACATACTAGCAATACAAAAGTTTAGAAGTACTATTCAACTCAAACTATCCGCAGCAAAGCCTGGATGTAAAGCGTAAGGAATTCTTCGAGGAATGCTTTCTTCCTCTTCAAACTACTTCTCAAAAGTGAACAATATCCAGAAAAAAGCCCTTCACATAACCCAATCCTCCAAGGGAGGATCAGACTGACTGATACTGAATCACAGAAATGTCGGACTGGAAGGGACATGGATAGGTCATCTAGTCCAGTCCCCTGCATGGAGGTCTTCCCAGGGTACTCAATTCACCTAAATCATTGTTTCTGAAACTGGGGGTTGTGACCTCCGTGGGGGTTGCGAGACAGGTTTAGGGGGGGTTGCAAGCACAGGGACTGCATTAGGGGGTGGTAAGCAGGGCAATTGCCCGGGGCCCTATGTCACAAGGGCCCCTGCAAAGTGTTACATGCTTCAGCCCTGGGCAGCAGGGCTCAGGCTTCAGACAAGGCACACAAATGAAAAACAGGCTCAAGAATCACACTGAAATATTTATATTCCAATGGATTTATGCTATAACTATATGGTAAAAACAAGAGAGTAAGCGATTTTTCAGTAATGTGCTGTGACACTTTTGTATTTTTATGTCTGGCTTTGTGAGCAAGTAGTTTTTAAGTGAAGTTAAACTTGGGGTACGCAAGACAAATCAGACTCCTGAAAGGGGTACAGCAGTCTGAAAAGGCTGAGAACCACTATTTCTAGACCATCCCTGACAGGTGTTAGTTTAACCTGTTCTTAAAAGTCCCTAGTGACAGAGATTCCACAATCTCTTTATATAGTTTGTTCCAATGCTTTACTACCCTTACAGTTAAGTTTTCCTAATGTCTAACCTAAATCTCCCTTGAAATTTAAGCCTATTACTTCTTGTCCTATCAGTGGATAAGGAGAACAATTTATCACCCTCCTTTTTATGTACGTGAAGACTGTGATCATGTCCCCTCTCAGTCTTCTCTTCTCTAGCCTACACTAACCCAGTTTTTTCAATCTTTCCTCACATGTCCTGTTTTAATTTTAGCTCATTTTTGTTGCTCTTCTTTGGACTGTCTCTATTTTTCCCAAAGTGTGGTGTCCAGAACTGGACACAGTACTCCATCTGAGGCCTTATCAGTGCTGAGTACAGTGGAAGAATGACTTCTCTTGTCTTGCTTACAACACTCCTGTTAATACATTGCAGAATTAAGTTCGCTTTTGTTTTTGCAACAGTATTACACTGCTGACTCATATTTTAGTTTGTGATCCACTATAACTCCCAGATCCATTTTTTTAGTATTCTTTCCTAGGCAGTGGAGAGTCTGAGAATGAACACTTACAGATAAAACAGAATTTTCCCTCTCTCAGTTCCCGCTATGTCACATAGGCTTCACAGTGGGATGTAGAAAGCAGTAGATCATCTCTAGGACAGGAGGAAGATTCAATTTATCCATGTAGAACTAAAAAAGAACTTCAAGGTTAGGAGGGCAACCTGTTCCCTAACATCGTTCACCAGATGCTGCATCAGCAGGGGTGAGGATGTCGATTCTACTGCCAAACACAAAGTATGGATCAGTAGTGTACTGAGGAGAAGGCGGGGGGCCATGCCCCAGGGCACCAGCTGGCGGGGGGAGGGGCCACTGGCTGAGCCCTCACTGGAGGAGCTGCCCCGCACTGACATCCCTGGTGGCTGCACCAACCTGGCCCTTCTGCCCCCACACCGGGCGCAAGGAGAGAGCCATGGGGATACTGACCGTGCAGGGGTCAGGCAGCTAAAGGTGGGGCTGTAGGGCAGAGCCCATCACGGCTCTCCCCCGCTGCCACGAGGCAGCCCCCTTATACATTTGTGCCCCCCCCTCCCGTTGGCAGCAGCAACAGCAGCATCCCATGGGGGGGGGAAGTCTGCGGGCCCGTTTCCTGCTCTCCCCCACTCCTGCTTCCCACTGCACTTGCCAACCGCACAGCAGGGGGAGAGCAGAGGAAAGCGAGAAACAGGTCCACAGACTCCCCCCCCAGAGGGGCGCTGCTGCCACTGCCGCCAATGAGAGGGAGGACAAATGTAAGTATTGGCCCCTGCCGCCAGAGACCCATGGTGTGCCACTGGTATGGGCTGAAGACTCTGTATTGCTACTGCCTTACAGACCTCATACTGTGTGTGATCTCATTGCCTACAGAACCGCTTCTCTTTTCACGGCGTGCACAGTGGTGAAATGAAATGCATCTGAGGTTTTGGATCCCTCTGCTACATACACATTTATTCATCCATAGATGTTTACATCTTACTTATGCACTAACTTCCTTCTCAAGAGGAGTATTTGGATTCAACCACAAGGGCAATAATACCATTTCTTGTTATGAAGAAGAGTGTGGTGATGTTGGGGACGGAAGCCTGGTTATCACATTGATAGAATGTATAATGGAGAGCATGACAAGCTCCAAAAACTCCCTTGGATAAGGAGGTGGCAGTACACAAGATACTTTCCGTGAGAAGAAAAAGGGAACTAGCAACTTTGAAGCTGAAAGTGGTTTTATCAGTACTTTTAGTACACAGAAAAAGATCATGACAGGAATCTGCATGTTGCCACAGGGCTTATAAGAATGGTAGTCCTCAGGAATCTGGTATGTGACAGTGAGATTCTCAGGGGTTTCTTGCAGGTGAATATGTTTCAACTACTGACTTGTCTTTCCTATATGTTGGCCCTGAGTTTCATGGTCAGGCCATCTTATAAAAACACTAAAATGTCCTTTTGTTCAGCTGACTTTTCCCTGATGTTGCGTGTTCCTAGTAACGCCAACATCTAAACCGTAAGTAATACATAAACATCATTTGTGGATTTCCTCCAGGACATTGGGAAGATGTTTATCACCTTCTTAGAACAAGTGACTGTACTTTCTGTCAGCTTCCCAGTTGACGGTCAGTCAACACTAGATATTGGTTCAGGATTGCTTGCGCTTTTATGTGCACATTGGGAATCTCTGGTTCTAGCTGCATCTAATTCAGATCTGAGAATCAAAACCTGAGGTTTAATGAAAAGGTGACAATCATTTTGGCCTGTTACATTGCAACCTTCTTTAATCTCAGTGGCTGAGGGGGGAAGTCATAAAGGAGGCCTTTTAGCCCATTTTTGAGTGTCTTTTTCTCACGTTTTTAGTTTTCTAACTGGAACTGGCTGCAGAGAGGTTCATCAACAGGCTTCAAACCAGACATGATGCACTGAAAGTCTAACCAATCTAAAACCATAATTACCTAATAAGTTAAACCCAAGCTTTAGTGATTTTTCCTTCTCTTTAGAGGCTCTAGCGGGGAGACTCTCCTGAGAGGTTTTAAGATTTCCTGCTGCCATTTTAAGAGCAGACTGTGAGCAATATCCTTCACCAGTCCTCGGGCCAAAACCCTGAGAGAGTGAATGGGGAGGGGTGCTGTGAGGGCGACAGTGTGTTTCCAGGCAGATTGAAAGGGCAGTCTGCAGATATTAAATCTGCAGATATTAAATCTCCCTGAAAATAATTGTAGCCACTTTATGAACCCCCATTGGACCCCTGGAAAGGGAAAGCAGGCCCATTTCCCAGGGAACGGGATCTGCATCATTTCACCCATGCTCCCTGCTGCTAGGTATGGGCTCCATAGAGCCAACTGCACGGAACGAAGTGAACCAGAACCAGTGAGGTCAAATGAGTCACTAATATCAAAAAGGTCACAGATGGTGACACTTTTCATGGTAGCTAAGGCCTTGCACATAAAATAGCTTGTGGGAAGAAGGGTTGTTCTGTGGCCTTCTCAAGCACCTCAGCATAGTCCATACGTATTAGCTGGAAGCTGAAATTTCTTCCTCCTTGTTTCTATGGGAGGATACCTTGCCTTCCCCTGAGATTCAGAAAGTTCCAGCGAAACTCTTCTGCTTCCTCTGCAAACTGTAGGAATGAGATCCTATGCTTAGGGAGGAGGCAGGGGGTTTGGGGGGAATAAAAATCACCTTTCCCCAGTTCCATGCCACCGATTCTGGCCTGGCCTCAGTGAGGGGAGCTTCCATGCAATCTGCTCACCCATCCCAATGACTGGGCCTAATCCGCACACCACCTGGAAACAGAATTCCTGGGGCTTGTTGTCTTCCACTTCTGAGACAGTGCTGTCCTTCACCCTCCTCATAGAACCAGAAGAATTTTTTTTTAAAAAGTTCAGCAGTTTTGAAAAGGAAAATCCCAGGCAATGAAGAAAGAGACATTTAATTAAAAATCATGTGAAATTCCTGCTTCAGAGGAAGCCCTGCCGTCTGCCATATATGCCACTTGGAGGCAGACAATTCTGGGAGAGCATCCTGAATGGCAATCCTAAATCAAGGTTTAGAGCAGAGATCTGTTCTTTCTGCTGTTGCCATGGAGATGGGGAATGCCTGATTGTTTTGTGGCATCTATTTCCAACATGGAGAAGACTGAGAATCAAGTTATGATTCTAACCTTTCTTAGCTCCGAATAAAAAGAGACAGCTGACATGTCAGCACTAATTCTTTAAATTGTTCAATCTAGTGAATTGTTCTGAATACAGATTAACTTTTATTAACCTTCTTTGAAAACTGAATTGCAGGAGCTCAGATGAACTGAAGGAAGCTTGTCTGTAGCTTCTGTAAGTGCCTCAGTTTCCTCTACTGAAATGCTGGTTTGCTATTTCCTACAACAGTATTCTTCAGTGAGTCCCAACGACTCCTATTCTATACAATGCAACACAACAGTATAGAAATAAGGAATGGAGAATGTTGTCCTTTTTCCACCTGACTGTACCTTCCATTGTCAAACTGTCATGCTACATGTAGCTTCCACTTGGCTTCATGGTGACACTGACCAGTCCTGCATTTGAATTGCAAGCCTAAAGAAAGGGAAAGAGATAATATACAGTCGTATTGAACCACTGATGTGGTTCACAGTCAGATTCAGAAACTATCTTACAGTGGCTTGTGTGCATGTTTGTCTGCTGATTTAACTAAGGAATTTACAATCATTTCCATTGTTCTTAAGCCAAATAAAATATTAACCAGACTGCCAGAGCTGAAAATGTATTCTCTAAAAAACTAAGACTAAAACTGGCTTATATTCTTGTTACTTCCTTTTGTGCTACCAGATTTGTTATTCATATTGGTCCTGGTTCATCAAAGCATATAAGCATACGCTTCAGCCTATTGAAGTCAACAGGATTTAAATGTTAAGAACATGCTAAAGTGTATTGCTGGATCAGGGCCATACTCAGCTGACTGCATGCTATATATTATTAATTTTATATGTTGCAATATTGATACCCAGAACTTCAATGTTACAATTACAAAGCTTGGTTCTCATAATCCGAGGATAGATAATGAGTATATCTTATTATGGAGGGAAGAGGGAAACACTATAGATGCGAGGATGGATGAGTTTTAAGAGGAGAAATTCCTCTGATAGCACTGTTTCCTTGTCTAAATATTGTTTCACATACTTGTTTATAAGATATATAGATATGACTTACTGTTTGCATTGGGTTATTTTGGCTATTTGCATTAAAATAATTATTTTTAAAAAGTCAGCTGTAATGGTTATAACAAAAATAAGCTAGCAGACATCTTTTTCCAGGAGTGCAAAAATGACTTGTGATGTGTTTTAATGATCAGTGATGAAAGACCACAATTAGGGCACTGTTGTCTGCAGTAAAGTAGCTTTTATTTCCCTTCACTCCTTTCAGTTGTGCCTGCTTATGTTCACAAGATGTTATTGACAGAAAATCTTCTTGCAGTCAGTAAGACATACATTCCACTAACAACAAACCATTAGTATCCCAGCTATCCAGTCACTGCTAGGATACCACCATTTACTGTTGGCATAGATGCCGTCTTGGCCTTTCCAGTGAAGGTGTACTATTGGTTTGGGCAGGAAGTGAAATCACAGATACACAGAGGAAATGGTCAGAAGGAACACGGAAGAGGGTCAGCAGTGGGTATGCTGCTAGAGTAAGTACCCCTTTCTGTAACATGGATAGAGGGGTCAGGAAGGATAAAGAAAGCTGCACTTCCAAGGTTTAAAGTAAACTTTGAAATCATGCTAGGTGAAAGGGGGAAGACGAGAGAGAGGCACAGAAAATTTATAGGATATTGATTCACTAACTATGACATTTCATTCATAGTCATCTGACCACAGTAACATTGTTAATTAATCAAAATATGTATCTGTGAAAAATGATAAATTCTCAGATTATCATAAGACTTCCTTCCAGAGTTGTATGGGCACAGGAATGTGAAGAAATACATGTAGGAACCCTTAATCGCTCTCCGTATACATAAGAACGGACATACTGAGTCAGACCAATGCTTCATATAGCCCAGGATCCTGTCTTCTGACAGTGGCTGGTGACAGATGCTTCAGAGGAAATGAACAGAACAGGGTAACTACTGAGTGACCCATCATCCCATCCCAATTTCTAAATGACTAGTTATCCAGGGGTTCAACAAAGTTAGGTTAGCTTCCATGGCTACTAAGCTTTCACAGCAGCTAACAATGCTGTATGTGGACACAAACCATCTGCTTTCATTACTATATCTACCTCCTACAAATCACACTTAAACGTAACTTTGTATGAACAACGCACCCCCTTACCCGACTGCTTGTATTTTAAACCGTCAAACCTATTACCCTCCATCTGGGATACCGCTGAGCATGCTTTTCTTGTACTCTCTGACTTCCAACCAAACTCTGTACCTGCTACATTATGCCCAGATGTCCAGAAACTCTCGTTTAAACTTTGTACCTGATCATTTCTTTTAACATTATCTTTAATCGTGATATAACTAGTTACGAGCTATCTTAAGAGTCGTAGTGCAGATGAACCGAAGAGCCTGGATGCAAAGAGAGAACTGGTTATATAAAAAGAGACAAGAAACTATCGTCTGACCAGAGATGTTAAGCTAGTAAATGATAAGTTTGGTATGTGGCAAAGAAGCAACTGCTGCCCCCCCAAAACTACAACATGGAAACAATGTCTGAGAAGTGAAACCTGGGTCATAAGTGGCTCAGACATGCATGGGGGAAGGCCTTTCATCCTTGGCAATTAGGAGACTCCTTCTGTTAGGATCCGACTGCAAGTGCACTCTCCCATTAAATCCTTTGGGTTTTGGATAAGGCCTTTTACCTACATATCTCAAAAAGAGCGATTCTGCTCTCACTTCACACAAAGTGGCAAACCTTTTCTTCAGCTGCCAAAAATAGGTGCTAGAAAGTGATGACAAAATGTCCATTCTTTCAAGAGAAGGAAGCAGGTTTTGAACATAGTATCTTGTTACTGAAATAGGTATGTATTTTAGGATAATCATGTTAAGAAAAATATTACTAGCTACTGCACTGGTTGTTCATTATGTACATTTCTCATTTTAAATAAATATATGTTACTTGTCACCTCAAAGCAATTATTTGAATTTGAGCTGACTAACAAAAATCTGGCAAATGCAGGTTGGCAACATATTATCTTTCCACACAGCTCTGCCAATGGACCTCAATCTTAACATGCAACAACTCCTGCTATTCCTGTCCTATGACACCACAGGGCATTGCCAATTCACCTCAGTACTGATATACAGCATCTGTATTCTTATGCACAGGCACTTTGGCAAGACACAATACCACAGTCTAAATGTCACATGCAGAAGACTAGATCAGGAGTTACACTATTTAAGTCAATGAGTTACACCACTGTAGTACTAGTTCAAGGGAGTCAGCCCTTAGTACCATATCTCACATTAAGAATTGCTAGGAGCCAAGTTTCTTTTGTGAAAGAATAGACCCCAATAGTATAGAGATTGTAGTACAATATAGAGAATCAAATAATGAGAAATATTGTGTTCCATCTACCACAAGGCTTGCAACAGAATCTACATCACCGCTATTCAGAGCGCCAATTACAAAGCCAACTGCAGACATGTGTGTCAAAGACACTGTGTTATAGGCACCTGGCAAGAAACAGGTCTTTCCCCATCTCTCCCGTTTTGTGGTTTCTTCAAGGACTCACTCCTACCTCTGAGTTCACTGAAGGTGGTGATGAACTTGCTGGTCACAGACTTGAGCTCATTATTTGCCAGAGTGATGAGATGTATCCCTTCGGTGACATTCCTCATGACTTTGTAAATGCCAATAGGGAACATCATCAACTTGCAGTCAGCCAAATCTGGAGCGAAACAAGGAAAAAAGGACAAACTTGCAGAGCAATAGAAGTGCACAGAATGCTTCAAGTTACTACCGTGTTCATATATTTTATTCTATCCATGAGGATTAGAGAACAGCGTAAGAAGAGCAGCAACTGTGACAACATGCATTTAACAGAGGACGCTCTTTACTGAGAAGAGCCTGAGCTTGTGTAAGAGGACTATTATGGCCTAAAGTTTGGCTAGAGATACGAGAGTATTAGTTTTTGTTCTGCGGATGTAATTTCTCTACCCCACTGGTTTTTCACAGGTAGAACAGTGACATCTCATCGAGGGTCTTTTCTTCATCCAAAAGCCAAGCTTGTGCTCCTGCTGCAATGACTCCCATGGGACATTACAGTGATCTAAAATTGCTGGGATACAAGAACTTCCAACCACTCTCTCCCCCTCCTGCCCTTGAAAGGCCCCCCACTTCCTGCAGAGAGTCTCCTTCGAGGGTAGGCACAGAGCTAACCCTCTGGTTCCTGTACAGGGCTTTTTGCATCAGGGCACTGCACAAGGGAACATACGGCAGCTTTGTGGCTTCTTGGCACAGTACATGGGAGATATGTGCAGCACACACACAAGCTGTAGGAGCAGCTTCTGTTACAAAGTACTGGTTGCTGGACTGGCCATAGCAACAGATTGTCATTCTTTGGTCAGGCAAATAGAAGCAAGGGGAGTGGCTGCTGAGAGACAGGAACCCAGTCTCCTTAAATGTCGGTGGGAGACTGCACCACACAAGGAGAGGGCATTCACCCCTGGACAGGGCAGGTTATTTTTTAACCAAGGTGTCTATAGGAACCCTGCTGGTAGAAGCTGTAATGGATAAGTAATGAATTACAGACTCCTTAGCCACCTCTGGAACTCCAGCAAACTCTTCCCTGGCCAACACCACACACTTTTGGGGTTGTACTGGCTGTCTGCAGGGGGGAGGCAATGTTGCAGCACCAGAGTACAACTGTAGCCACCAGTTGGCATGACTGAAATTTTAAGCTGGCAGAAGCATAAACCAGAAGAGATGATTTATATTTCTGCTGGCAAAACTGATCTGGCGAGCCACTGGTCTTTGCTGTCAGTCAGTTTGTTGCTGTTCTTTTGAATTGCTTCTCATAGATGCCTGCCTCTCCTGTCACCCTTAGCAAGAATCAATCATTTCTCTCTGGCCTTTTGGTGAAGATCACGTATAATATCTGTTTCTCTTCCATCCCTAGCTACTGTCCTGGGAAAAGATGGATTATATCCCCCTAATGTATCATGGTAAGGACCCTAGAACACCTATAAAAACAAATTAAGTATCTCAGGATTTCCTTGAACAAAAGGCACGTCAAGTGATTTTGCTTCATTAGAAGTTATTAGAGAGTGTTAGGGGACTTGAGAGTTGGTTTTCTTTTTAAAGGGAGTAGGGAGAATTGTTTTGTGATGCTAACCAACTTCCCAGTTCAGAAGGCAAGCAATCAACATCTGCCTCTCCAATATGTTGCTGTTCATTGGATTTCTCTCCCTACCTCTGCCAAGCCCCTACTCACAACTACCTCCACTGTGTTAATTTACAATACAGACCTATGCAGTATTCAGTGGTTCTCAACATTTCCAAGACTACTGTACCCCTTTCAGAAGTCTGATTTGTCTTGCGTACCCAAGTTTCACCTCACTTAAAAACTACTTGCTTACAAAATCAGACATAAAAATACAAAGGTTACAGCACATTATTAATGCAAAAATGCTTTCTCATTTTTACCATGTAAGTATAAAATAAATTGATTACAATATTTATGTTCTACCTACATTTCAGTGTGATTCTTGAGCCTGTTTTTCACTTGTGAGCCTTGTCTGAATCCTGAGCCCCACTGTCTGGGGTTGCAGCATATAACTTAGCTTTGAAGGACCTGTTATGGCTTGGGGCCCCAGGCAATTGCCCTGCTTGCCACCCCTAAAGCTGGCCCTCCACTTGCAACCCTTCCTAAACCCGTCTCACAACCCACAGGTTGAGAAACACTGATCTAAATGAGTTGAGTACCCCCTGGAAGACCTCTGCATACCCCAGGGGTACACATACTCCTGGTTGAGAACTGCTGTACTGCTGTACACAGGCATATTTAGCAGATCAAAGCATAGCAGGCAAGAAGCACAGCTGATTTTGGAAAACGTAAATTCTTATAATTACTTTCAGGTTAATCCAAAGCAAAAAAAAAAAAAAACTAACTCAATTTACAGTATAAACACATGGTGATTAAAGCCCCCATTCATCACATACTCCATGTTTTCTCCACAATCATCATTCCAAACAGCTAATTTATACTGATTTTTAAATATGCAGATAAACAATTATCCATCTTTTTTTCATTGACTCATAGAAGATTACAGTTGGAAGGGACCTCAGGAGGTCATCTAGTCCAACTCTCTGCTCAAAGCAGGACCAACCCCAACTAAATCATCCCTGTCAGGGTTTTGTCAAGCCGGGCCTTAAAAACCTCTAAGGATGGAGATTCCATCACCTCCCTAAGTAACCCATTCCAGTGCTTCACCACCCTCCCAGTGAAAAAGTTTTTCCTAATATCCAACCTAGACCCCCCAACTGGAACTCGAAATCATTTCTCCTTGTTCTGTCATCTGCTATCACTGAGAGCAGCCTAGCTCCATCCTGTTTGGATGGAGAACATCCCCCCCTTCTAATAGTTGAAAGCTGCTATCAAATCCCCCCTCATTCTTCTCTTCTGCAGACTAATTGAGCTCAGTTCCCTCAGCCTCTCCTCGTAAGTCATATGCCCCAGCCCCCTAATCATTTTCGTTGCCCTTTGCTGGATTCTCTCCAATTTGTCCACATCCTTCCCATACTGCACTGCCCAGTGCAGTAGTTTGGGAGCTGATCTTGTCTGTGAAGACAGAGAGAAAAAAGCATCGAGAACTTCAAGTTTTTTCCACATCAACTCTCAGGTTGCCTCCCCCATTCAGTACGTGGCCCACACTTTCCCTGATCCCCTTCTTGTTGCTAACGTATCTGTAGAAACCCTTCTTGTTACCCTTCACGCCCATTGCTAGCTGCAACTCCAATTGTGCTTTGGCCTTTCTGATTTTCTTTGTCTCTATCCCTCCCACCTCATCAATACTAAGGAAATTGACTGTATAAGTGTCAGAAGATAGGAAATCCTTTGTTCTAGAAGCTTCCCTCCTCCTTCAAATTATGGGCCTTTAATTGTGCCAGAATGTTTTACATAAGCCAGATTCAAATGACAGTTCTACTCTGAAACAGGAAGTACATATAAGTAGCTCTTCTTTAATGCAACAGGTCCATCCCCCATATATATTCAGAGCCACCTTTGCTGACTTTAGTGACAATACTTTATGGCTTTTCCTGAAGAACTATCACAGCTAAGAAGCTCATGCCTCATGACACAACTGAAAACAGGTTCCAACTGCAGAGCTACCCGTGTAACTCAATTGTAGTCCAGTTGCCTTACATGGGATAATAACTTTTAACCCCTTGGTTAGCGTACTGATCTGAGATGTGGGAGACCCAGGCTCAGCTCCCCTTTCTGCCAAATGGCAATGCTATTTGAATGGGGGTTTCCCACATTGCTATTGCGTGCCCTTATCACTGGAGTGGTGTGAGTCACTCTCAAGCTCTCCCATTGAAACTGTTCCACTGTGTATAAAATACTTGAATAGTCTTTGAGCTATAATGAGAATGAAGCTATAGCCTTGCAGTTACAGCACTCATCTGGGAGGTGGGAGATCCAAGTTCATGATCTTGGTTCAACGACTACTGAATTATTTATATACAGTGGAACAGCTTCAACAGGAGAAATTGAGAGACCCGCATAACACTCTCTCATAGCTTAGTGATTAGGATACTTTAGAGCAAAAAGTGGCATACTATTTTATAATACTATAATTACACTATTATATTTTGTCATCAAGATGAAATATCAAAACCAATTATTTAGTCTTACTTCCAAGGCAATTATATTAAGACAACAACATTAAGATACATGAAGTGATAGTATATGGAAAACTGACAGGAATTAAAGAAAAAACAGAGAAACAACAGCCAGTCTTTAATTGTAAAAACCAAGGTTTGAAACAGCAAGCAATAATCAGAAGTGATAAGCCTGCACTGGAATCCAATGTGAAAATATACTAATTCATTTTTCCACTGTTGCGGTAGGGAAAGGAATAACAAGAATGAGGTGAATTCATCCAATGATCTAATTTTAGTGACTGTTCAAAAATGAAACTGCACCATCTACTGGATTTCTATCCAAATTGAACCAAGTCAATTACAGGTGTGATTGATAACACCAATATTTCTGACTTGTCTTTATGTTTGTTTAAAATTATTTTAACAGCTAAGCATCCACAAGTAGTAACCAGTCATCTCTCTCTCTCTCTCTCTGTCTCTGTCTCTCTCTCTCATAGGCCCCTCAAGGAAAGAAATCCATTTCCAAATGCCACATTGCTACAGGAATAGAACCACCATATTGGTACTCTTTCTATATGGGAATTCATCCATAAGATAAATTTGGGATTAACAATAACCTGCAAAGGAAAAAAAAACAAAATAAAAACAAAAAAAGATTCTGCACCCTTTTTTGCTTCTTTCTGGTGTATAAAGAAAGCCTGAAAGATATTTTTGTTTGGTTGGTTGTTTAGTTGGTTTTTTAAAGAGAGAAAGGTTTTTTCTGGCTTTGTTCATTATAGTGGGAAGTCAAGTCCTATACAGTCTGAAACAGTTTACAGTGATTGGAGAACTTGTAAAATTGTGACATCACAAGAGGAAAGAAAGTGAAAGCTGAGCAGCTGAGAAGGGAAAGGAGTGACTCTTTGGTTTTGTTAAAAACCTGTTTAACTCCAGTGACTAATTAAAATTTTGGAGAAAAGACCTCATCAGGACATTACAAAAATCAGGCATGGGAGTAATGTTTACAAGGTCAGGTCTTGAGGTTGTTTTCCTATACAATTTGTTAAAAGGTTGATAAAGATAATAGGGTGTTAACGCAAAATACAGCTAGCACCCAAATATTTTAAGGTCTCCCTATAGATTCATAAATTTTAAGGCCAGAAAAGACCATTTTAACCATCCATAGAATTTTACCCAGCAATTCCTGTATTAAGCCCATAATTTCTGGCTGAGCTGTAGCATCATTGAGAAGGATATCCAATCTTGATTTAAAATGACTAATTCCCCATCAAGTTAGAGAATGAACCACATACCTAGGTAAGATATTCCAATGATTAGTTTCTCATAGTTTCAAAACAGATAACAGATTGTTCCCTAAATAAGAGGATGGAGGTATAAACACCTTTTTAGTACCTTTGCAAAAACACAAATTGGAGAAGAAAAGTGGGCCCTTCACTTGTCACTGCTCCTATCAGGGTAAGCTCAAGGGGCTTTATTTTTGGATGAGCCAGGGAACTGTACAATATCTGCTAGAATAAGAAAGGTATTGGTAACAAAGTTATAAATAAGTAGAGAAGCAAACACTTCCATCAAGACAAGAGAGGGCAATGGACGTGTGATGGTACTTACAAAGCTATTCACCCAAGAAGTAAGGAAAGCATTAAGGTAGGCACATTAAGAAACCCAGGGGGAGCACATTTCTGCTGCTATAATGGCTGCCCCCAGAAGGGAGAGGGCTGGCTAAGGGCAGGATGTTCTTCCTGGTAGGTCTAACTCCCAAACTATGTGGACAATTCATGTTTCTTTGTGGAAAACCATAAACTAAATTGGCAATGACTGATGTATGTTGAATGTGGAGGACAGCTGATTTAGTAGACAAATTGGGCTAAGCCAACTATACGACCCACACTGATTTCACTAAGGGGTGCTGACTAAGGATACTGCTGTAAAATTTGCCATTTTGATAGATTTGGGATTGTACAAGTCTCAGAGCTAATTATCTAACTAATCTATAATGGTGGACTCTATACTCTAAATAAAGAATGAATATGTGACATACAGAAGATGACACTGTTGACAGAACTGAAAGAAGGACAGGTGTTTGTATTACCTTTACAGTTCCCTACAGTCAGATGTGGAGGACCATGTACAATATAAAGACTGTGGTCCTCATTTTGTGCAGCAGCCAAACTGAGCTCAGCACAGAAAAGGGCTGGAACTGCCTGGCTGTGTGTCACCTCTCTACCTTACAGACTGTGGTAGTGACTGGAGACTAGAGCAATCCCTGGAGTAAACTAGAGCAATCACAGGTGTTGCCCTAACTGATGTTGTTCTACGGTGACTCTTTATGGAGCCAACCACTAGCACAGACTAGTCAGCAGACAGTTTGGTTCAGCCATGCCTTCTCACTCCAGCACCACACCACAAGGTCATATGATGCAATGAGAAACAGCATAGGATGATTCTGCTGACTCTATGCTCAATGGGGAAACCCTTCCTGTGACAGAATCTGTTATGGCTGCTTCCACTCCCTTTGCAGGCCCTTTACACCACCAGAGCAGTGTAAAACTGGACACAGAGGAAAGCAGAATCTAGCCCTATGTTTACAAACGGACCTGACATTTCCAAAGAGAACATTATTTCCATCCTCATACAAATGACCTAATAGTCAAAATGCCAGGCTGGGGACACAGAAGGCTGCAGCTTCTACTCCAAATAGGTGATACAGGGACCGGTGCCTGAAGGCTAACCAACCTAGCAGTAATTGGCAAACTTTTAAAAGTGGCACAGTTCCATCAAAATAAATACAAAAAAAAAAAAAAAGAAGAATGTTTTTCATAATACAGAAAGTATCCTTCTGCAGCTAAGTATTAGTTACTAACACTATTTTCTGCACCATGAACATTCCCTGATAACATTATTAACCATACTAGCATGCACATGCCAAAGTTAAGTGAAGGAAGCCATGTTGGCCTCTGCTCTCTTTGGAAACATGGGTCAGGAGGTGGAGAAATCAACATTTTCCAAAATATAAAAGAAACAAATGGTAGGAAAACAAAAGCAGTCTCCAACTGTCTTGGGAACACCCTTCTAAATGACTGAATCCAAGAACCACGGCCCTAGTGTCCCCAGGCCCTTCTGTACAGGACCAACTCAAATACTGTGAGCAAAGCCAGACTGATTAACTCACCTAGAGAGTCTGCTCCATTCTCCACTGTTTCATTCACCTTTCTGGCAACTCTAGCTACAGCTTCTCCCATTTTTTTTTCCATGCAGGCACCACACCCAGTTCCACCAGGGAAGCACTTCCACAGAAGAAGCTGTGAATGAGGAAATAAAAACAATGAGGGTCCAAGTGAAAATTAACACCAGGATAGTCAACAGGATGGGATTTATTCCTGGCAAAATGTTATTAATCAGAAGTTGGTAATATCAGGAATGCTATTAAGCGGAATCTGCTGTATTTAGCCTGACAACTATTTATCCCTATTTTACAGATGGGAAACTGTGGCACAGAGAAACTAAGTCACTTGTCCAAGGTCCCACATGAAGTCTTTGGAAGGATTAGGTCTCCCAAATCTTCGGCTAGCTCTCTAATCACAGAACATTCTTTCTCTCGCAGTGCTATGGGGGAAGAATTGGGGCATTGGTCAGTGTGTTTTGGGAGGATCCCTGCTGACTTGGTGGCGAGAACCCCCGCCAAGGGGCTGGGGCTCAGAGGAGAAGGAAGAGCCTGAGACCCCATACCTGGGCACTAAACATCCCTAGGTGGCACCCCACTACCCTAGCGTGCCAATAGGCTGCACTGCCCTCATGGAGAGGGTCGCTTTTGTGACTATGGCCATTAGGCCTTCCTATGCTGCATAACACGGCCAACGTATTGATGCTGGGCATTAGGCCATACCACTTTGAGGGAAGGAACAGATATATTGACTCTGGCCATTAGGCCATACAATCCTGAGAGAGAGAACAGTCAAATTGACTTTGATCATTAAGCTGCACGATGGAGGCTAAGGGGGTCGAGACACACAGCCGTGGTGCTATAGCGACCCCTACCTGCCCCAAATAGGGCCCTGTGTCACACATGAAAAAGATTTATCAAACTTATCTTCTAAGTTTTAACCTCTAATTTTCATGTAAGCACTCTGTATTCTGGGTATCATTTATGAACAGACTACATGAACTTCAATTTTAAATCTCTCTTAATTACTCGTTACTGTCATTATTGTTGCACCATCCAAAAGACAACAAAATATCACTTTAAAGATACATTTACTAATTGCTTTTTGAGTTATAGTCTTAAATCAAAATTGTCAGTTGTGGATAGCAAAATGAAAAAGACATTTGTAGATTCTTAATATTATTGACTGCCTTTTGTTAAACATGTTTTTCTCAATAATTAAATATTGAATTTTCACACCAAAATAAATTCATAAATTTAAAAATTAATCCCTCCTCCCAAAGCCAAAGACATACAAACCTTACAAATTGAGCTGCATATGAAGATCTGAGTTTTTCAGGATGTCAGAACTCCTAACTATATGTTAAATCACAAGGACTCTCATGACCCTACAATCTTCTGTATATTTAACTGTTAGCCTAGATTGTCCCTGGTGCACAGATGCGGAAAGGGTACAACAAGAAAAGGAAAAAGAAAAACATATTCTCCTTAAGTTCTGGAGGACTTTCTTTATTATATCTTGTCACCAAAACCCACTTCTGTTGTCTCGCCAAGGCAGATCAATTCCCAATACTGTGTTTTTAATACAGCATGTCTCAAAGACAGACAAAATGAGACTATACGGCCTCATTTAAAACTTCTTACAAGCAATCCTCTGAATGGATGATAGAACAGGAATTATTTACACACATGAATTGAGGCCCAAAAACAATATACAAATAAACATAGGGGGAAGGAACCAGAGAAACAATACATGCAAATATAAACCTAAGTATGTAAATGTAAACCTAGTCCTTACAAAAAGATTTGTTTTCAGTAATCTGGACTTTTCAGTAACTAGGGGCCTTCTGTCAATGACACCAGGTCGTCTCTGCGGTATTCCCCAGGGGGATCTGAATTCTGGCACACACTGATCTCCATTATTTCTTTAGTAGGATTCACTTACTGAGCAGAAGGCAAAACTCTGCCTTCTCTGGAGCAAGTCACCTCTAACCACCTCTCTTACCACCAGTCAACTCTAAAATTATTTCATCTGGAAGTATGCAGGAATGACCCCTGGGAAGCTATCATAATGGTTGAACGTCTTAGGATGCAGAGGCCAGCCCTATCACCCTAACAATAATGTTCCGTGATGGAGTGGACTTTTTTGTGAGACCACAATACTCAAAAGTTTACTAAAGAGTATGCCTAAGCCCTAGCCAGTGATCCAGCAGCAGTGGTCCTATATTTAGTTGACTGAGTAGTAAAATGAAAATACTAGACTGGTGACAGAAACCCAAGACTTCTGAACCAAGATATCTTTCCATGCAAATCTGACACTAAGTTGAGTTGCAGTATTCCCTAAGCAAACCCAAGTGATATGACAACCAAATACTATCAGCCTGCATTGATTCAACACTTACTCTTTCATTTATGGATAAAGCTAAACTAAGGATGATTAACAGCAATATCTACATACATCCCTAGAATTACTTCACATGCAATGGCAACCCAACTATGAGAAGGCAGGAATACCACCAAAGCCATGGAAGATGGCTTTCACCCTCCCCACACTTTCATGTTCAACTTCTAACACCACAATGTACAGCATAAGAAGTTACTTGTTTACAAACTTTTCCACTTTGGGGCTGAGGAAGAGAAGACTACAGGATACTGCCACCCCCTCTCTTGTCCTCAGAGTTTTGCATTTCAGCAGAGTACTCCTGCTGCACAAAGCAGGAAGCAGTCTGAGGTTGCATGCACTACCGTAATCTTCTTTCACTTTCAGCAGAGGGGCTGTTTTCTGGTGGATGCAGCCCCTCTGGTCACCTGGCCAAACGAGTTCAGACTCTTGCATGTTAGCAGTCTGCACCGAGAAGTGCAAACTCTCGGGCTGCGTTAATGCAGCCCCATTCCACTGCGGAGTTCGGCAGTATCCCCAGACCAGTGTGTGTGAGAAGAAAGGGAAGCTCTTCAGCTCTCTTTTTCTCAGTAGGAGGTGAGAGAAGACGGAAACCATCTCTTACCCCTAGAGCCAGACGCTGCTGCTGCTGAGCCTGAACTCCCAGCTCTGTCTGTCTGGTTTCCTCCAACCATAGTGAAGAACAGCAACAGCTGCCTCTATGGCCAAAGTGCAGTGGAAAGAAGGAGGGGAGGGAAATCCAACGAGGAGGACCTGTCACCTGACAGAGCAGCAAAAGACCCAGAGCCAATCAATGCAGGAACCCTGGCAGAAGGTGAGGCACAAGGGTGAAGTTGGTTTTTTATTCATGGTTCCCAAGTCTTTGTTCCAAGGTCGACATGTCTTAAAAGTTAATTTTGCATAGATGAATTCCCTTAGAAATTTAACCAAAATAAATAAGATTGAATGTTGTAACTATTTATATTAGGAATTAGTTATTAATAATTATTAATAATTATTAGAACAAGGATGTGGACATGAATTGGTTATAAATCAAATATAAATCTCAGGTCATCCTGTGAACATTAGATTATTTGAAATAAGCAAAATATTGCACTCTCTGACCGGAAGCTTTAGCTTTGTTTCTATGCAATATGCTATACCAGGTCACACCCTCACCTCACTTGTAAGGCTCTGTATACATTTGGAGCTAGAGTATGATTCCCTACTCACTAGAAATACTTGTACTAGCTCTCATCAAGCTAATGCACTAAAAATCGTGGTGTGGCCGGGGTAGTCAGATTTGTGGTGAGTAGTGGCACAGGATAGGTAAGCCGATCACATGCCCACTTCGCAAGGCTAGCCCATGCTAGCCCGGATACACTACTTTTAGAGGGCTCACTCAATGGCAGCTAGTACAAGTATGTTTACACGAGCCAGAAATCGCACCCTCAGTTGTAAGTGTAGACATACCCTAAGAGTCACAAGAATGTGCCACCTGAAGTAACCCAAGAGTATTTTACCATGTACTGCCACTCAAAATCCATTTCATCATTCAAGTGCCATTTGTAAAACAGAAGGTGTGGAGGGACTCTTAGCATATATACAATGTGCCTCAGGTGGCATATGACCATGAGCTCGCGCTGGTTCAGAGTAGGTGGGAAACTTTGCAGTAGCATGAGTGATGGGAAGGGCTTGAGTTTAGATGGAAAGTGCTGAGGTGGGAAAATGAGAGGGATGTGGTTGGGGGCCTAGGGTTGAGGTGGAATGTGCTAAGGTGTTCTCATATCATGGTCAGAGTGACCACTGTGTCATTCAGCTGCAGATCTTCTAAATCAATATTTATACTGTCCCTTTGAAGTGGAAAATAATCCTGGCCCACCACACTCAGTTTAAACCTAGTCTGGAATTCTGCAGCTAAATCTCAGGGATTCTGCCTCGCTATGATCTTGAAACTAAGAGATTCTGCCAGTGTAGGACAGATTAAAAAATAGAGACTCATTTAAAAGATTTGGAATAAATCAGTCACTTCAGCCTTTTCTTACTATTCATAGAATACATTTCCTTTCATACAACCTTTATAATCATTATGTAATTAAATATACCACTGATTTTGTAGTAAGAATTTCAGCCGTGTCTAAGGCTCTCTGACTTAAACTCTCTTTGTTTACAGCACCTCCAAGTACCAGTGGAAAAGAAGGAAACATCCAAGAAACAATCAGAAAATAGGACCAAAAACAAGTCACTGAAATGGAAGAGTAGGAAAGGGACTTATGCCGCAGTGACCTCCCTATAAATTAGAGTTCAGGTCTGTGCCCTTTTATTTTCTTGGCATTAATCTGCTTTTATAGTCTAGAGAGGGTGGTTAGCCTGTAACCAGGGTATCAGTGACATTTCTGTCATTTATGCAGGTCTGGAACCTTGATTAGGGTGACCTCCTGTAATTAGGATTATGGTCTCTGTCCTCTTGCTCTTTTGGCATTATGCCCTGTTGGCAATCAAGGCAATCTGATAACTGTAATTAGGGTGCCTGTCTTGAGCCTGTTTTATGAAACATATATAACTGTTTGGTACAGGCCTTTCCTGTAATTCAGGTCCAGATCCGTCCTTTGGCTTTCTTGGCATTGTGCTCTTTAAACCAGCTAACCTGAAGGACACTTTTGTAATTAGGGTACAGATTGCATCCCTCCTTGTTAAGGGAGTTGAGGGATATTTTAGTAATTTGGGCACTGGGACCACCTTGTAATTAGGGATCAGATCTCTGCCCTTTATTTTCTTGGCATTGAGCCACTTTATCCAGCTGATCAGAATAAGCACCTTGTAAGATGAGTACACATCTCATCAATCACCATTTATTGTGCCCCCAAGAAATGCTAGACAGATTCTTGACCCATTGCACTCCATTTCAAACTGGAATTCTGCAGCCAAGCTTAGTGGTTTCATGTCCTACTTTGCCATTGGACACAGGAGATCTTGCAGTAGTTGCTGGTAAATTAAAAAAGAGAGGTTTCTCTGGCATTTTTGGACTAAATCAATCAGCACAGTATGCCTTCTGTCATTGTTTTTGGAATATATGTGGAATTAATTTTACACTGTCCTTGATTAACTAACTCATGCAGATTTTGTATTAGAAATTTTGAACTGGATTGAGGAATAGTCAAGGGGAAATCTGGAGGTCTGAGTTTTTGAGTAAGATTTATTTAGTAGTTGTGGTTCACAGAAGCATAAGAGAAGGTGAAATTCCCACTGAAGACTACAGGAACAGCATAGAACTGTCTTAGAGCTAGAATTTCTGGCTGTCTGCAGACTCAGGAAAACAATGTTGCATCGTTAGTTTACACTCTTTGTATTGGGAGCATAGATTCGGCTTAATCCTCTCCTAAGGCTATTTCTCTCAATCGCTCTTTCTCTCAAGCACCTCCAAATATAAGCAGATGAGAAGCAAGCATTCAAGAAAATGGTGAGAAAAGGATGAAAGAAAACAAGTCACTGAAATGGAGGAGAAGGAAAGGGGCACTGGGCACAGTGCCTTTCCTGTAACCAAGGCTCAGGTCACATTTCTGTAGTATATGGAGACACAGCTATTTGATACAGTGAGGCTTGTGACCTAGCTATAATTAGCATTCAAGTCCCTGCCCTTTGGCTTTCTTACCATTTTGCTCCTTTAGCTGACTAGTGGGAGTGACTACCCTGTAATTAGGGTGCATGGGTCTCATTTAACATTTTGGATTTACAATGATTTTATAGGCAAATCAGAGACACCGCCCAATAATTGAGGTTTAGAAGTCTCCGGATACTTGGCATGCTAGTTAGAAGGAACACCTTGTAAACAGGGAATGCAGTTCTCTCCCTTATTTAGCACTCTAATGTTTCTGAACCCCCAAAAGGTTACATTTTGATTGCAGCAAGTGCTGAATTACATCAGTAACAGAAAGAGGTCTCTGCATTCTTGTCATCCCCATTTAAGAGACCATCCCGTAATTAAGGTGTACAGGTCTCATTCAACAATTTAGATTTTCATTAAATTTTTGGGCTAGTCAGAAAGACTGCTTTGTAATTCGCGTTTATATGTCACTGCATGTATGGCAAGCTAGGGAGAAGGGTCACTCTGTTAACAGGAAGTGCAGGTCCCTCTTTATTAGAACTTTAATTTTTTTTTACCTCTAAAGGTTGAATTTTGATTTCAGTTAGAGGGATGAAATACATAAGTGGTGGAAAGAGGTCGCTCCCTCTTTGACAGCCCAGTTATAGAGATCACCCAGTAATTAGGGTGTATAGGGCTCTGGGTCATTTGAGATTTAGGGGTTTCACAAGACAGTCATATCGAGACCACCCTATAATTGGCATTTACAGGTATCTATATATTTGACCAACTAGTGAAAGAGACTGCCTTATAATTAGGGTTGAAAGGCCTCTACATAGATGGCATTTGGGCACTTAATTAATTTTACAGGTTAACCGGAGGGACTGCCCTATAACTGGAGCTCACTGCTCTCTTTATCTATTTGATTGGCTAATGAGAATGCCCACCCTGAAATTATGGTGTACTGATCTCATTTGACAGTTTAGTTTTTCATTGATTTTATGGGCTAGTCAAAGAAACTGCCCAGTAATAGGGTTTGACATATATACTGGTTTCTGAGGGAGATCATTCTGTAACCAGGATTTAGAAGTCTCAGCTTATTTGACATTAAGGGAGAGATGGCATTGTAATTGGGGCATTTGATTGGCTAATTAAAGAGACCCCCTGTAATTAATATGTACAAGTCTCATTCAACTTTTTGGATTTTCAGATTTTGAGCTACTCAGGCTTCTTGAAGTTCCCAGGTCTCTCTAGATATGCTTGGGTAGTGAGAGAGATCCCCTGTAACTAGAGTATACTGGTCTCATTTGATCACTAAGCCAGCCTCTTGTACAGTTCCAGAGATGGTTTTGTGCCTAAAGCACAGGACTTCCAGATACTACAGTGATGGATCATTACAAATTTTCAAAATCAAATGAAGATAGTAAAGACAGGAAGAAAGATGATCAGAGTGATACTAAGGGAAACGAGTGTAGGCCTGGAATTTGGGAGATTTGGGTTTTATTCCCAACTCTGCCTCTGACCTGCTGGGTGATTTTACGGTCTTTGAAGTAGGTATTTTTTTTAGTATTATTAGATGGTTACATGGTTATTATTACATGGTTCTGTTCCCAGATTGGTCACTGACTCACTGTAGCCCTTGGTCAAATCACTGTGTCTCATTTTATCTGTAAAATGAAGATAATGATACACTGGTTGAAGAATAGACTAACTCACCTCAGGAGATATGAGTCTTAATTCTCTGAGGCATGGAATGCACTTTGAGAGCCTCACATGAAAGTCACTATAGGAGAGTAAAATATTACTTTTTGTATTAATTCATTTCAACCAAGTCTTCATATGGGGCTTTCCCAAAACTTATTAATTCAGTAGTAAATGCAAGAGGGAAACAAAACCCAAGTTTTCATTGTAAAATACTTTTGTTTCCAGATGACGTATTTTCTGCAGTCAGGTCTCACTGTACAGCTATTGTGGTTCTTGTTTTTCTGTTTTTGTTTGTGTGTTTTTAAATCCTCTGTAAAGCTGTGGTTTTTAGATTTCTGTTATGAGTTCAATATAAGCACTGGAAGCAGATAATATAGAGATGTTAAAAAAAAGGATGGAGGCGTAGCTAGCTAGCATCAAACTAAATAGCCCGATGTCAATGCAGAGATGAAGATGTGAGGCCAGGTAAACCTACAGTGCTATTCTTTTCATTCTAAGAAACCTGAGAACCCACCCATGGAAAGGCAGCTCTCTGCCCCAGTCAAGAAAGGGGTTAAGAGCTCCTCTGGGCTCAAACAACCCCAATCCGCTGCATCTGTAAGATTTACCAATCCTGGAAAAGGGCAAGTCCTTATAAGGTATTATCGTGGTTCAGGCTGGGCAGCACTCAGGAGCAAACAGTGCTAGTGTACAGAGCTCCCTGGTCCAGGGAACAGGGTTGTCTACTGGAGAAACTACTTTAGAGCACCAGTTACCTGAGCCTTCTGAGAAAACAGAGGGACCAGGTTTTCCTTACTTTTACTTTCAGAGTCCTGGGACTTAACCTTGGTTGTTTGGACATACAAAGAATAAGGAGCCCAGTCCTTCTTCCTACCAACGATTGGCCTTTGCCCTGTGCAAGGCAGTCAAGACCTGGCCCTTTTTATGAGCCATGGAGATATTTTGCCTTTTCTTTCAGACTACTTTAACCCGCCCTGAAAGGGGCAGTATCCCTAAAAGGTACAGCCGAAGGACCGTACCACAAGCGTGGAACCCAGACTACAGTCAAGTCACCGTCCAGAAAAGGGATGTCCAAGATGAGAGATGCTGCCCTTACCCCAAGGGGCACCAGAGAAATATAGCCTATCACAAATAGAGGAGAATATGAGCATTTACATTCCAGCGCTGCCATAGGGTATGAGGTGGAGAGACTGGAAGTCCATATGTATGACCGAAGTAGACCTACCTCAACGTGGGTTCTGAACAGTGCTGGAAGGGGCTAGCCAAAACCCAGCAGAAGCAGGTGGTGCAGCAGCAGCAGCTCCAACAAAAGCAGCAACAGTAGGCCACTCAGGAGCAGCTTCAGAGGAGCTAGCAGCAGCAGAGCAAAAGTATCTGCAGCTTTGCAAGCTGGCGAACCAGCATAAAGACCATCACCAACAACTAATGCAGTAGCTGGTGACAGAGTGGCAGGTGTCTGGGAGAACCAGAGGCCTATCCGCTAACCGTAGGTCAGGGACCCACTCTACCATCAGTGCTGGTGAAACTGATGAAGGTGTTCACCAGGACTACGAAGTTAACCCAGGCTGACATAAAGCTGGCACGGAGAGGCCACCCTCTCTTAGTCGAGGACCAGTGCCTTCATCTTTGGTCTCACATTTAGAACCACCACCCTGGCGGTGGGTAGGCTGGGCCAACCCACAGCACAACTGAATCTGGAGGGTTTGCTTCTAATCATACACCCCAGAAGGGTATATCTTGAGTCTACAGTTCCTCATGCTGTGGTACACCTCTGAAGGACAAGTATATTATGGCATAAATGGAACCAGTACCTCCAAACTTGTCCCCCAGGTTCTGCAAGATGCTTCTTTTTAGCCCAAGCAGATGTCTTAAAATTCCTCTCAAACAGCCTAGTCCTGTCTAGCTCAAGTCACCCTGGAGAAACTAGTCTTTTCTCTACATTCAGCTCCTGCCCCTGTCCATGAGGACAGTGACACAATTCAAGGGGATCAAGATTACATGCCTCACCTCCTCCAGTTCTTTTCTAGCTCCAATTCCTGGCTCTTTGCAGTAGGAATCCTGCCCAAAGTAGTTGACCATGAGGCACACCACAATTTCTCAAGTCTGATGCTGTACTGATTTGCCTCTGGCTGGGTATTGGGACCTCTGCAAACAATGAAGCTCTATGCAAAACCCTGTGGGCTAGATCTGATGGCATATCATGCTGTGACCATATTGACTACGGTAACTGGTTGCAAATGAGTAACTGATTCACAGAGAAGTTGTCACTTGCCCATGTCCACCCAATGAGATAGTGGTAGAGATGAGATTGGAGGTCCAAGAAATGTTGACTCCTGGTCATGTGCTTTGTCTAGCCGACCACTCTAAGGTAAGTGCTCTGTGGCCCTTTGGTTTATAGAAGCTTTGGCATAAATTAATTTATTCAGGTTGCAGTTGAAGCAGGACAGATGGCATTTTTAACTTGATGGATCTAAAGATTTGATTTCAAAATTATTTTTTTATTAAAATAAAATATTAAATGGGATGACAGAAAAAGCCTAATCACTCAATTCTCAAACAATTATACATTCCAAACCATCAGACATTAGGGGGAGATTCACACCTTCATTTGGAGACACACTGGACAGCGGATAGGGCAGTGGTCTGACTGTTCATCTAGGAGCCATTTCCAGCTCTGCCACTGACTCACTCTGTGGCCTTTGACAAATCACTTAGTCACTGTGTGCTTTGGTTTTCCCACCTTTAAATTGGGGATGATACTTATCTTTTGAGAACAGCATGGAGATTTTTGGATGAAAAGTGACAGATAAGATACAGTATATGACTCCTCCGCCCCCTGCTTTTTGAGTGTAGGTGGAATTCTTTTCTTCACCAGATTTAGTAGTAGGATGGATGACACAAAGGTACTGAGGAATGTATTAATGTTTATATCATGGTGACATCTATTTGCTGTTTCTAAAGATTGCACTGGAGAAGGGAAAAATCCTGAATTGTACTGTGTGAGAGCATGCACACATGGAAGAGTAAAAGAGGATATATATGGGATTTTTCCCTTCTCCAGTGCATATAGATTACATATGAGGAAATCACACATCAGATTGCAGAGTAGACATACCCTAAGTGCTAGAGCTCAGGTCTAACCTGGTTGACTGATCCCCTGCAAATCTTAGGGAACTTTGGCCAATTCTAGATACAAACCCCACGACTGGGGTCAAGCATCTCTTTCTGGGCATGCTAGCATGATTTTCAAATTGCTGTTCACCAGCATAGAATCAACAATGCTCCATGCCCTTATCTTGGGCATGCCCTTAACCATGAATATCTAAAAGAGGCTGCTTCAGCTGTATTTTAGCTCTTGAAGCCTGGTGCCTATGGCTTTGGATGTGGCAACAAGAACAGCTCCTCCAGGAGAAGCAGCAGGTTCAGAAGAAGGATGAGGACAAGGAAAACGAGGATGAGATCGAGCAACTGCTATTATTGGCGCAGATACTGGAACAGCTTCATATGGTGTAGCACTGTTTCTGGGCTCGGGAAACCAGTGTCAAGTGGTGAGAAAGGATTATTCTGCAGAGCTGGCATGACCAGCAAGAGTGAGAAAATTTCAGAATGGCAAAGGCAATTGTTTTTGAGAACAGTGCTGACCTTGGACAGTGGCTGCAGAAGCATACCAACATGCGATGCTCCTTATTAGTCAAGAAGCAGGTCACCATTACCATCTAGAAGATGGCCACCCCAAATGTTAATGGTCCATCACCAGCCATTGGCTATAAGGGGATCAACTGTTGGGGCCTGTGATGGGGTGGACTGGACCCAGAGGCCTCCAGCTGGATTCCTCAGGGTCCTGCCACACCCTGTTCCAGAGGAGCAGAAGGGAAGTCCTCCAAGTGGCCTAGAGTGGCTGCAAAGGAATCAGCCAATTAGAGGGGCTGTTGGAGAAGCCATTAGCCAATCAGGGACCAGCAGGGCCATATAAAAAAGGAGCAGCAGAGACAGTCAGTAAATTGCTGGCTAGAGCTACAAGAGAGAGGCCTGGATTCCTGGCTGGCTGACTGAAAGAACAGCAAAACCATGGACAGTTCAGTGTGGGTAGGGACGTGGGGAATTAAGAAGGAGCTCTTGGCTGGTTGCTGGGGCTGAGCCCAAGGAAGGCTGCAGGAACACAGAGTCTCTAGGGAGGAAGCCCTGGGGGTATGACCTGGGCTTGGAGAAAGGAAAGACTGTATACTCCAAAAGAGGTTTGTTCTGTTCCACCTACTTGTGAGTGAGTGTGAGGGAGACTTGGCTGGAGGGCTGAGTTGCTGAGGAAACCATTGACCAAGGGGGGTTGCTTCTGGGAGCTGGGTGCCACCCTATTCTACAAACTGAGTGATTGCACACATGCATTCAACAAAGGAGGCTCTTGTGAAAGAGGGTGCTGATCTTGTAACAGGGCCATTGTAACGCAGATGTATACTGCTCTGTATGTGGTATTGTTACACTAGGTCATAAAGCTTGGCAATGCTCAGATTGATAGCTTTGCATGCCTGGGATTTCTAAACTATACTGGAACAATTGACAACACCCATGCACCTATCATTTGCCTCCCAGCCAAGGCTCAGAGTTCATAAACAGAAAAGGATAATTTTCCATGATGCTAATTAACCACAGTAGGAAGTTTACAAACACAGTTGTAGGGTGGTCTGGAAAAGTCCATGATAGTAAGATCTTTTAGAACTCAGCTCTATTTACCTTAATGAATAAAGGACAGTTCCTCTCAGGATCACTATGGATATTAATGGTGTTGGGATTGCTCCAGTTATCCTAGAGACCCAGCTTACTCTCTGCTGCACTAGTTAATGAAACCATTCAGTGGCCACATGGGCAAAAGGAAAGAATGGTTTAACTATTGCCTCAGTAGTTGCAGAATGACAGTAGAATGTGCATTTGGCCTTCTGAAAGGAAGGTGCTGCTGTTTGTGGAATAGGTTGAAAACTGCAAGGAAAAAGTACCTATGATTATAGAGACATGTTGTATTTTGCATAATATTTATAAGAGTAAAAGAGAGAGCCTTAATAATGGGTGAGAGATTGCAGTGCAGAGATTTATTCAGTGTATGAGCTGCTAGCAAGACTGGTAGAAAATGGAAACAGCCAAGCTTGGATTAAACAATGTACTTTCAAGAGGGGGAGCCCAGCCACCTGGAAGAAAAAAAACACACACACACACACACACCTGTACCTTACACCACAGACCAGCTCATGGTGCCTGGGCCAGGAAGGGAACAGGGCATGAGAGGGAGGTTCCCACCTGCATGCTGTGGTGTGAGAGTCAATGGACTGAAGTGTGGAGATGGGCCAGGAGCCACTGAGGGGGGAGATGTGTGTGTGACTACAGAACGGGCTTGCTCTACAGTTCCACCATGGTGGCCTCCCACTACCACCCTATGGAAGGTGGGTGACCATCCAGTTTCCATAGTGCACGGGGTCCTTGGCCAAAGTAATGCTGTCAGGGATGCCTACTGTTCTTACATTGAGTCTGAGACCTGAAAATATGCAGCTGTATATCCAGCGGTTTTCCCAGGAGAGGGAGGAATGATTCGTGTATAGCGCAGAATTTTGTGGGCATATGAAATCCATCTCGAATTTTGGACTCCATATTGAGGTGCTTTCTTCATGGAATTTTCCCACCCTTCTACCTGAGATAGGAAGGTTTGGGTGGGAGAGGTCACATATTTGTGTGTAGTCTGCTTAGAGACAGCCTGCTATATAAGGTCAGAACGAACTGAGCCCTGGGCTATCCATCTGAGATACAGATGTACCCGAGCCTGCTGTGAAACAATGATGGAGACTTACCTCTATCTTACATTAGCTTACCTTAGCTCCTGCTCGACTCCTGTGGTCCCGATGTTCCGATTCCTGACTTCTTCACCTCCCTTGTCCCTATTGTCCCAATGTGTCTTGTCCACTCATTTCCGTGTGTTCCTCCTTAAGGGCAACAAATGGTGATATATATAAATTTATGTCATTTGCTCCATAGGTTGTTTTACTGGTAATGGGCCTGGGTTTAAAGCCTCACACCCCTTAACCCCGAACCATTTGTACTGTTATCCCTCATTGTTATCTAATAAATTGTTCTAACTATTTTACTCTTATTTACTGTTTCCATATTTCTACTGGTGATCAGACATAGCAGCATGGATCAGCAGGAAGAGGAGAGGGTCCTCTGAAACAATCTTCCCAATTGCTTAAATTTTGGCTTAACATGTGAGCAATGCAGTCTAATTCATGGGTGGTAAAATGGCAGATTGTGGCATGTTTTGCACATTTGCAATGGGGTTGCTTGACCAATGGGAAGCAGCTGCCACGTGACATGCATGGACTGTTCCAACAAGCTGAAACAGACTATAAAAGGCAGAGCGTGACATCATCACTGGGCTCCACTCCCATTCAACTGAACATCTGAAGGATCATTTGGAAGACAAAAGGACTTTGAAGGGGGAGGGGAGTTCCAGGCAGGGAAGATTGCCCAGCCTATGTTTAAGAAATTGCTTATACCAGCTAACAAGGGTGAGACATTGCTAATTGAAGATCTTGTTAGTGTGTAGAATTTAGACTGCAATCTTATGTTTATTTCATTTGGTAACTTCTTTTAACCTCTAAATTTGCCATTTATAAATACTTAATCTATTTTCCTGTAGTTAATAAACTTGTTCAGTGTTTTATCTTAACCAATGTGTCTTTGAGTGAAGTGTTTAGACAAGCTGGTGCAATTCGCCTTTGAGAGAAGGGAGGACTAGATGATGATCTCCCTGGTGAAGCTTTTTGACCAGGGTTAGATGATATAATCCTGGGGTTCCTGAACACTATTGGTTCTTGAGTGGCTGGAAAGCATTAATTTAACTAAATTGGGTGTCTGGCGCCACCTGCTGTTGGGTTGGATGACAACAGGGTTTGAAGAGGCTGCCTGTAGGACTCCAGCCAGAGTAAAGTAGAGGGTTTACCCCCAAACTAAATAGCTGATATGGGTACCCATTGGTTCCACAGCTCCTAGGCTATACCCTAGGTGTTCTGCATACCATCATAGAGATGCATTCTGAAGGTGAATGCTTGGCTGTGAGGAACAGTATCTTTGGATACTGGCTAGCTAACCTAGTGAGGAGGGTTTCAAACTGGGTTTCATTAAGGCAGGAGACAAAAGCCCACAGGTCAATCAAAAACATGGAGACCTGGGAGAAGGGTTGGACTCTGGGGGCAGCATGGGCTATTATATCAGAGATAAAGGAGAAACAAGAGTGAACACAGAGGGGAAATCAAATCAGTATCTTAGATGTCTGTATACTACTGTGAGAACTATGGGGAATAAGCAGAAATAACTAGAAATGCTAGTGAATAACCACAACTATTGTTTGGTTGATCCCAAAAGACTGGTGGGATAGTATACATGATTGGAATATTGGTATAGAAGGGTACAGCTTGCTCAGGAAGGATAGATAAGGGAAAAAGGGAGGTGGTGTTGCTTTATATGTCTTTGTGTGCACTTGGACTGAGGTTGAGATGAAAATAGAAGAGGCCTATTCATAACCGTTGATCAGAAGGTGAGAATGTGTGACAATGTGTTCTAACTGCATTGTGTGTATGCAGAGATTCTCACACCGCACTTGCTCAAATTACTGCAGTTAAACTCCAGATGTAAATACACCCCTACCTGTGGAATTGTTCCACTGTTATTCCATGACCTGAGATTCAGAATTATTTTATCCCACCAACTCATTTGGGAACCTCCTACATTAAGTCCAGCTACTCGTCTTGCTTGTGTAGGGAGAACTTGTTCCTCTGCGTGTTGAGGAATTCATTCAGATCACTGAATAGTTATAAGAGAAGTGTCTGAACAAGCTGTTGTGAGATTGGGAGATTCGGGCTTTATAGCCTGAAACGCTGCCTCCTCTGAAGGCTAAACAATAATTGGTTTGCTGCCTCTCCTCATTTGCATTTGCCACACAAAACTAGCAGATACTGATAGTTTTTCATCTGTATTTTGTGCAGGACTCAAAAAATTGCCAGTTTATTTCCCTTCCTCCAGTCTTGCAGAAGAATCTGCTGGCTTCTTTAATTCAACAATAGTTTAAAAAGTCAATGTTCTTGGACCTTGGCCAAATATCCAAAGACAGATCTCATCTACATCCATTGGACATCTCTTTCCAACTAACCTATGTTCTGGTCCATGGCTGGATCCTCTATTTGCACTATTACCCCAATGACTATATGTATTTATTTGAAGACCTCCAGCTCCAATTTTTGCTAACACACTAAGAGTTACTTTAACTGGTGGACACAAGTGCCTAGAAAGAAAAAAAAAAACAGTTCAGCTCTTATTTTAATAATATTTTTAAACTAGGGAGGGGCACAGGTTGCCAAAGGTGGTCTCTGGATCAAGAGTTTTGCAAAAGTTTGCTGGGTTTTGGATTCAGTGTTCTGGCTCAGTCTTTTATTTTGAATGATCTAGATGACTGAACTTCAGATCCAGATGTGAATCTGAACACTCCTGCATGCTTATTCAGGCTGATTTATGACTAAAATGGGGAATATTCTAATCCCTATATAGCCAGTGTTTGGGGCACAGATCAGGGAGACAAGAGACTTGAGTTCTGTTACCCGCTCTGCCAATGACTATAACTAGATGAAAATGGTAGAATTATCAATAATGAAGAAAAGCCAGAAGTGTTCAATAAATATGTTATATATTTTGGGAAAAAAAGATGTAGTCTTATATGACTACTCTAACAATTCCACTAATATCTCAGAAGAATGTTCAACAGCAGCTACTAAAGTTAGACATTTTTAAATCAGCAGGCCTAGAGAACTTGATTTCAGGGTCATGATGGATAATCAGCTGAACATGAGTTCCCAGTGCATGCTGTATTTAAATGGATTATGTGGAGCAAAACCCAACACTATCCAACATTAAACACTATTAAACAAGGCTTGAGGTTTGGTACACAGACATTTCAGCCTGCTTAGTACCATGCCAAACACACAGTTAAAAATCCTTTAAACTTTTTATTAGAGACAAAGAAAAGGAAAAACAGTTAAAGCATTTGAAATGTAAAGTATTAAATACAGCTTTACTTTTAACAACATTTCTTGTTCCCTTTAGCTAGAGAGAGTTTTAAAAGGGAAAAAACCCATTGTTTCTAAGGGTATGTCTATACTGACAGTGGCAAAGTCACTGCCATCAGATTGCCCTATCTGGATCGATTGAGCAGTCAGTGAAGACCTGCTCAATCGATCCAGAAGTCAACATTGGTAAACCACCCCCTCAAGCAGCATTGCACTGCATCGACGGGAATGCATTGCAGTGCACAGTTCAGTGAAGACGCCGTGCAGAAGGGAAGCACAGCAGTCGACTGAACTTTCGCAAGCTACTCCACATAGCTTGTGTAACTCCCGTCGACTGCCACCGAATCACCAGGTAAGTGTATACCAGGCCTAAGATGGTGGTAATTGTCCTTTTGGGGAAAAGAGAAGTTAGTTGAGATGTGCTGGAGCTATTGCTGCTGTTAAAGGCCAATCCTGTTTCATCTCAGGTGATGTTTGGGAATCAGTTGAACTTGGCAGAGGTGGCCATGTCATCTGGGTCCCTCTCCCTGGTCCGCTCTGGTCAGGACATCTCTCAGTAAAAGGATGACAAAGGTCCAAAGTCCCAGGAATTGATGGGCTGGCAGCCACAATGGTGAAGCTCAATCTAATAGTCTGTCTGTTCTTACCCCCAAAGCCTCTTTCTTTAAAGACCCACAAAGATTGGAATAACCCCTCCCTTCAGTGTGTTATCCAACAATTAGGCCTAATAGCCGACAAACCAATTCTGATTAATTAATTTCAAATTCCACAACTTCTGATTTTATCAAGAGCTATTTCAACATAATCCTTGAATCATAACAATGTGGCCTTTCTTTTGTTTGGACAAGTTTAGTCTCTCTGTCTAGTTCTCTTGCACCTGTTTATAATATTCATTATTGAAAGCAACTTGACCTACTTTCCATCAATATTTCCTGTTATATGTTATTGTAACATCTTATGAACTTCCATATACTTTTTACAATTGGGCTTACAATTAAGGTAAATATATAGGTCCCGTTAGGGCTAATGGGATCCTTGAGTGTATAACTAGAGAATCTTGAGTAGGAACAGAGAGGTTATTTTACTTCTTTTTAGCACTGCTGTGACCGCTGCTAGAGTACTGCGTCCAGTTTGGTCTCCACAATTCATAAATTGGAGAGAGTTTGGAGATGAGTGACAAAAATTATTAAAGGATTAGAACACATGCCTTATAATGATACACTTAAGGAGCTCGCTCTATTTAGCTTTCCAAAGAGAAGGTTAAGGCGTGACTTACTGACTGTCTATAAGTATCTACACATGGGGAACAAATATTTGATAATGAGCTCTTCAGTCTAATAGGGAAAGGTATATTATGATCTAATGTCTGGCAATTGAATCTGGACAAATTCAGACTAGAAATAAAGTCTACATTTTTTAACAGTGAAGGTAACTGTCCACTGGAACAGTTTATCAAGGTCATGGTGGATTCTCCATCACTGGTGATTTTTAAATGAAGATCGGATATTTTTCTAAAAGATACAGTCTACGAATATTTGGGGGATGTTCTATGGACTGTGTTACAGAGGAAGTAAGACTAGATGATCACACTGGGCCTTCCGGCCTTGAATGACTTTCAATATGACCTAAGGCCACACATTAGGAGCACTAATTCGTGCTCACAAATCTCTGAATTTATTAGCTTGCCAGTTAGGGAGACTACCCTAAAAATGAGGGCTAGAGGTCTCTGCATAGGTGATATTTTGATATATCACTCATTTAAGATGTTAAATGCAGATATGGCCCTGTAATTGGGGTTCACAGATCTCTATTTGCCTATCTGGTTCTAGAGACTGCCCAATAACTGTGGTTTAGAGGTCTTAGCTGAGGTAATATTTTGGCTTCTCGCTCATTTTACAGGTTACCTACGGTGATGGCCCTGTAATTGCGTTTACAGATATCTGTGTCTCAGATTGCCTAGTTAGAGAACCTGCTCTATAGCTAGGGTTTAGAGATCTCTGCTGAAGTGATATATTGGCTTCTCACTTATTTGACAGCTGAATTGAAGAGCTCAAGCTCTTATTGGGGTTCACAGATCTCAGTTTATTTGCCTTGCCATATACTGGAGGTAAAATGTATCTACTGACGTGATATTTTGAGATATCATTCATGTAAGAGGTTAGCTGGAGAGATAGAGCTGTAATTACGGTTCACAGATATATGAGAATTTGCATTCCTGGTTAAAGAGATCGCCTTATAACTGGAGTTTACAGATTTGTCCTGAGGAAATATTTTGGGATCCCAATCATTTCACAGGTAGGCTCTACAGATCACCCTGTAATTGGGGTTCTCAGATCTCTGTGCCTATTTGATTGCCGAATTAAAGAGACCGCCCCATAAGTGTAGTTTAGATGTCTCAGCTGAGGTAATATTTTGTGATCTCCATCATTTCACAGGTTAGCTCGAGCAATCGCCCTGTAATTGGGGTTCAGAGATCTGAATTTCAGACTGCCTAATTACAAAGACTGCCCTATAACTGGGGTTTAGAGGTCTCAGCTGAGGTGATAGTTGGGCATCTCACTTATTTGACAGGTTAGCTGGCAAATACAACCTCTAATTGGTGTTTACAGATCTCTGAATTTATTTGCCTGACATTTAGTGAGACCACCCTATAATTGAGGATTAGAGGTCTCTGCTGAGGTGATATTTTGAGATCACTCATGTACTAAGTCAGCTGCAGAGATCGTCCAGTAATTGTTGTTCACAAATCTCTAAGAGTATTTATGTGCTTGGTTCTAGAAACCCCCCTATAACTGGGATTTAGAGGTCTCGGCTGAGGTAACATTTTGGTGTCCCACTATTTTGTCAGGTAGGCTTGAGAAATCGCCCTATAATTGAGTTCACAAATCTCTGCATCTTAGACTGAGCAGTTAGAAAGACCGCCCTATAACTGCGGTCTAGAAGTCTCTGATGAGGTGATATATTGGCTTCTCTCTAGCTTGACCACTGAATTTTAGAGATTATGCTGTTATTGGGGTACACAGATCTCTGCCTCTCCTTATTTCCTAATTAGAGAGACCACCCTATAACTGTGGTTTAGAAGTCTCAGCATAGGTCATATTTTGGGATCGCCATCATTTGACCAGTTAGCTGGAGACATCGCCCAGTAATTGGGGTTGAGAGATCTGAGTTTCAGGCTGCCTAGTTACGAAGATCACCCTAAAATTGGGGGGGATTAGAGGTTTCTGCTGAGGTAATATTTTGGTTTCTCACTCATTTGACAGGATTGCTCAAGAAATCGCCCTATAATTGGGGTTTGTAGATCTCTGTGTGTCTTAGAGTGGTCTCTCTAATTCTGCAATCAATCTATAACTGTGGATTAAATATCTCTGCTGAGGTAATATTTTGGGATCTCCATCATTAAACCAGTTAGCTGGAGAGACTGCCCTGTATCTGGTGTTCACAGATTTGAATCTATTTGATTGCAGAGTTAGAGAGACCGCCCTATAACTACAGTTTAGAGGTCTCAGCTGAGGTGATATTTTGCATACTCACTTACTTGACAGCTGAATTTTAGAAATTATGCTCTTATTGGATATGCAGATGTCTGCCTCTCCTTGATTTCCCAATTAGAGAGACCACCCTGTAACTGTGGTTTACAGATCTCAACATAGGTTATATTCTGAGATTTCCATTATTTGACTGTTTAGCTGGGGAAATTGCCCAGTAATTGGGGTTCAGAGATCTGAATTTCAGACTGCCTAGTTACAAAGACAGCCCTATAACTAGGGTTTAGAGAACTCAGCTGAGGTAATATTTTAGCTTCTCATTCGTTTGACAGGTTGGCTCTAGAGATGGCTCTGTAATTGGCTTCACAAATCTCTGCATCTCTGACTGCCTAGTTAGAGAGACAGCCCTATAACTGGGGTTTGTAGGCCTCTGCTGATGTGACATTTGGCCATGTTATTCATTTCATGGGTTAGCTAGGAAATTCGCCCTCTATTTGGGGTTCACAGATGTCTGAATATTTTTGCCTATCTGGGTTACAGGGACTGGCCTCCAACTGTGGTTTAGAGGTCTCTGCTGAGGTAATATTTTGGAATCCCACTAATTTCAGAGGTAGGCTTAAGGGATAGCCCTGTAACTGGGTTTCACATATCTATGCATCTAACTGCCAAATTAGAGGCCGCCCTATAAGTGGGGTTTAGAGGTGTCTGCTGATGTGATATTTTCAGAACTCCATCATCTGCTAGGTTAGCTGAAGACATGGCCCTGTGACTGGGATTCTCAGATCCCTGGGTCTATTTGATTACCGAATTAGAGAGACCGCCCTATAACTGGGGTTTAGAGATTTCAAGAGACTGCCCTCTAATTGGTGTTCACACATCTCTTCATCTATTTGCCTACCAGGTTTGAGAGACCACCCTATAACTGGGATTTAGAGGTCTCTGCTGAGGTGATATTTTGGCATCTCACTCATTTGTCCGGTTAGCTGGAGAGAGAGCTCTGTACTTCACAGATCTCTACGTTTCTGACTGCTTAGTTAGAGACACTTCCCTATGATTGGTGTTTAGAGGTCTCTTCCTAGGTGACATTTTTACTTTTCATTTATTAGATAGCTGATTTGGAGCGGTCACGCTCTTATTTGGGTTCACATATCTCTGCCTCTTCTTGATTGCCTTATTATAAGCTGTCCTATAACTGAGGTTTAGAGGTCTCTGCTGAGGTGATAAATACAGTTACCAGATTAGCTGGAGAGAGAACCCTGTAATTAGGGTTCTCAGATCTCTGCCTCTATTTGATTTCCAAATTAGAGAGACTGCCTATAACTGGAGTTTAGAGGTCTCTGCTGAGGTGATATTTTTCAAATCTCTCCAGCAAACCTGGCAAATGAGAGAGATAAACGTGTAACTGGGGTTCACAAATCTCTATATCTATTTGCCTACTTGTTTGAAAGAGCACCCTATAACTGGCATTTTGACATCTCTCCTGAGGAAATATTATGTGATCCCACTCGTTTGACAGGTTAGCTCAAGAAAGCGCCCTATAATTGTGGTTCAGAGATCTCTGCATCTCTGACTGCCCAGTTAGAGAGACTGTCTTATAACTGGGGTTTAGATTTCTCTGCTGAGGTAATATTTTGGCTTCTCACTCATTTGAAAGAATAGCTCAAGAGATGGCCCTGTAACTGGGGTTCACAGATCTCCATGACTACTGGCCTACCTCGTTCCAGAGAACACCCTACAACTGGGGTTTAGACTCTCTGCTAAGATGATATTTTGGTTTTTGATGATAAGATGATATTTTGATGATATTCAGACAGGTTAGCTGGAAAAATTGTCCTCTAATTGTTGTTGACAGATATCTGCATCCATTTAGCTATTTAGAGACCACCATATATCTGTGGTTTAGTGTGCTCAGCAGAGGTGATATTTTGGGATCTTAATCATTTGACAGGTTAGCTGGAGAGATGGCCCTGTAATTGGGCTTCACAGATCTCTGCATCTATTGACTGCTGATTTAGAGAAACCACCCTATATCTGGGATTGAGAAGTCTCTGCAGAGGTGATATTTCAGGATATCATTTATTTGACAGGTTAGCTGGAGAGATCACCCTGTAATGGATGTTCACAGATCTTTCTATATTTCACATGCTAATTAGAGAGATTGTCTTCTTACTGGGTTTTAGGGGTCTTTACATAGATGATATTTTAGGATCTCACTAATCGGAGAGTGTAGCTTGAAAGGTCTTCCAGTATTTGGGTTTTACTGATCTCTGCCTATATTTCACTGGATAATGAATGAAACAGCCCTGTATCTTGTTTTTGGATTTGCTTTCATAGAAGGCATTTTTGGACTTCATTAATTGTACAAGTTAGCTGGAGAGACCTCTGTTCAGTTGGTTTAATTTTCTGTATTTGATTGCTTGATGGGGGTATTTGGATGTACAGGTCTCATCTGACATTTTGGATTTTCAGAGTTTTGGGATAATCATAGACTGCCCTGTAACTCAGTTTTAGAGGTGTCTGCATACATCACCTTTAGGGATTTAACTTTTTTGACAGGTTAGCTGGAGTGTTATTTGGATTTACAGGTCTCTGTCTGTCTCACTGGCTAATGAGAGAGGTCACTCTTTAATTAGGTTGCACATGTCTCTTTTGGCATTTTGTATTTTCACTCCTTTTCATGCACTAGTCAGAGAGACCTCCCTGTAACTGAGGTTCACATTTCTTGCTACCAGTTTGATTGTGTAGCGAGACAGACTGCTTTGTGATTAATGATGAGGTATTTCCCCTTTATTCTCTTGGCATTAAACTACTTATTTTAGCCAGATGGTTAGAATGAGCAACCTGGATGCAGGCAAATGTCTGTTACCATGTATTGTGCCCCCAGGAATCAGTGGAAAGAGCAGAGTCCTGGTTCATCGCTCTGTTTCAAATGAGCCTGGATTTCCTGCAATTAGACTTCATGGTTTTTGCCCTACTTTGCAGTTGGAGAAATGAAACTTTGCAACAGGTGCTGGTGAGTTCAGAGAGAGATTCCGTTGGCATTTTTGGACCAAACGAATAAGCACAGTATGCCTTCTGTCATAGTCTTTAGAATCTATATGAATTAATTTCACACTGCCTTAATATACTAACTCTTCCAGATGTTGTATCAGGAATTTAGAACGAGATTGTGTAATAGTTTTCAAGGGGGATCTCTGGAGATTAGGGCTTTGGAGTAGGAGTTATATAATAGTTTTTGACCCCCGGGAAAGTGGTAGCATAGAACCCTCTTAGAACTACAATTCCAGGCTGTCTGGAGACCCAGGGAAATAATGCTGCATTATTAGCTTATGCTTAGTTTGTGTTAGGGACATGGAATCTGCTTAGCCCTATCCTTAGGCTATCTGATTTATATTTTCCCTCTTTCTCTCTCTGTTTCCAGCACACCTCAAAGGACACAAAGAAGGAAGCATAGAAGAAATGGCGGTTAAACAGTCAGGAAAGAGGCTCCAGGCACAGTGAGTGTCCTCTAAGTAGAGCTCAGGTTACATCTCTGTAGTATATAAGACACTGAACCCGTAATTAGGGTGCATGTTATTTTCCCCCTTGCTTTTGAGGGACACTGAGCTCTTTGGTACCTTAAGATGTGTGACCACCCTGTAACTAGGGTTCATGTTACTGTCTTCTTGCTCTCTTGACATTTTGCAGGTCAGTCCAAATGACCCCCGTCCCACCGTAATCAGATGATAGGTTTCTGTGTAGCTGACTGGGCATATAACTGCTTGTTCCTTTCACAGGGCATCATTTCCATTGTCATCAATGGATAGTGTTTTCTAAAATGAGGCTAGTTGTTCACTTTTGGAAGGACGATTATGGAGTCCAGCACTTTTCAAATAGAATCTTCCTTTTTAAAATTATTTTTACATGTTAGAATAGAAAGAGGGTCTCTTTCACACTGTCCCTGGAGTTTTTACACATTCATGATTTCCATTAACGTGAGCTGTATGAAACCAAAATTGCTTTTAATTATCTTTTTCTCATCTAATCTTTTCAAAACAAAATCAGGATTTATTGGCCTTTTATTTTAAATGCTGTCAGGGAATGTGTTGGTGAGACAATAACATTTTAATACTACAAGGGCATGAATAATCCAATTGCCTACTCATCTGGGGAAGTAGAAAGCTCTTCCTGGTGAGTTCTAGCAACTCCTATAGAAGCTAAACTTTCATGTAAAAGGAAATAAGTTTCTAAGTGTTATGATTGTAAGCCTAGCCTTCAAATCTGAATAGAAAGCAAAATACCAGAGCTGTCTGCCTGAATCTGCCGCCAGAGAGCTTCACTACCTTCACTGTCTTGCTGCTCATTAGCTTTCCCAGGTTGCAGTAAAGTGAAAAGTCGACTCTCGTCAGGTTTACTAGCTGCTGTACAGAATTTTGTAGACAGTTCCACAGCTGTGTGGGAAAGCTGAGGAGCAGCAGAGGCAGATACTGGTGCTCTGTATAGGAAAGAGGATTCAAAACAAAGACTGGGGCAAGGAATAGTAGAGAGACAATGCTTTCTGCCAGCAGTCAGAAGTAGGTTGGGCTACAGCTTCAAATTAAACACCTATATGAAATATTATAAGAAATATGAGAAATAGAATCATCAAGTAATGTTCAGGGCCAACATCCTAGTAGGGATCTCTGTACCTTCCATTTTTCCCCCACAGATGTGGGATGAGATGTTTTGTTTCTCACGAGGACAATGGGGAACTTACTCCGTGGGGTAATCTTTCATTTTAGTTTTTGACTAATGGATTTTTAGCCTAGTACATAAAACTTTCAAGCCCTATGTGGGGGAGGAGTGAATGAGGAACCATATGAAAGTGGTGCACGGAAGAGAGGAGAAAAATGGATTTAGTTGGAAAAAGAGAAATATAATATGGAGAAGCATGAAAATAAAGGAGAAAATATAATGGAGTTGTTAGAGAGCAATGTAAGGACAGAAAAAAGTTACATACCTATAAGGAGGAGGGAGAAGGAAGGAAAATGAGAAACCTGAGGACATTTCAGGAAAACCATGCCATCTGTTACTTTAAAGAAAATAAAGGAAGCATGGATTAAAGCCTAGGACTAACAAAAAGCTGTAACAAATGCAAACATGATGCAGTAAGATGCCTTTTAAAAAGGCATTACATATAAACAGGCTGATAAATACAGTTAATGCTAAGCAGGACATAACTGTTACATTTCTTTCACTTGCAGGGATATGGCTTGGGAACAGAAAAGCAGTTTCTTTTTCAGGGAAATTTTTCAAGCTGTTGGTACCTATTCATTTTTTAAGCCAACCTCATTGGAAGAAATCCCTTAAATACTCATTTTGCAAGTGAAAATAAATCTACGCACACCTGTGTTCTCATCACATCCACCAGTTGAGTAAACAAGAAAATTGATTTGACAGTCCAAAACAGACTGTGAAGAACTAAAGTGATCTTACAAAACTGGGTGACTGGGTAACACAATGGCAGATGAAATTTAAAGTTGATAAATGCAAAGTAATGTATATTGGAAAACAAATCCCAACTATACATACAAAATGATGGGGTCAAATTAGCTGTTAAGAAAGAGATCGTGGAGTCAAGAAAAAGATCAAGAAAGAGATATTAGTATCATTGTGAATAGTTCTCTGAAAATATCCATTCAATGTGCAGGGGCAGTCAAAAAAAGCTAACAGTGTTAGGAAACATATAGATAATAAGACAGAAAATATCATGCCACTACATAAATCCATGATATGCGTACACTTTGAATACTACGTGCAGTTTGGGTCATCTCATCTAAAAAAAAAAAAAACTAAAATTGGAAAAGGTACAGAGAATGGCAACAAAAATGACTAAGGGTATGGAACAGCTTCTATATGAGGAGAAATGAAAAAACTGGGAATTTCAGTTTGGAAAAGAGACAAATAAAAGGGGATATGATAGAAGCCTATAAAATCATGACTGGAGTGGAGAACGTGAATAAGTGTCTTGTATGTTTTGAGGGTGAGAAAAATATTTTTAAATTGTAATATTTAAATGGACATCAGGCTTCTGAGTCAATGCTCATTGGAAATAAATAGAGGCAATTCACACCTCACTTAGTGCTGTTGCTTCAGTCTGTCTACTAACTCATGCCAGGTATCTTTGCCATAGTTTACAACGTCATATTTTGGAAGTTATGTGCATTTGTAAGGACTAGAAATGTGTTTTTCTTTTTGTTATTACAAGGTATGTCTACACTGCACACTCCCTACAGTGACATATAGAATGCATACACTGCCCAGCCCCCTATCATGGGTATAAATAGCAATGTTGATGGTGAGGAGCTACTTTGATGAGTAAAGACACTACTAAGTCCTGTGGGTATGTACCCCCCACAGTTCTCTATATGCCCAAACAGTGCCACCCCATCTACACTGCTATATATAGCAGTTTAGCCAACGGTAGAGCCTTTCTTTGATGCAGGGAAAGGCTCCAGGAGAAGGGAATGGCTCTGGCAGTAGGGAACTGCTGGAGCCGTTCCCCATTGCCTCCCCCTGCTAGAGCCTTTCCCTGCTGCATGTAGCTATACACCACCATGTGGATGCAGCCTACTTTTCACTGAATCACATAGCTACACAGTGTGCAGCATAGACATACCTACTTTTGGATCAAGATGCAGCCACCAGAGAAAAGCATCAATTCATTGCATCATCACAAACAAAGCAAATCTAATCTCTGATCACAATAACGTTTCATAACCACTGCCACTCTTGTGTTCTCAAGATATTTGGTCTTGCTGCCAACTGTTGGTGTTCTAGAGTCGTGACTAAGGGGCCTCTTGAGGCCAAGTGGCAGAGGGCACAGAGGTGCATACATGTTTTGGGGATCCCTTGGGTCTGGTATCTACATCATAGAGTGGCAAGGAATCTTACGTAAGATCTCTACTGCAAACCTGAGTTACACTGGTCTTTATAATCATTGCAAAATGTATAAATGCATAGTATGTAAGGCATTATAGACATAGGCTCAGGCCAGCGGACAGCATTTGCAGGCCCAAGGGCAGAACAGTCCATCCCGCCTCCTCGGCCCACCCCAAGCCTGCCCCCTCTCCACTTAGCCTGCTTGCCCCACTGCATTCCTCCCCACAACTTGCAGGGACTCAGGTGGAAGGGGGACTAGTCTCCCTGAAGGGGGAGAGTGCATGCACCACCCATGACTGTTCCCTTGGGCATAGAAGATGTGGGAATTCTGTGACTGTCCCAGAGATCAGGTGCTGGATGTTCCAGGGAGATCTTTGGAGGACTCAGGGATTGGAGTGTGCCTATCATTAACCTGTAAAGAGAAAGTGGGGCCTGAAGAGGCCTGGAAAGCAGTGCTTGTGTTTCCAGAGGCTGGTGGTGTTGGGTAACTGATCCACAGCAGGTAGAGAAGGCTTCTTCACATTAAGGGCAGGTGGTAACAAGGTCCCTCACAACTCTCCAGGAAGTATCACAAGAGTGCCAGGTAGGAAACCCAGATTTATCTGCCAGTTCCGGTCTGTCAGTCTTTGGCTAGCAGTGAATGGGGAATACACCAGAGGCAGGATGTCCACTCCTGAGGTAAAATATACCTTATGTCACACACAGCAGTAACTATTAAAGCTAATGACTTATGATGTCTTTTCCTTTCCCTCCTCTTTTTAAAAAAGTGAATTTACTGCTCATGAAAGAAGGCAGACTGATTTTCCACATGAAAATTCAGCATAGCCAGTGACAGCGTAATCTTCTATACCATGCCCCACAAATGTATCCTAACTATCAGCTGCATCTCTGCAGCTTTGTTTACATTATGCAATTGTACAGTTTCTGGTCACTGTTGGCAGTTGCCATGTTAGCTGAATGAGCACTGAATAGAGTTTGGGAGTCAATATACCAAAACAAATTGTGTTCGGCGATCTCCCAGCTAACCACTGAACTTTGTTCAGATCCCATTCACCTAACATGATTGTTAACTGTATTCAGCCATGGCAAAATTTTCATATTATATACTGGACCTTAATGGTGAAGGTAGTTCAGTCTCCATGCCTGGTGAATCATTAGTTTCTCTCTTAACACCAATGAGTGCTAATGCGTGACAGTTATGTATTCATTTAGGATGTGGTCACCTGTCCACTGTGAAATAGACTGAGAGCATCTGCTCATTTCACACAGGTCATCAAATTTCTATCACTAATTACTTTCATCATTAAAATTGTGAGCTAAACTTCAATAAGTGGTCAGGAGATTACAGGCTTTCTTCCTATTTCCTCAGGCATCTAGCACCAGAGTGAGGTTGTCCTAAATTAAACTTAGTATGGATTACTATCACAATACACTGCATATTTAGTCATTCTTGAAATTAACTTGTCTTTTGGCATTTTGCTGAACAAATCAGCATGAGTATGTTAATAATAACAACACTGCCCTAATGACCCTGATCCAGTTAATAAAATAACAAACAGCCCTACAACAAAATATTGCAAGAAAGCCAGTTTCACAATTGGATAGCACTAACAAAATCAATGCCATTTTGTGGAGGAAGATATGGAAAGAGGCCGAGACAATACTTAAAATGAAAGTCAAAAAAAAGAACTGAAAGATACTTCCAAGAGAAAAACATGTATAAGGCCAAAAACATCCAACAAGCCTTATAGAGACATTATTCATGATGTGCTTTGATAACAACTTCAGACTAAAAATCCAGCTATTAGTCATTTTATGCCATATCAGTATTTCGAGTGCCATGTTTAAATTATGTATGTGGGAGCCATAATCTAATATAACCACCATATTTTCTTTAAAGATAAGCTCCAGTTCCTTATTATTTAATCCCATGTTACCAAAAAAAGCACAGAAGGCTGTTGTCCTAGGGTATCATCAGATGTTCTTGGCCTCATTTTTCGCATCCCTCGTCCTCCTTCCCCTCCCCTTTGTCACGCTCGCTCCTTGCGCCCCGCCACAAACCCTTCCGCCCAGAGGCCGGCCTTCTGTCCGCCACGTGCCCTAGGCACCTGTAGCCGCCTACGTCCAGGAAACACAGGCGGGCTCCCCGCGGCCGCGCTGCACCAGACCCATGTACCCGGCACGCACATGTACGGAACATACTACACGTGTGTCCCACGCACGGGCCCAGCGCCACGGGCCTGCGGGCGGCTCCTCGACTAGCTGGGCCCCGGAGACGCCTGCGTGCGGGGGGCGACTCCCCGGGGAGCGGGCGGCACGGAGCGCCGCAGGGCCCGGCCCGGGGCAGCCGCGGGGCCCAGAGCGGCTCCCCCCGGGCAGCTCGCGTAGCCGCCGCCGCTCTTTGCAATCCCTGCCACACAGGCCGCCACCCCCCCTCCCGCGGCTGCTCCGCCCCGCACGTCCCGCCGCCTGTCCCCGCCTCCCGTCCCCGCGCGGCGGCCCCCTTCTTCCTGCTGCTGGCGGAGGCCGAGGGAGAAGGTGGCGGTGGAGGGAGAGAAGCGCCGCGGAGTCGGGCAAGCGAGAATCCAGCGCCGCCGCCGCCACCTCCTCCTTCAGCGTCTTTGCCCCCTTCCCTCCAGCCACCTACCTCCCCCCGCAGCCGGGACAATAGCGCAGGGAGATGTCCTCCGCCGGCGGCCACCAGCACAGCCAGAGCCGGGCCATCCCCACAAGGACGGTGCCCATCAGCGACGCCACGCAGCTACCTCATGATTATTGCACCACGCCCGGGGGAACCCTCTTTTCCACCACTCCTGGAGGTAACGAGCACGCCCCGCTGCTGGCCAGGCCCGGGCATCCCTCAGCACACGCGCCCGTCCGCGCCCTGCACGCAGCCACGCGGGGGGATGTGCATGCACTGAACGGGAGGGAGCGATGCGAAGGACGTGGAATTAGCGTTACCCAGCAGGCGGCTTTAGTGGGGGAGCGTAGAAGTGCATGCAATGTAGTGGGGGCGGGGAGCATGCAGAGAAGTGTAATGCATGCAGTTCGTGTCACCCTGGGTGCAATCGAAGGGGAGAATGCGCAGGGAAGTGCAGGTTTTGATATTGGGGGTAGGTGCGACCCCCCACCTGCTCTGAGGTCCTCACGTTTCTTATTGCTGGTGCGGTGGGGGTCGGGTAAAAATGTGTAGGATTACTTCTTTGCTGCTTTCCCCAGGATCTGAAAGCAGAGGGGTACACGCAGGCTAGTGCTTTGTGGAACCAGCGGCGTTGGTGGGGAGCAAAGAGAAATAGCTGCACTAGAGATCATTGTCAAAAAGGGGAGAGGAGCGACTCCAGCACGAAAAGAGTCGTTTCCCCCTTTGTATTTATTTATAACGTTTGGTTTTTCATTTGCAAGGGAGGGTGGAGGAGGGAAGGCACTTGTGCTGTGTTTGGAAACCGCTCCACTGGGCCCCAAGTGCCTTCTTCCTTCTTTGGGGGGGAGATATTTGTCAACAAGGCCTAAGAATCTAGGACAAGCCCGTGGCTGTTGCACAATAGGATAGGAGGGAGGAGTAAAGGGAATTCTCCAGCAGCTGCAGCAGGGAGAGAAACATGAACTCTACCGAGAACTCAGACGCCCCCAGTGAGAAACCAGCCTCTGGCCACTATCAAGGGGGCTTGGGATTCTTTTAGCTCTGTGTAAAGAAATGCATCAGCAAGCATGGAGGGCGCAGTTGAAGGAAGTGCTAACTTTGTAGACTGACGGGGGTGTAGACTGCAGCAGAGTTGTTTACCAGACTGTGTAGCAACCTCCATTTAGGCTTGTACTTGGAAAACCAGGCCTGTATAAACCTATTGATAAGCCTTCTGTTCTTGTTGTTTGTATTAAAAGAGCTAAATAGGAGCCAAGACATTGGAGCACCACAGATCCTATTTGTATTTAAAAGCTAAAGTTTAACCTTGTCATCCTCCCAAAGACAAGGCTGAGTCATAAAATAATTCCTCCCTATCCCCACCACCCCAAATAAAAATCGATTAACAGTAAATCCTATGGTGTGTTACATGACTTGAATGTTCCATGCACCATAAAGGCTGACATGCATACAGGCAGGATTCCTGAGCTAAATATTGACTCTGTTCTCCTGAGAGGGAGCTCTTAGGGAAAGCACTCAGATATTTCAGTTGGCAAAGCTGTTTTGCTATTAAATATCTAAGCAGTCATTTCACAGTAGTTTTCAGGGTCACTTTAAAAATAGTGCCCTGGTTCCTGGCTTAGGTCAGTGGTAAAATATGTGGAAAGAACTTATTAGAACTCTGTCTTAATTTTCCTTATGGTCAAATGGGACTAAAACAAAAATATTAAGGGTGTAGAATTTGCTGTTTTTTTGGGGTATAGTAAATTTGTATGTACGTTATTTATATGTGCTGAAGGAGATGGGGTCTGTACTGGGACCAGTACTGTTCAACATACTCATAAATGATCTGGAAAAAGAGGTAAAGCGTAAGATGGCAAAATTTGCATATGATACAAAACTACTCAAGATAGTTAAGTCCAACGCAGACTGCAAAGAATTACAAAGGGATCTTACAAAACCGGGTGACTGGGCAACAAAATGGCAGATGAAATTCAGTGTTGATCAATGCAAAGTAATGCACATTGGAAAACAATCCCAACTGTACGCACAAAATAATGGGATCTAAATGAGCTGTTTCCACTCAAGAAAGATCTTGGAGTGATTGTGGATAGTTCTCTGAAAATATCCACTCAATGTGCAGCGGCAGTCAAAAAAGCTAACAATGTTGGGAATCAATAGGAAAGGAATAGATAATAAAACAGAAAATATCATATTGCTTCTATAAATCCATGGTACACCCATAGCTGCAGGTCTGGTTGCCCCATCTCAAACAGGATGTATCAGAATTGGAAAAGGTACAGAAAAGGGCAACAAAAATGATAGGGGGGTATGGAACAGATTCTATATAAGGCAAGATTAATGAGACTGGGACTTTTCAGCTTGAAAAAGACACGACTAAAGGGGGATATGATAGAGGTCTATACAATCATGACTGGTGTAGAGAAAGTAAATACTTTTCATACCAAGAACTAGGGATCACCAAATTAAATTAATAGGCAACAGGTTTAAAATGAACAAAAGGAAGTATTTCTTCACACAATGCACAGTTCCACAATGTGGAACTCCTTGCCAGAGGATGTTGTGAAGGCCAAGACTATAACAGAGTTAAAAAAAAAAAAAAAAAAAAAAAAAGAACTAGATAAGTTCAGGGAGGATAGGTCTATCAATGGCTATTAGCCAGAAAGAACAGGGATTGCTGTTTGCCAGAAGCTGGGAATGGATGACAGGAGGGATCACAAGATGATTACCTGTTTTGTTCATTCCCTCTGATGCACCTGCCATTAGTCACTGTTGGAAGACAGGATACTGAGCTAGATGGACCATTCATCAGACCCAATATGGCTGTTTTTATGAATAGACCTATCCTCTGCTGTCTCTTGACTTCATCAGCTGTTCACTTTGCAGATGGCTATAAAAATGTAAAAACTAGTGTCTTCTGTGTAGCAAATACAGTTCTAGTGGTGCGTGCATTTTACAGGCCTTGTATAATGTTGCTGCATCCTCCTGTGTAATGGACTTTTCACTTTATCTTTCTCCAAATTAGGTATTTGAATAATTCTTTTTTGCTATTAAGATATTGGGTTGGGTTTTGCTTCTGTTATTGTATTTTGTGCTGGCAGGAGGTGGCTTGCCATTGGCTGTTCTGTAAGCCTTAAAGAGGTCAGCTGTAAATGAGGGGAAAAAACCACTATGTTGTTAGAAGTATGTGCAGAATGTGATAAAAAACCTGGATAAGAGGGAGAAAACATTAGTAAATGCATATAACTTGTGCATATAAATACACTTGTTCAGAATCTACTGTGGGTAGACTCTACATGATGTGACATTGTAGCATGTATCATGCTGGTGGCATCATCTTTTAAAGAATCAGGGATGATGATGATTTTGATTTTAAAAACTTCAAAAATGATACAATTTTTTAGAAGATAAAAGACTGGAGTACCTGATCTCACAGACTTACGCTCTGAGGTTCTGTTATGGTAAGGGTAGAGTTGCTGGACTTTCTGTTCCTGTTTTTCCTAAATTAGCCTGCATTTTAGAAATTACTCTGGGTTGAGAATACCCATGGGAGCTTCAAAACTGTATTGCTGCTGCCCAGAAGCACCAGAAGGAAACCGACCAGATTCTGTTTGGTGGTCCTGCTGCAGAATGTTATAAACAGGAGTAAGAGAGGCACATGGGGTGTTGGATGCTGTAGAATTTGGGGTACAGAGGAGAGATGAGCAAGTTTGTATTGTCTTACACACACACACACACACACTCTCTCTCTCTCTCTCTCTCTCTCTCTCTCTTTCTTTCTTTCTTTCTTTCTTTCTTTCTTTGCTTGCTTGCTTGCTTGCTTGCTTGCTTGCTTGCTTGCTTGCTTGCTTGCGCTTTGAAAGTTCTGTCCTTCTCAGCCTAAGAGGGTATCAGTGTCATACTGGAATATTCAGGGAAGAAGTAACATTTAGAATGTGTTCATTGGGGGATCCCAGAATCCCACAACAAGGAAGAGGCATAGTTAAATAAACATGGGGAGAGGAGAGATGCTCAAAAGAAATGGGAAGGGGAATGATAAAAAATAAATGGTGGCAGGAGAAGATATTTTAATGAAATCAATGTGAGAGTGAGGGAGAAACAGAGATGGACCTAAAAAATGAACTCCCCTACCCTAAAATAGTTGAATTAAAAAGAAGTAGAGAACTCCTTCCCCCTTATGTGACCCCTGCAACAAGCCACATGGAATGATGTCCCTGGTTCATTGATAGGTTTGCAATTTAGTGAGTGGTTCTGAATGAGTTTTCAATCCATACTTGGAAACTAAAAGAAATAATGTTAAGTTTAAGTTAATGTGCTGAATGTAGTTTTTTATAGTTGTAGTTAATATTTAGTATTTCATTAACACGTTATAGGGTCAAATCTATGAATGCTGAACAGTACTAATGCTAAGTTTTTATTTTTCACACTCAGTTCAAATTTTCTTTCCCTTCCCTCCATTCAGAATGTTCTTGGTGGTTTTATTTTAATGCAGCATTTAAATATAAAGGTTATGAATAAATGGTTAGCTACACATGGGTGCCTTTATTTTATTGTTTTAAATTCATGAGTAAATGTATCACTCAAGGAAATGAAGGACAAATGGTACTAGTTTAAACTCATTGTACTACAAGCAGACACCATGCTAACTTCTTCCTCCCACAAACACTGCCAAGGTACCTTAATCTTAACCTTCAGTTTGCTATAACATCCTTTGTGCTACACATATATGTAACACAACAGGTGATTCTGCTAGTCAGTCCACATCTACACTGTCTCTGATATCGCTGTTTTGGGCCTTACAATTGGCAGTGTCTGTTCAAGTACCAAGTTGTGTGGTTGGTTTTTGTGATGTCAAAAATATCACTGGTGTTGAGGAAAACACCATCACTCTGCTCTTAAAACACCTTTCATCGAAGGAACTCAAAGTACACTAAAAAGATGGGAAATACTACTGTATTAATTATCTCCATTTTACAGATTGGGCCTCAGTTTTCTTATGAGTCTAAGTGACTTGCCCAGGTTTACAAAAGATAAGTGGCAGGATCAGGCATAGAACCGAGCAATTCCCAGTTCCCTGCTACTTAGAATTGTTGTCTTCCAGAAAGATGCTCCCAAAATAAAGGGTCACTGTCAATGTATATCCATGTCTACCTGAATTATTAACTGTTGCTGTAAATAATGCCTGAAATCGCTATAACTGAGATTAGGGTTTGGGAGACATCTATATTTTTAGTTTATTTGCATATTCTGACAGCACTTTCTGTCCAGTTTATTTAGCTCTTTCCCCTTTTGCTGTCCTCACTGTTGTGCAAGACTCCCAAAATCTTTTTTTCATTAAAATAAAAATGTTATTGTAAAATTCCTATCTTTTGATGTGTGTGGGGAAGACTCAGAGGTGCAGGACTGCTGTGAAATTTTTATTTTTTAAACTGACTTGACTTCATTTTAATGGTGTCCTTTTCATAAGTGACACAGATGAGAGTTTATCCCAGGTATCAGAAAATTAAGAGTTAGTGCAGAGCCCTTAGGAACAGAGTGTTGGAGACTAGCACTTGTGAGTCTGGTTGAAGACAACTATAGGGGAGAGGGAATATACAGAAACAGAATCCTAGTTTGGCTTTAGGGAGTAGCAAGAGCCCATAGAAGCTGGAGATAGGCAACATAGAATTCTGAAGGAGGATGCAGAGGCTAAAGCTAGGATAGATTGTCCTACTTGTACAGAGTCCCTTTTGTTTGTTTTCTGAAAATAGTTGCCTGTCCCTTTGAGTTCATGGTTGTGCTTTAATTTGAAAGCACCAACTTTATCTTATCACCTTTCATGGCCATTGGATATTTTCTCACATTGACAGAAATTCTTATGTAAAATGAAGGGGGAGCCCTTCTGTCAATAACCTGCTTCAGTAGAAGGCTTCTGGGAGTGTTTTGAATTGATCCAATGTTGAACTCTTCTGGCTTCAGAATTGCTCTTACATGGTGAGGGGTGCCCTTGAAAATACCAGTTCACAAAGCAGGAGTGGAGGTTCCCGGGGAGCTGCCTGTTTGTATCTGGGAGAGTTCTCTTGACTATCTTTTCAACATTCTGTTAAGACAGTGGCAATTACTATTTCATGTTTCTCCCTTGCCTGGAGCCATTATTTCAGGAGGCTCCTTTCCTGCTAAGTATGCTTTTAATTTCTTCTTATCACTGGAGTAATCTTGCAACACCCACAGTTTGAAAACTACTAAGGCACTGTTATCCTTCCATCCTTCCCCCCCTCGCACTCCTCCGAACGGAGGCAGAAAAATATTTTGTGGACTCCTGATGCCCTTGGATCCAAGTAGTAAAATTTTTAAAGTATTTCAGCTGGTACCCTATTAGTACAATATGAAATATCAAATAATGTCTCTCAGAAGCCCTAATCAGGATTGGGACCCATTGGTCATTCTAGTTGCTGTGCAGACATCTATATGGATAGGTATCTGGTTAGAGAATATTTAAAAGAGAGGGAAAATAAAATAAAAAGCTTCAGGTATTGCTCTGCAATTCAAACATGAAGAATTTTGTACATAATGTCTTGTTGCAAAATAGCTGCCCAAGGTGGAAGATGGCAGCCTTCACATAGCCCCTCTATTAAGTGAGAAATCACAACTAATGCTATCAATCCGGTGACCAAACATTAATATCCTAGTCTTCAGAGGAACAACTCAAACCACCACAAAGCCCTCTTCAGGGCCAAGTAACACGCAATATAGGTTCTGGATCAAAGATCCTCCAACTGAATGTTGAGGGACTTTCCTGAGCAGAGTGTGAGTTTCTTGCAAACACGTTGAAGATGCATAACATCAATGTCCTTATGCTCCAAGAAACCCACGTCTTCAATGACCGACAGACAAGCTGCTACCATATCCATGGTTAAAACCTCAAGACTAGCCACTACCATCTGAAATATGGTCTGGGCATATATGTGAAGAACATCATCACAGATTTTGACATCTTCCTTCCAACTGAAGAAGAAGCCACCCACACCACCGCCAACAGGATGGGAAGCTGCACATTACCAACATGTATAAAGCAACAAATTCAAAATGGCCGAAGCCAGTGCTCCCAAATGCACCAATCCTAGTCCTATACATTGGTGACTTTAACAGCCACCACATTATGTGGGGCTATGAAGTAAATGAAGCCGATGGTGAAGACCTCACAGACTGGATGCTCATGGAAGATCAGCAACTGGTCTTTGATCCCAAACAACAAGCAACTTTCCAATCTGTTTGCTGGCAACACCATTACAACCCAGACCTCACCATTGTTTCCAAAGATAAAAGTAGGAGTACCCTTCATGCATCCCACAAAATGCTTCCCAACTTCTCCGACAGCCAACACATGTCCATCATCACCCACGTCAGCCTCGAAATCCCCATGATTCTGTCTAAACAAATCCCATGGTGGAACTTGGCCAAAGCCAACTGGGACTGCTATAGGGGAGCCATCAAAAAGTGATGATCTGAATCCCTGCAACACCAACATGTTATCAGTGATTCATTGGCCTCCTTACTGCTTCCACAAAGAAGAGTATCTTCTGGAACTTCTTGGAAGAGTACACATCCTGCTGGACAAAAGAGACCCAGGAGCTGCACCAACAGTACAACCAGTCAGGTAGCCCACAGGTTGTGAAGGCCCTCTAAGAGTCTCTAGACTCAGCTAGATGCCAGTGGTGGATTGAGTGTGTTGAAGGTCTGAACTTCGCGCACAGTAGTGCCATTCCTGGGCCTTATTACAACATCTTGGAGACGCTAATCTGACAGAATATTGGACGTCAAAAGTCCTGCCCAACTCCATAGCCTCCAAATTGGTAGAGAGCACAAAAGGACCACTCGACAAAAACGCAAGCGAGAGATCCATTGTCAACTACATTGGACAATGGCCTCAATCACTCCACAAGATCCCATCGCCATCAGTAAAGATGAAGCGAAAGAAGATTTAGTCGCAGTGAAGAAAGGGAAGACGGCCTAAAGAGATGGTATCCCACTCCCCCAGGGATTTCTTCATCAGCTAGGTCCTAAGGAACTTCTGTAGTTGGCAAAACTGTACACCAAAACCATGGAATCAAGATCCATTCCAAAATCCTGGCAGAAGGCGATAGTCATTGCCCTACTCAAACAGGACAAGCCGACTGATGACCCCAGAAGTTATAGGCCAATATCACTCCTGTGCACTACTACAGACTCTTGAAATGTATCATCAAGTCAGTGATCCCCAAAGAACCAGCAAGATTCCGGCCTAAATGCAATTGTTGCGACCAAGTTCTGGCCCTTGTAACACACATTGAGGCCAGATTCCAGAGGAAATCTAAGACTGGCGCAACCTTTGTAGACCTGTCATCGGCCTATGACATGGTCTGCATTAAAGGGTCGATGCTGAAGTTCATAAGGTTCATCCCCTACCGCAAAACATTGTCTATTATGGACAATGCTATGCAGTAGGTAGCTACGTGTCCACTTGGGTAACAATCAGTTTGCTCCGGTTCCTCAACTGTGGACTGCCACAAGGCTCAGTATTTGAGCTGATGCTTTTCAATGTTTACATAGGCAACATACCTCCAATGAAGTCACGGAAATTTGTGTATATGGATGATCTTGCCCTGGTAATGCAAGCAGCCACCTTCAGCGACATCAAGTCCATCTTGAACGGGGATCTAATCACCATGGAGGAATAGTTCCGGAAATGGAGGCTCAAGCCAAATCCTCCAAAAACAGCAGTTGCTGCATTCCATCTTGATAACTGGAATGATAAGTGCATCCTGAAAATGACCTCCTGTGGCAACACACGTGACCCCCCTCTGACCTACCTTGGAGGGAAGCTGGATCGTATGCTAACCTTCCATGACCATCTGAAGAAGGGAACTGCCAAGACGAAGACAAGCTCCAGAACCTGGTCCAGAAACTGGCAAGCACAAGCTGGGGAGCATCAGCAACAGAGTTACAGATATCACCAATGGCCCTTGTGTACTCCGTAGCAGAGTACTGTGCTGTACAGTATGGACCAGAAGTAGCCATACTAGACTTGTTTATGTTGAACTGAACACTGCAATGCGGTGCATCACTGGAACCTTCAAGTCAGCCCCAACACCTTGGCTGCCATTGCTGTTACACACTGCTCCCCCATCCATTCGCTGCGATGCTGCAACCCTTTGGGAATTCCAGAGAAGCATGGAAAATTATCATCTTCCCAACCAGCAGGACCTGAACAAGGTCCCTTCCTACCGCTTGAAGTCACATAAGCCCTTTTGGAGCCACACATTTAACCTTCAACAGTGCAACTTCAACCCTGATGAAGCTTGGAAATCCACATGGAGTCTCCAAGAAGTTACAAATAAACAACTCATAAAAGACCCAACATAGGAGATCCCTGGCTTCAATTTCCCACACAGAGATGCAGTTGCTTTCTGCACAAATGGAAAATTAAAGATTCTTCAGTGTGCAGCTGTGGTCACTCAGAACAGACCATGGAACATTCTTACTCATTCTTGTTTAGTTTGTCATTCTTCTTTTCATCTGCGTTAGGATGCAACAGTCTTACAACAACTTCGCCTTTCTCCACACCACCTACTTTTCTGGCTTCCAACCTTGTTGTCATCCTTGACACACACAACTATTTACCCTCATGGAGGATGCAGTATCTCCAAAACATGTTGTTTTCTTTCTTTCTTTCCCTACAGCTCAGACCTTTACTATGTCTTGGTAATCTCCATCTTAGATTCATAGATTCTAAGGCTAGAAGGGACCATTGTGGCATCTGTTAAAAATGTATGCCTTATTTCCCTTCAGAATTTGTTTAGCTTCAGCTTCCAGCCTTTGGATAGTGTATACCCTTCTCTGATAGATGGAAGAGCCTATTATTAAATATTTGTTCCCCATGTAGATGCTTATAGACCAGTGGTTCTGGCCCAGGAGGTCTTTCAAAGTGGCCTGCCACTCCCCTCCCACTGGCTGCAGAAGGGAGCCACTGCCTAAGAATCAGGTGGAGCACATTACTGCGGGGTTACAAGACCGGTGCAAGCTCCTTGCTATAGCCAGGGGATGTGAGATCAGCACTCCCCTCCCCCAGCTATAGCAGGAAGCATGGCAGATCGCTCTGCCTGGCTCCATAGACTCTGAGGTCACTGCTGGAGGCAGAGAGAGGAGAGCACTGACCTCCTTTTGCCCTGGCTGCAGAAGGGAGCCACTACCCAGGGACCTACGTGGAGCGGACAGGGCTACAGGATGCTGTAGTTTCCCTGCTGCAGCCAGGGGTATAGGAGATCAGTGAGGAGGGAGGCAGCTTCCTTGCTGAACTCCTTCCATCTGGCTGCAGTTTGGGGGAAAGGGGACTGCTGGCGGAGACTGGTGGCCCTTCAGGGTTGTAAAAACGATATCCGTGGTCCTCGAGTCAAGAAGGTTGGGAGCCACTGTTATAGATTGTCATCAAGTTATCCATTGACCTTCTCTTTGTTGAGCTAAATAGTTTGAGCTTTTTGAGTCTCACTATAAAGCATGTTTTCTAATCCTTTAATCATTCTCATGGTTCTTCTCTGAACCCTCTCCAATTTATTGTAGAAAGGTGCATAAGAAAATGGTCCTCCTGTTCCCTAGTGTGATTTGATGGTCTGTGGGAAACAACTAGTATCCTATCTTATGCTTTCAGCATTAGGACATTGATCCATAAGCCACCAAGGTCATTTTCTTAGTATCTGTGACTTTGAAACAGATAATGCCATTTTTTACATTGAGTGCCACTCTCCCTCCCCTTTTGCTCACTCAATCCTTTCTAAATGGTCTTAGTACAGTTAATAGTACCAATGGACGGGGTCCACATCACAAAAACTGTCACCATGATTGGCACTAATGGGTATAGAGGCCAGCAAGTGTGACAGCTAGTATCTCAGTGTTCAACTTGATACAACTGTCCTTTTCCCTCACCCTCTAGAAGTCCCACCATGCTACGCAGGAGGCCCTTTGGAGAGGAAACTTGCATTATTCATGTCATCCTATACTATGGATAAACAGAAGTCTTCAGTGTCCAGAACTGTCAGTTGGCACCTTTCACAAACGCTGCATTAAGAACCAAAAACAGTTGTAAAATTAAGGATGTTCAGTGAGTCTGGTTGTGAATTTTGTAGTGTCTATAATGTTGAACTGGAGCGAGTCTACTTAAATTTATTTGGTGTTGATAAGTTGTTTGAGGACATAGGGAATATTTATCATACAGTATGAGAGAACACTGAACAGTTTGAAATGAAATTGCCCAGCAGTTCTTCCCCTTTATTACGTCCTTTGATAACAGAAAAAGATTGAAATGTGGATGGTGGAGAGAGAGTTGTTATGAAATAGGACTGATTTCAAACGAAGACCTGTTTCTTATTCTGTCACTTTGAGGGCACAATGCGTTGGCTTGAGTGTGGATTCTCCAGTGCTGGACGTAGTTCTGACTTGAGAGCCCTTGCATGTAGGGTATTGGAGCTTCCTTTCCTATAAGATCTGGTGACATGCATTTAACCTGTGTCTTTTTAACTCAAGATTGCAAGAGTGGGAAAAACAGGCCTTTGAACTGAGTTAAAAGGCAGTGCCACTCTGTAAATAAAGTGTCAGGCAGTCATTGGAGTCGACGTATCATCTCCCAAGCCCAAATGCTGCTTTTAATTTCATTTAATTTTACCAGCCTGGGGATGAGACTCCAAATGCCTCTTTCTCCTGAGCACTGCTCACAAGGATGCATGTCATTACAAACACATGTTCTGTATGTATTCTTACATGCTCATTTTTCTCCTTTTGTCTGACTATGTGCCAGGTACCCGAATCATCTATGACCGTAAGTTTCTGTTAGATCGCCGCAATTCCCCCATGGCTCAGACTCCACCATGCCATCTTCCAAATATCCCGGGAGTCACCAGTCCTGGTACCATGGTTGAGGATTCCAAAGTGGAAGTAAACAATCTGCACAATCATGAAAGGAAGACTGCAATGGGTAAGAGAGAGTGGGTGGTGATAGTCATTGATATTATGGTTAATGTCTTTATAGCTTCCTTATTTGTGACATGAGCAGATCTTGTGCTCAGATACAGTGGTGTTGGACTTATTATAAATATCTGCAGCCTGAAATTTAATATGTAGGATTCCTTTCTCAGAGTGATTTTCCCCCCTGTCCCCCATTGGTTCAGTAATTATTGTTTAAGTCTCAGCGACAGCAAAAGGGAGTTATCTGATTTCAGAAATATTTAGTTTAAATATGGCTTAATTTTCTTCCTCCCTCTCCCCACGTGAAAGTTGGCATCCTGACTCTGTAATATGAAATAATATATTTAGAGAGGGTTTTTAATATATCTGTAAGGATTTTATACTGCCATCCCTCAGTCCTAAACATCTTCCACAGAAAATAGTTAGCTATAGTAAAGTCCCTAGTGGATTTCCTGTTTTTTGTATTGCTCCCTCTTTTGGGTAAAACTTGTTTGTTGGTTCATGATTTTTTTTTTTTTTTTTTTTTTTAAGCAGGGAGCATTTGGGTAGATGGGAGTATTGATGTACATATCGTTCTTGCCATGGTAGAAAAGTTGTTTGTTTGATTTTTTTAATGAAAGTATATTTGAAGATCAAATGCTCCTCTGTGTACAGGAATGTGATTAAACAGATAACTACTTCCTGCTGTATCATCTCTCTCCATAGATAATGGGTCACTGAATGGCTTTCAAACTGTCTTCGTTTCCTTTAATGGGATCTGGGTAGCAAGATTCAGTGCTCATCACTTCAAGGCGACAAAGTGTCTTCTGCAGTAATATAGCCCTTTACATATTCAAAGGACTGTACACACATTAATTAATATTTAGCAACAGCTAGGACACATGCATTGAAGTCAAGGCTGTTACTGATCTTCATAGGACCCTTTTACAAATAAAGGAAATAAAATAAATTGACAAAAACTCGTGCTATTTTGGTGATTTTTTAAGGCTGCCAACTTAAACCAGCAAAAGCAGAGTGATTGCTGAGACAGGGCTCCCCACTCTGTTCTTCATGCACACTGTGATTGCATCATCTCCCAAAAAGCGCATATTCTTCCATAATGCATAATCTGATTTGCCTGAACTGCTGTGCAAGGTTAATTAGGGGAATGAAACCTACCGGTTTATTCTTTACCAGAAGATACGTAGGTGTGTATGGATTGTCTTTCCTCTTGAGAGCTTTCTGAGATCTCCCTCTAACGCTTCTCTCCTTTTTCTGTTGCCAGGGGATGATGCTCAGTTTGAGATGGACATCTAATTACCCCAGAGCGTAACCATGGAGAGGCAGCAATTTCTGATACCTGTGCATACCTGATTCAGCTAATACGATCAGTAACTGAAAGGTGGAAGTGGCAGCAGCAGCAGCAGTCTCCATTAGACTCCTCACCTCATCTTCCAAGTGCCAAAGGATAAGAAGACTAGTTCCCCCAACCTCTGCCTCTTTTTTTTTTTTTTTTTTTTTTTTTTTTTTAAACCCCCATCTCCCTGCTCCGTGACTGAACGGATGCCCTTGTTAAAATATACCGAGCTGAGGAACACTTTGAGGAGAACCTTGGCAACTCGCACTTTAGAGGCAACCTGTCAAACCATACACAAGCGAGAACATACCTCCATCATCAAGTGGATATTAATTGCAAACAGCAAAGGGGCCAGGGACTGGTGGATTTGTGCTAAGTGCAGATGGCATTTTCCCTGTTCCCTTCCCTTCAGCCTGATCCCAGCTCACAAAGGGCTTGTGTGTGTGCACAGCAAGTTGTAAATGGAGTCTCAAATACTTCTGATCACTCACATTTTAGCAGCTGCAAGGAATAGTGGGAGAAAGGTAAGAGTCTCTGCTCAGTGAGAGTTCCTTTTCCTCAGTGAGCAGAGCACTCACTTGTGTAACTCTAGGGGAGCCTGAGTTCTAGTCCCACTTCTGACCTGTCTCCATGACTCTGTGTGTGCTGTGTGCCCTGTAACGGTAACGTTCTCTCTTCTGGAAAAGCATAACCTTAATTCATTTTGCTACTGCACCTCCCTGGTTCTTCTCCTCCCCAAAAACTTCTTTTGGCTAATACTTCTTAATGTTATGTGTATTTAGAGGAAGCTGTCAGTTCATTATACTGAGGCTTCCTCCTCTTCCTTTCCTTCTATCCCATTCCAAAGGAATGTCAACAAAAACTTCCCACTTTCGGAAACTTAACCCTTTATTCCCTAAGTACTTTGAGTGAGTCCATCAATGCTAAATCAAAACTCTTTTTTTCTGGTGTATTGGGGAGGGGTATCTCTCATTATTCTCAGCACCTTCTCTGTTTTTGCCCTTTTGACCTTGTTAGTTTCTCCTGATTTTTTTTGCTGGTCCACACTGTAGACTGTTATATTAAAGATAATGCAGTAATAGTTAATTTCCAACATCCCTCATCTCTCTTGCATTAGGAGCATTGTTTTTCCCCCCACTAACAGTTTTAATTAATACACTTAAAATTAAAACTTTAAACATTTAATAACACTTTCCATCAGAAGGGAAAAAGCAGATGTCAAATGAGCCCTCTCTGAGGAAAAGTGGGCCTGCTTCTCATCTTACACCATCCTCCCATTCAAAGTTCACTGTGCGCCTTTCATTCAGTGGCTCCATTACTTTTCCTCCAAGACTTTTATGTTCATTGCAAGGGTGTATATTGGCTGACTTGTAAAGTTGAACATCTGCCTGTATGGGTCATTTTTGGTTCCACACTGTCCAGTCCATATCTTGCCAAAGGGATTAGCTGCACTAGTGTGGATTTTGGCAACTGTGCTTCTGACCAATTCCCGTCTGGCCTTACCACTTGAAGTTTTTGATGGGTTTGATTTAGTCACTGATGGCATCACTCAAACCACAGGTAGACTTGTTTCCCATTGACCCACTAGCTGGGAGACTGTATCTGACATGTGAGTCACAAATTTACACAGCTCAGTTATAAATTGGTAAAAGACACTTGTTTTCTCTTTTGATATATAAAAGGGGCACTTTACTCGTAAAATACTTCTTTGGGGAAGGGGAAGGTCTATTGTAAATCTCTTGTTTTTCCCTTCTCCTTCAAAATGTGAATAACACAGGAGCAAAAGCCCTTTGTAATGTTTGATCTCTCAGGAATAGACTCTGTAGTGTATCTGGGAAATGCAGGGTCTCCTTAAAGCTTGGTGAAGGCCAGAAAAGTGATTAAAACTACATCTCTATGTCCTGTATTTATTCTCTGGCATTATTCCACCTATGTTAATATGAATGATGCTATAGAAAGCTCGGTTGTACTTTGTGTTTCCCAGAGCCAATTTGTTCACTTCAGATATTTCTAAAGTGCACTACAAGTTCCATCTTGTGTAGGAAACACTGTTTGATTTTATTTTTTTCATTCTGCTTCATTCATCATCACCAGAAATAGTTTCTGGATTTTAGCAGGCAATTTTGTTGATGAGGCAGAATAGAATCCAGATTTGCTCTGCAGTGCTGATAATAGTAAAAACTTGAGTTTGTCAGTGAACTAAGCAGAGTTGTTTGGGACAAACAGGAAGAAAAAATGGGCAGTGCCAAGATATTGTTAGTCACTTTTCTCATCATAGTGATACATTTTGTTTTGTTGTTAACCTCTCAGCTTTTCAAAGTGTTGCACCTGTGTTCAGCTATTTAACGCTTACAACAAGAATTGTGCACTAAAACCCTCCTGCGACACTGAAAATGTATCCCTAAGTGTACATACAGCAAGAGTTTCCATTATGCAACAATCCTCTTATCTCTCGGCCAGAGAAACCATTCTGACTTCTGTAGACTGGACTTTTTTTTTTTTTTTTTAAATAGCCAAGGCAAGAAACAAGCATCCAGAGAGGAAAGGATGGTTTGGTGCCTGAGGCACTGGATTGGGATTAGGGAAATCTGGATTTTGTGCCTGGCACTGCCAATCTTCCTGTTTGACCTTGGACAAATGATGTGGTTTCTCTTTGCTTCAGTTTTCCATCTATAAAATAGGGATAACAGCGCTTCCCCACGTCCCAGGGGTGTTGTGAGGATAAATTCATTAGTATTTGAGAGACTGTCAGATACAATGGAAATAAGGGTTATAGGAAAGCGTAAAAATACTATTTAAAGGACAGGAGGATGTCATGAAAGTGGAGATGATGTTAAAGGCACCATTGTTTTGTGCAATGACATGTCTCTACTGTCTTGTGCTTTATCTCTCCCACCCAACTCCCATGGACATGCGGTGGTGCCATGAAAAATGGTGAGTGGATAAAAATAGTGCACTCAACAACTTTTTTTGATTTGCTGGTCAGTTTGGATAAAGAGTTCTCATTCATTTTGTTCAGTGCAGCATCTTGTAATGTTAGTACCCTGTAACAAGCAATTCCACACATTCACACACTCCCTTTCAGTTTCATTTTGAATTTAGATTTTGATTAAAATCTGCATTTGTCTCCTGCTGCTGATGGCTATCTTAGCAATCATTTGCATCTGTGACACCAGCAGCGTGGGGTGGAGCCTATCCTACTTTCCATCCTGCTATCATGCTGGTTGAACAATCAATATCTGAAATCAATTGTTTAAAATGACACCATCAGGTTAAAAACAATATTTTTAAACATGTCATTGCCCGTTTGTTAATAAAATGGATACGAAATATAATCTCATTTATTTTTCTCCATTAATAATTTTTGTTTACTATTTCCACTACACTTAGCTTCTGACAGCGAAAATATTCAGATACTTTGTGGTTCTTAAACACCAGTATAGGGCGGCAACTGCAGGATAACACTTAAATCCAATCTAAATGCTCTTCTCTTTGTTAAAACTGAAGGGAAGATGGTAATGAAAATGTTCAGTTTTGTAAATCCTTTATCTTATTAAACCTACATTTTGCACTTAAACTTTTGTGTCCCAGACATTACAGGTCAGATCTTTCCCTGCATCAGGGCAGCTTTGTATCACTCCATCAGTGCCCTTTAACCAGTTTTAGGCTAAGTTTCACTCTGGACCTGGCTGTAGCTAGGGCTCTAAGTCTCCCTTCCATGACTATCAAAATTCTGACATATTTAAAAAAAAAAAAAACAAGATAGAGATGGATATATTCTGTTATTGCATCCTTTCCTCCAGGAATAATGTGGGCACAAACAATGGATGGTGATAGACAATGCTATAAGATGATGTCTGCCTTGGTATCAGTAGCCTTTTCCATTCACCCTTTTTTTGCATTGTTCCTCATTAGCAGCACCATGATGAGAGCCAGCCCTGCCCCCAAACACTCCATTTCCTTTAGAAAAATTACACACCTAAAAAACCAAAACAAAAATCCACTTGCCTCTCCAACAACCCACTGACCTAGCTGGCGTGACCTGTTTTCCCATTCTTAGCTTTAGTTTGGTCCATCTCAGTGCTGATTTATGTCTTGAAAGGGCTTAAATTCTGTGGTTTCTTTTTAAAGTAAACTATAAACTGAGCAATAATAATACAGGGAACTCAAAGATGCAGTGTTTCTAGTTCAGATTTGATTGGATTTAAATTTATTTCTTGCCACCCCTGCTCTTTTCCCTTCCACACTTTTGCTCTGAGTTAGACATGCAGAGTTTTGAAAGAAGGATCACAGTTTATGTGAAAAGACATATCGATTGATGTAGAATAATAGTGGCTTATATTATAGAAAGAAACCTACAGTGAACCTTCACATCTGAGAATGACAGTTCTCACCTTAATTTTCCATCTAACCCTTGTCAGTTTTTGCTGATTTTGAATGTTGGGCTTTTCATGAAAGCATAGGCCCCAATCCTGCACGCCAGATTACTGTGCTGGTGTGAAACCCCAGTGAAGTCAGTGGGGCTCTGCACGGGTGCTAGAGTCTCTGTTAACAGATTGCAGAAGTGGGGCTATCTGCAACAAGGGGTGGGAAATGATTTCTGACTGAGGGTTTTGTTTCCTAGAGGTAGGTTAGGGATGACATTAATCCCAAAGCAATCTGTTAAGTTTCTTGCAAATAATGTTATGTCAGCCACTATTGATGCTGGTTCTTGTGCTGAACTAACTACGCTGAAAGCAGCATTTCTTTTCTGTGCCTAAGTGGAAGGTCCATTTCTGAAAATACTTGCCAGCTGCTTTACAGTGCTAAGTGCTATGAGATAATTACCAGTAAGCCATTTTCAGTCTTTGTCACAAGTGTCCAGGGTGTCCAAAGCTTTTTAAAAAGTGATTTCCTTTTCAAGCTTTGGTATCAGAAACTGAGCGCCTTTGTGACAGTCCTAATACATACGTCCATTTTGAACTAACTTTGCTTAATTAGCTATCCAGCTGTGTGTACAGTAATTCTCCTCTGGATCTGTGTGCCTGTCCTCTGAAGCTGACCTTGGGGAGAAGAGGGAAGGATAAAATAGTTTCCAGTTATGCATTGCCGAGTGGGTGTCTGTTTTGTAATTCTCCTTTCATCTCTGGATATAGGAGTCAAATGTGGTTTCATTTTCAAATGAAAGGAGTTGTTGGTCTCAAACCTGCGCCTGGTGGCTGTCTTGGGTTTCTGCACTACTTGGTATGCCTGGCAGTATGGGCTGGGGTGGCCTGGGGAGCAGCCAGAAGTGCTACTGGATGCACAATTATTCTTATAAATTCAGTGTCATAGCAGATGTGCGGGAAGCTTGCATAGGGCTTTCCTGCACTGTGCTTCTGTGTGCCTCATGTCTATTGACTGTTAAACTTTCTGGCTTCATATCTTCCTTTCCACCACTAACAGAAAATGTGCCAGGTGGCATGAAGCACAACTCATCTTTCCTTCTCCCCTTCCCAGCGGTCTACACACTGGAAAAATCCCACATTTTTGGTACCTTGACCATTTGCATACAGGTTCCATCATTTAGATGCAGAAGTACAGGGCTTGTTTCCACACTATTGAAAAAACAAATGTAATTCTTGCACAGGTGTTCCTGGTGGTGTAGTATTTCAAGTTCACCAATTTTCCCACCAGAGGGCAGTGTGATCCTCCCTAGGCTGCTAACATCTTGCACTTAGAATTGACTCTGTCCTTAAAGAAAACATTCCTCATAATTATCTTTGTCTTGTTTAATTTTTCCCTGTCTCTATATTCGTACGTAGGAAACCGCTAAATGACCCTGGAACACATGGGTTTTTTGCTGACCTGACAAATCCAGGCCATAACAGCTGGATGGGAAAGAGTTAACCATTTTTCTTAGCTAAAGAAAGGAGTACGGCATCTTTGGAGGGAGTGTCATTCTGTATGTTTTAATTTCATTTTTCTCTTGTATTTCTGAACTCTTTAACTTGTAAATTGTAACTCGTAATTTTCTCCCCTCACCCCATACATTTGATGGTGATCTTGTTGATGTAAATCAGCCTGGTTTGGCTGTCTGTGGGTTGCTGTTCACCACCACTCTCCTCCCATTGCACCCTCCCTTTTAGAGCTAATATTGCTCTTCCACAGCTCCTAATGCCTATTCTTCGTGAATGATATTGCCCCTCACTACATTTGAAAAATTCCACCTTATGCCAAATCAGTATTTTCTTAGGAGCTAAACTCAAAATTAAGTTTTGTAATGGGACTCAATGGGCAACAAAGATGCAGGACTTGCTTCTTTTTTGGTAACTTATTTCTATCTGAATGTTTCACTCAGATTGTTGCAGCATCTGGTTTTCAATTACCATCTTTTATCTGTTCTTTCCCCTAGCTGTCCATCTAGGGAAAACATTCTCTTTCTCTGAACTCATGCTGGAGGTTTTTGTAATGCCTTTTGAGGAGGGAGTGATGTAGTAAATTTGGGGACTCTTGTAAGACTTGAAAGCATACCTCTCAAATCACTTCTTGCTTTAGAATAAATCCACCCCTTGTTCCACATGGGCTTGGTGTGAGTTTTCTTTTGTGTTTGTAAATTGATCTAAGAAATTCTAATTCATAAAATTGAGATTATAGAAAGAAATAGTTATTATTCAATGTGATTTTAAGGTGGTTTGTCCTTTGCCTCCGTCATTGTGAATTAATCCCACATATGACGTTTGGCAGGTTGAGAAGTATGCTTTGATAGTTATCGAACAAAATTATTCATTAAGTGACAAATCTCCATCGGGGGAAGGTGGGTGATAGGGGCAGAGTGTGTGCAAATAGAAATATGTAAGTGTGTGGGTGGATGCTCATAACACACACATATATAAAAATAAATATATTTTACTTAAAATCCCGGGAAGTCTTATTAGATTCTTGGAGAGATGGAGCAGTATGGGGAAGACTGATTTTGTTAAGTAAAAAGGGGCAAACAGCTGATGTGTGAAGCATCAGTTTTAGCAGAGTGACTCTTCTCACAAAACTGCTCTAAAAACCAAAATCCAAGAATAACTAACCTAAAACAGGAGCCAAAAGGAACATGCAGCAGGAATAAGTTTTAGCCATTTTGTTAATCAGACCTAGAGTGAAAAAAATAAGGGCAGTGAACAGAACATCTTGGTCCCTTCCCATGTCCATATGTGCATCACTGCAAGATGGTGATCCAGTGCCTTTCTTCACCTCACATAGGAAAATGGTTTGCAGTATTGTGAAGCAGCTCTTAGCTGAGTTGTGAACGTGACTTTGTAGAGCATAGAAGACAGTACAATCACATGGTAATTCATGGGTGCCTGTGACATTTTTAAACTCGCTGTTCTTAGAAAGTCTTTATAAATTTGTAAAAAGTACCATTACCAGCTCCTTCTTTTCTCCCTTTCCTACCCCTACTTCCTTTCAATTTTTCTGTTAAATGTGATTTTGGCTGAAAAGCAAATTGTCTGAACAGTCATTGGGCAACTTCTGTACAATTCAGTTTTTTACTGTCCTTGAAACAAACAGGTGTTTGGAAAAAAGCTCTCACCAATGGTTGCTGTTACAAGATCAATAAAGATCTTGATTATATTAAACTATGTTGTTTGGATTTATTTTCTTTATGATGAGCTGCTGTTCTGTGACAGGAAGTCAGGGGCTTAAAAAACGGACCCCTTGTTTGTAGTTCTATATGGATCTCTTTTAAAGATTCTTTTAGTATTTTGCAGTTAAAAGTTTAAAAGTCCAAATAAAAGGTGAACGGCATTTTGGGGCCATATTTTCCTGTCCATTTTCCTCCCTTCCTCATGTTTCCTCCTGGATTTCATGTTTCTAGCTGAGGATCATTGGATGGGACTCCCTAATCAGCTGGAGGAAGCTGCTTGGATGGTGCTTAATTTAGAGGCTCACAACAGAAGAAGCATTTTAGCTTGGTCTGGCTTTTCATTCCCTGGTTCACTGACTTCTCTTTACTTACCACAAAAGCAGTTGATGATAAATCAATCATTCATGTCGTTCAGATCCTATAGCAAATGGTGCAGAGCGAAGTGGCTCAACATACCCCTGGGCTTCTGACTGTAGAAGATTAGAGTTATAGCACGGAAGGAATCTTGTTTACTGCTCTGATTATTGTCTTGCAGTACTAATCCTAAAAAGCATGCCTGGATAGTTATGTTGCAGTTCAGTGAGGCTTTCTTTGTATTCATCGTTCACAATGAAAGCATCCTCTGGATGAAAAGGCTCATTTGGGCTTGTTTGGTATTGTATCCCTGAGTGTCTATTGGATCTGTTGTAGTTCCCTCACCTTAACATCACAGCAAATGGGTGGAAAGGATAGTCACAGTTTTCTGGCATCTCCTGTACCTGCTAATGCTTTTTTATTTGCACTGTTGTCAATGCAGCAATGATTCATGCCACTACATTCTGTAGTAAGTACAGTGATACAATGTAGAGTAATACATATCTGATTGTGCTTCATGCCCAAGCTCTTCACACTTACATACATACATAATCCCTGATGAACAGCCATCTCGGGGGTGAAGGAAATCTTGACCAGTGACTCAGGGCATACCTGTCCCCTTAAAAAGAATGGCTAGGGGTCCTTTAACATTCATTCCCACACTCCAAAGAGAACTTGGATGCTAAGGGATCTCAGGTGAAAAGATGATTACTTGTCACGTCGGATCAGTATAAGAGTCAAGGGAAGTTGATGGAACAAAAACTATTGTGAGCTAGTAAAACATTTGAGGGGGATCATGAAGTCAGGAATGGTTCAGTGGTCTACAGGTCTTAGTGGAAAAACTTGTCATCCATCTGACCCAGAATAGCTTCAGAAAGAGGACCTCAGTTCTTAGCACAGGACTTAATGACCTTCGGTAAACAAACAAATCCGGCAACTAACAACTCACTCTGTGCCTGTTCACTCTTTGAATAATCTTTGCCTACATTTTACCCAAACAACAAAGAAAAGGGCATGAATAGGCATGTGTTTGATTTATGTACAATTATTACGATTCCGTTCGTGGTTTTCAAGAATGTCCTATTTTAAATATAAAACAGTGACTACTAGCCCAATTGCCCATTAAGTCTTAAGTACCATTGTTTAGCTGGTATATAAACAATAGGTATCCAGAGCTTCATTTCACCAGCAAGAGCAAAAGGTAGATAATAAAGTGTATGAGTGTTTTATAAGAGTTATTGAACTTTACAGTACTAGGACTGCCCTGGGAATACCTTCCTGTTTAGCTTTATGGGAACAGAAGTGTGATTGCAGCCTTCTGACACCTATTCATGACCTCCGGTTGAGAGCCCCAGTTACAAACTATGGTTGCTATTTGTTTGGGCTCTGCCCACACAGGTGTCCTGGAATACTATTTTTGTGCCTTGGAATGAATAAGTGCATTCATAAATCATCACTTTTTCTCCTTACCCATATCAAAGCTGCTCTGCACATTATCAGCTGCAAAAGAAAAAGGGAAGGGTCCTTTGTGCTGCTGCCCCTTTTCTTTGCAGCCTGTTTGGGACAGGATCCTTTCACCATAGTACTTTTTTTGGTGGGGAGAGGTTTGCTAACCTTGAATGAGCTGCTTTTCCTGTGAAAAACAATCTTCTGGATCTCGCTAAGTGTTTGAGAATGACTAAGTGGGATGAAGCCGACTGATTTCATGACTGGCACTGCACTTCCCATGTTGCTGAACCTGACCAATAGCTCTGCCTCTAGTCTTGCTGCTCTCACCAGTCCAAATGCTGACCCCCAGGCTGGCAAGGCAACAGGGAATCATGCTGTGGGAGAGAAGGGACCAGGTAGCAGAAATGCATGAGCAGTGGGACACAGAAACAGAACAGATAGCAGGCGAAGAAAAATTATTTTTCAGAAAGGTGAGAATACTTTGCACTAAAGAGAGAAAAATATATAAATGCTTTCTTCATTTTCTCTGGTAAAAAATTGCAGTGGTTGCTATAGGGATGGGGGCACTGGAACAGTTTTTAAAGTGGGGTACTGAAAGCCACTGAACAAAATTGTAAAAGCATTCAGTTGCTATTACTATTTTGACACGGTGTGCTACCATACCCCCAGTTCCAGCACCCCACAGGGATGATAAGCATGATGGTCAGTGTGAGCACAAGTGGGAACAGAGGTGTCCAGAGGCAAACTCACTGTTAAGACAAGGTCCACACTATAAAAGAGCTTGAGAACTCTGTTGTAGGTCAAAAGTTATCTGCCACTCCTCATAGGGCACTTACCACAGAGGTCCTAAAATTCACTGCTAGCCCGAACTCGGAATGAGCAGGATTAAACATTATTTTTCTCATCTTTCTTTGGAGACCACAGATAGCTTTGCTGGGTAGATTTGCAATTATATTCCTGCACAAGAAAGAAACTCAAGTTGCCATTGCAGCCGTATGAAAAACATTTGTTTTGACAGTTCATTTCTGGGGTAGCTCATCCTGAACTCATGACAAATAGTCTCAGACAGCACATCAAATTGTATTTCAGCCACCTGATTTCAAAAGCTATGGTTATTCACCGAGGTAAGTATATGCAGATATACCAACAAATGGATATTTATATTCCATACTTGTACCTGGGTGTTAATGTTGTGTACTTTCCTTTAGTTGTCTTGATATCAGCTGAAAGAAGTATTAAGGTTTGGCACAGCTTGTCGTCCTACTGCTTGTATGTGAAAAGGAGTTTTCTTTTTATGATGTCAAAAATGCTGTGTAATTTTAAGATGGCTACAGTAGGCTAAGAGCACAAGTCCATGGTAACTGCAGACATTCAAAGTGGGCTACAGACCCTACCTCTGTAGAACTGAAAGCCTCCACAGAGCTCTGAAGTTTCCTCAGTGGCAGACACATTCTTCTACAATCATGTCCTCATGGTGGCCTATTGTAACCTGTCCCTCTTCATAATAGAGCATGCTAAGTGGATTCATTCTGACTTGACTGTAGCAGGAGGCAGGGACTCGATCAGCGTGATAATATTTCAGCAAACTCTGGACGGGGGGAAAAAAGAGCTAAATGTCACATGAAAGATAGTGGTGGTCGGGGTTTGTATTTTTCCCCCCTTTTCCCTTTTGGGCAGGAGAAGGAAAGTAACAATGTGCCCTATCTGACTCCACATGCTTGGCATCAAGTACTAAGAAAAGAGAAGCAAGGTAGTTGGGGGAAAGGGCAATGAGTTATCCTGAGGGGTGGACAGCAGCTTGACTAACAACTTTTTGGAGAACTTGAAATTCAGCCAGTAAGGTGCCAAAGCAATTGAAGCTGGTGTCATTTGACAGGCTATCTGAGAGAAAGGAAGAAAGCTGGGGGGGTGTTCAGTAAGCATTGGTAAAGCCGTTGGAATTTTAATATTTTATTTGCAGTCCATCTTTAAATTTGACTTTAAAAAATATAGCTCTTTAAAACATCTTCAGAAATGTCTGACAAATATGTTTCATGTGACTGCCTAAACTTTGTGTTCTCTGTGATTTTAAGCTTTGGGAGATACAAGGAAGACTTCGGACAGTATTCCCGGGTAAAATCCTGACCCTAAGGAAATGAATGGTAAAACTCCCCTTCACTTCAGAGAGATCAGGATTTCACCCTAAGTCCCTATTCTTGGATACTGTGCACAAGAGGAAGAATGGCTCTATAGTTAAGGCACAGAACTGGGAATCAGGAGGTCTGGGCTTATTTCTAGCTCTTCTACAGATTAATTGACTTGTCCAAGGTATAACAGTAATCACTGTCTGCCTCAGTTTCCTTATTTATCAAGACGTGTTTTGAAGCTAAATTGTTTTGAGTGCTTTGAGAGCCTCAGAGGGGAGGTGCTGTAGAAATGCAAAGTATTATGATTTATATCCATCCTAGAGAAAGTTACATTTTTCCAAGGCTTTCACCAATATTGATTATCCACAGGTATGTTGGAACAGTTCTGTTAAGCTTAAACAGCAAGGGACTATACAAGAGCATTAAAGTACCCTTACATCTCATTTGGCAGCACAGACTGATTTTCAGCCTAGTTTGCCTAACAGTGATTTCCAAACTGCTCTGCAGAGAATTGCTAGTGGTCCACCAAGAACCAGCTGGTTTCTGGTTTCTCCCTTCTTGTTTCTAGCTATTAAAATGCATTAAAACAAGCTAAAAATACATTAAACACCCGCTTGTTGTTTTTTTGCAAGTAAGCAATTGCTGTAGTTGCCAAAGGAATGCTGCAGAGATTATGAAGAGAGAGGAAGATGTCCACAAGGCACTCTTTTAAACTGGTGCCCATACTATGAAAATGTTGAGAACTCCTGCCTTACTAAGATATTAAGTAGAAAGGAACTATGGAACAGCATTTTAACATCTAAGGCTCCCTAAGGATATTGACTGCTGGAAGGGGGACCCATTCTGGTTTCCAATAGAACTACTTGTGGGTTTGCAATAAAAAGATCCTAACATGGAGAAAACAATTATCTTATTAATTCACATAGATCAGTTTTATTTACTGAGAAACCCTCAAACTGATCAGAAAAGGCATTTTATCTGCATATAGGCATTGTTAGTGGGCTGGAATTCCTCCTTCAGTGGCATGGGACATTCCCCTTCACTGTGGAAAGCATTGTATTTTTGGCATATGCAATCCATGAGCCCCAGCCTATTCCATCAAAATCCACATGGAAGTCCACTCTTCTGCACAGTGACTTAGAACCAGCTCCCTCTGAGTTCTGTAAAAACAGCTCTTGGAGTCTCTTGTGGCACCTGTGCCTCTTGGTGCACCCCAGGTGCATCATGCCTTCTTGGATTCTTTGCCTTGGGTACTTTGAGCCCTTAGCCATCTCCAGTTGCATTGAGCTTCCCAGTCCCTTCCCTCCTTTGGAGAGACTGGAGACAAACACTAAAAGCACCTGATTGTCAACAGAATCCACTTTACTGTGCTTGCACTCTTTTTTAGGCAAATGTTTGGCATATCTCTTTGTCTGAGCTGGAGACTCCAGGATGAATTCTTTGTTGAGCTGCTAATATCGAACCGTTTGGAGAACTGCTCTGTGACTTCCAGGACCATCCAGTTTGAGGGAAAGGTGGGAGAGGCAGCAAATGAGCTCAGATGGAGATTGTCCAGGTAATCACCATCACTCTGACAAGTTGTTTCCTTCTGGTAAAAAATACCTAGCAGCACTGGGGCATCATAAGGTTCAGAGTGTCCGAGGCCTGGATAGATAGAATCTTAATTCAGTCAACTGCAGCTCCTCCCTTGGTTTAATGGATGAGAAGTTGAAAACAATGACCTATTTCTGCTCCACCTGTGCAAAGCAGCAAAAAAGAAGGAGTTCTACTGGAACTTAGTTCCACACGTGACAACAACAGCTACACAACCAAGTACAAGGACAAGAAGAGGTTTCTCTCTGGGATCAGTCTGCTTTATGAAAATGATTTTTTTATGACTGCAATGTATATATTTCAGACAGAGCACAGCAAAACTCTTCACAGAGATATCTGTAAGTTAAACAGAAAAGATGTTTTTAAGGTGATTAAACCAACTCTCAACAGATGTAGCAATAAGAATAATAGATTTAAAGGGCAGAAGGGACCATTATGATCATCGCATCTGATTTTCTATAGCTGGCAAGTTTTCTTCAGATATTTTCTTCCATAAGTAAGGGGTGCATTAGGGTATGGCATTTGCTCTATTCTGATTTTTCATAACAGCTGGGAGTGAGTCCCCCCTTCCTTTCCCTCACCAGCCAGGACTTGGAGCAATGCAATGACTTTGCTTGTTCCCCCCCAGGCCCCCGTCTTTGCTCAGCCAATAGGAATGTAGTAGGTGGCAGAGCCAATAGCAGGGCTGGGAGCCTTGCAGCACTTTTCAATCTTGAAAAAACAAGCAGGCTCAGCTGGTGGAAGCAAAGCAAACTCTCAACAGGATCTGTGCTTAGTCTGAAGATGTCGCAGATTTCACCATGATCTGCGCCCAGCTTCGCACCGACATGTTAAAAAGGTAGGAGCAAGCTCCTTGACCTTGTCACACCAGTAGTCACAACACAATAGCCGCAGCCCAGGCACATTCAGGTGCTAATTATCCTCACAGACAGCCCAGCTTTGGAAGCTTCAGGCTGCAAGATTCTGCCTGGAATCTTTCCCTGCTGTGAAGGAATAAATAAAACGCTGGCACATCACAAATATTGTTTCAATTACACTTCAAACTTCCCCATTTTTTCCAATGTTCTAACTTTTTAGTAGTAGCAGTACCCCAGGATGGCCATGTATTCTGCCATTTAATCCCATTTGTGAGAATCTTTCCTTTTCCTACAAAGGGAATCAGGTTGGATCAGGTTACCAGGTAGGCTAGATCGGCTGTTACATACAAATGCTGTGAATGCCCTGATCTTACCAAATCTCCCCAGGGTTGCACTTTTCTAGGACCTTTTCCCCAGAATACCTTCTGAGGAGTTGGTGGTCCTTTGTATGTGCAGATACAAGCTACTGCTGCCCTCAAGCAGCCATTGCAGCTGTGTGATGTGTTGTATGTCCTTCTTATCCTGGTAAGTAATTAGTTGTCCAATATGTCCTCTTTGTGCTGTATGTCATTCTTGTCCTGGTAAGTAATCTTAGCTCCGCTTGTCTTGTACTTACACTTTAATATTTTTTGGGGGGGGAGGGCAGAGTCTCATAAACTTGAGTACTTCAGTGAATTTCATTGAAGTTTGATGTTTACTCTCTCAAATCCTTACAGCTACACACTAGAAACCTCCTTCCAACGTAATCTTTTTTATTTATCATAATTATTTGTATAAAATCTTCAGTGCACATAAACCTAAGCCTGTATGAAAAATCTGTAAGATCTGGCTGCCAAAATTTGTTCATTATAGATCAATGCTGCTAACATCCATCATTTAATTACACTCTAGATAGTGGTTTCTTTAAAGAGATTTTTTTTAAATTTGGTATCTCAGCTATTTTTGAGCCATCATTAATTTCACCCCCTCCTTCATTTGTTAATTAATGCACATACTTTCTCTCTAATACTATTTTTCCTCTTGACAAACTTTTAAATGTTCATGTGAACCCTGTAGTTTAGCATCAGCTCATTTATGTTAGTAGTGAAAGATGAGTTACAACACATAATCTGAAAACTTCTTTCATGATGGAAAGATCTCCAAAAATATCATGCCCAAGAATAATCTAGAGAGCATGCAGCCATTGTGCTGGTCCTGTATATAATGGAAACCACTGCAAGCCACGGGATGCTACACTCCTATTTCCAGCACCTATGACTTATTAAAAAAAAAAAACAACAAAGTTATAAAACCATAACTACAAAAAAGATTCCAAAACCTTTTTTAAAAAGCTATGTATCTGACTGAAAATAGTTTTTAGACCAAAATTCCTGTGCAGTGTTTGCAACCCAAACATTGGAGCAAGTGACGTAAATTACTTGCGTATCTCCCGTCGACTTTGCGGCATCTCCTCTGTGTGCCGTCCACACTGCGCTACGCCACTTGCTGGGGTGGTTTTCCTGCGTCACTTGCTGGATTGACTGAGCAGGTCTACACAGACTGCTCAGTCGATCCAGAGCAATCGATCTGATGGTGGCGAATTTGCTGCCGTTAGTGTGGACCCAGCCGGTGGAATGGATTATTTCTTAGGAATGGATTATTTTCAATTTTTTGTATATTATAGTACCTACATTCCCCAGTCATAGACCAGGCCCTATTGTACAATATTTGAATTTCATACTTTATACCATATTACACGTTACATTGATTCATTTATATTTGCACACCAGTAATTATACAAGTTGTGAGCATTTAACTGAAGAGAGACGTACAATACAAATATGGCTAGATTTGTTTTGTTAAACATATTACCATGTAATAATCTTGTAATTCACATTTGTTACAGCATGTTCTTATGATTCAGTATTGTTACACCCACTGAATAACTAAATTTTTAGTGTGGAGAGAAGGGAGAGGGAGAGTAAGCGTTAATAAAATCAAATCCATTTATTATAATGTTACCACATCTAACCCACCTACATCAATTAAGCTACAATGCTATTTTGAGATCTCTGAAGACATCACAATCCATTTTGCTTTCATTATTTAAAATATCATCAGAAATCTCCTCAGTGACATTTAGTCTTTAGTTTTCCAATATGAGTTAGTAATGCAATATTCAGTAAACATTTTACCTGCTTCTAATTATTCCTGTTTTAAGTAATACAATGCAGTTCTCCTATTACATCAAATGCTGAGGTTAAAATTAACATAGATTTTTGTTTCAAATTCAGCCATTCACAACTATGTCTGACTTAAACAATAGTCTAAATTGACCAGATTTTTGGAAGAGGGTGGGAATCCATAAACAAGATAATTTATATTTGAAGAATTTATATCATTCTTCCCTTCCCCACTTTAACTCAAACTTTTTACATTCAAACAAAAGTTAGCAAAAGAGTTTTGTTTTTTTTTTAATAGTTTGTGGACCCAATTCTGTCCCTACAACCTGCCTCAGAGATCTTGCAGAGCTATAACAGAACTGAGTTTGGCCCTCTATGACTACAGTTTAGTAGATATGTATCCTTCTTGAGATAAAAGGTAAATATATGCTCACATGCTCCAACATAATCTCCTTTATAATATACTGTATGTTCAGTTTGTTTCTTCATCTCCCTACTTTTTTATTATTGAAAGTATTTATTACATTCTGCACTGTTGAATTATTTCATTTTCATCTAACCATGCAATGTAAATCTAAGATGATAGAATAGGTCTGACTCACATACTACTGTATAGCACTGCCACTGTTCTATCATACTGAATTTTGTCAACTGGTAAAAGATAGCACAGGCTATGTTCAGCTCTCCCTAGTAGAGCTGGGCAAAACTAGAGGGGAAAAATTTCCTGTCAACTTTTGTAAAAGTTCCAATTTTTTCCACAGAATTTTGAAATGTCAAACTTTTGTCAAAATTCAAAAAACATCTGACAGATGACATATGTCTTCTGCTTTCCTCATTCTCCACCCTCCCTCTAAATTTCAAAATGCTGTCAAAGGTCTGAAATTGGAAACATGTAAGGCGGCTCTGTTCCCTAGGATTTTCCCTAGAAAGTTACCCAGCTGAAAATCATTGGAGGATTGCCTAGGAAAATTTGTTAATGATTTTCGATCTCCGGGGTACCTCTCCAGAGAGAAAAGGACAGAAAAGTAGTGGAATCTTTCTGCAAGTCTTGTTCCCACAGGCTGTAACCTCCCCCATATTTCCATACAGACACTTAAGTTTCCAGAAGGAGAAATGAATACTCAGTGGCTGAAGATGATAAATCAATGGAGACAGGGAGCAGCAAACACCTAACCAGGGTAAGCAACGCAGGTTAACATTGAGGGGTTGTATCCTGACAGGTTATGGATGGGGACTTCCTAAAGAACTACACATGGGTTAAAGCAAAGTGCAGTTTTTTTAGGGATGTGACAGATTGTTTCGCTCCCAAACAAAAGCTAAAAGAAATAGGAGAAGATTGAGATGGCGCCTATTCATGTATGTAATGACCATTGAAGATGATGGTCTGGAGATAATCTAATCACCCCATGGTTAAAAGGAGAGAGGCAGGATGCGGATTGCAAATCCGTTTGGATTTCTATGGTGAATTGTGTCTGGCAGGGGCACAGATCCACATTCTCTGCCTCAGGGGGAAACAACCACAAAGGACACCAGAGCTTAAGTGAGAAGGGCATTACAGTCAGGCTTTTTCCCAAGCACTCTCCTGTTTGCAGAGTTTATTCAGTAACCCTAGGGATGTGGATTGGAACATTCTGAGCTGTCTGGCAGGGAGTTTCAATAAATCTGTGAGGACCAGAGACATCATAGGAGCCAGCATGGCACTGGAGAAAAGGGGATTGGAAAGTACGGGCCTGATCCTGGGTGCCTCCATTTACCCTAATGGGCTTTGCATCAGGCCCTTAGTACACTGCGCTCTGGAGAGGTCTGTAGCAGAACTGATTCATCTGTGCCTCTGATACCCAAATAACTGCTCAGCCATACCCTGATTTAAAAAGAATTCAGTGAAAAGCTTCATGGTCCATGGGGTTTCACATCAGTAACTATATGCAGTGTTGTTGTAGCCCTGTGGGTCCCAGAATATTAAAGAGACATGGTGGGTGAGATAATATCTTTTGTTATACCAAAAGTTCTGTTCCTGAGAGAGACAAGTTTTCCAGCTATCCAGAGCTGGGAAACTACTCAGTGTGTCCATCTTGTATTTAGCAGTGACACTATGAGTACCTTTCCCAGATCTGAAGATGAGCTCTGTGCAGCTAGAAAGCTTCTCTCTCAATCAATAAAAGATATTACCTCAGTCGTCAAGAGTTGTCACACAAAAACCTGTTGCTAATCCCAGTGGTATGAACTGGCAAAAAAAAAAAATACAAACACATGAAAGGCGGGGGCAGTGTGCTGTTGGAGATTGCATATTTTGGATGAGACCTAAAACTAAGGCTGTGCAATATTTACTCTTATTTTTGCAAGAGATGATGTGCTAACTGATTTCCAAGTTAAATTTCAGTTTGGGCAGTCACATTCTGCCTACCTCCTATTCCCCCTGGAGTCTCAATAGGAAAAGTTCGTATCCCTTCCTAAATTTGTTGTTTTGTGTAGAGTTGCTCAGAGAGTTGGATTCATTTTAACCTTGAGAAAGGGATCCCTGTATACAATGCTTCAGAATCTTTCAGGATTAAATATGTCATGTACATGTAATAATTAAATTTACTTTTGATTATAGATAAATACAGGATGGGGGGAGGGAAATCACATTAAAAAATAAATCTTGGAGTTTCACTTCTAGTGGATTTCTCGAGTTATTCTATGAAGTCTGCAATTTTCCTGCTAGCAGGCAGCAACTAAGAGAAATTAGAGGTCAGATCACCACCCACTCCCATGAAGAAACTGACAGGAGGGGGCCAGAGGGCCAGGAAAACTGAAGGAATTTCCTGTAAAGCAGTCTCTGAAGAAGGAGGGGTTTGGGGAATGGGCAGGAGCTGGTGCCTCCTAACACCATGGATCCTAAGGCTCCATAGGGAAATTGGAAGATTCCTGCTCCCCCCAAGTCCAGGGAGAGAGGAGAGACAGATGTATGCATGACTCCTGTGTATATATGATTGAACTGAGCCTGTTTCCATCAGCAGCGTAACTCCTGCAGGAGCTATTCTGCTATTGAGGGGATGCTCCCACTGCAGCACAGCAGCAGCTGCTGAGGAAACTCAGAGGGAGGAAATGCTGCTACAAGCAATTTTCTTTTTGGTAATGATTCTCTTTACTCCCTGAGAGAATGTTACATGTTTTCCATAATCTGGTTATTAAGGTATTACTTCAATATTTGGGTGTTTCTGTTGCACTTCATGCTATTAATGCATGTGCTCCTCTCTGCTGTACATTACTTATATTTCAGTAAAATAGATAATGATGTACATGATCAACAGCATATTTTAGAAAGGAACAGCTGCTTACAGATTTTGTCCCCAGTCTCAGCCTGCTCCAGACAGGTGGACCCTTTCGCCAGTGACTTAATTTAGGACTCTGCATGGAGGCAAAGGTCCATTAGAATAGACCCTTTGCAGTACTGGGGCCTTTAACATCATATGAGGGAAAAGACTGTGATGCTGGCTGGATTGGGGGGGCCATTTATGATACTATTTAACATCAATATTTCAAAATTACAGTAATTCATATGAAAAATGCCATGTCTGATACCGTTAGAAAGGTTATAGTTTGCTAAGAATGTTGATATGGTTTATGTGTATGTGTCATATTTGTATTGGAAGTTATGGATATGTTTGATGTGTCTGTATTTCAGCTTGTGCTGTGTTTCTGGGCGACTCCCCAGACTGAATGGCAGCAGCAATAAGCTGCTTAATGGCCCATTAAAGAAACTCACAGGTACAATGGGCCTGGGGAGAGAAGCTGGGGCTACACCTGATGAGTCACCAAGTCTTACTCATGTGACCATGAACTCCATCTTATTTGTGGAAACTTCCACAAGCAGCATGGCAAAGGCCAAAGGACATAGAAGGCAGCTGCACCACATCCATTTTGTCTTCAGTCGTCCGTCTTCACCTACCTCTGGATCAACCAACCAACTCATCTACAACTAAACTGTAAATCAAAGGTACTGGATGTACATCAGAGGAACTATACAAGTCTGCAAACTTCACAATTCTACTAAAAACCTGGTATATATGGACTTTCAAATCATTTGTATGTATCTGATTGCTTTAATCATTTAACATTTCTTTTATAGTTTGTTTCTTTCCTTTTATAGTAAACCTGTAGTTTTGGTTACTAAAGGATTGGCTGGCAGTGTGGTATTTTGGGTAAGATCCAAACTGATATTGATCTGGTAATGTGACTAACCCTTTTGGGTCAGGAGAACCTTTTTGGTAAAGAGTATAGAGTTTTAAATAACTTATCTTTTTACTGAACCTAGTGGCTGATTGGAAGCTAAAGACTGAAATGCAGTAAAGGGGGCTGTGTATATTTTGTTTTAGCTTCTTGATAACCAGCGTGGGAAATGAAAAGCATTGTTTGTGGCTGGTTGGGAAGTCTGACTTCAGTGTCATCCACCAGTGCTGGGACAATCTGCTTTCCTTTTGCAGCCTGCCCTTACCATGGCATCTTCAGGTGGGTACCCTAGGCGTGGACAGTTCACAAAGGTATTAAAGGCATCTAGCAGGAATGAATTGGTAGAAAATCAAGACTCACTATTCATATTTTGCATGTTGATGAGTTCCAGAGGGGTAGCTGTGTTAGTTTTTCAGCAAAACAATGAGAGTTCTGTGGCACCTTGAAGATGTAACACATTTATTTGGGCATAAGCTTTCGTGGTTTCTGCCCATGAAAGCTTATGCCCAATAAATTTGTTGGTCTTTAAGGTGCCACGGAACTCTTGTTGTTTTATTCATATTTTGTTTGCCTTTACAATAAGAAAATTAAACGAGCAAGCCTATTTCCTTAATCCAAACTCACACTTTAGATGGTGTAGAATGGAAGAATATTGCAATATTTTAAAAGACTCTGAAAGAGGTCCCAGGCAGAGTACATATGGAGAACAAAAAAGTACTGATATTCATGAAAATTAAACTGTGTATATCCTAAGGAAGGACAAAAGAATGGTTTTCCTTTTCCATAAATAATTTTAATAAAAACATTTTTGGTGCTTTTGTGCCAGGAACACTATTATATGGATTTTCACTGACTGCTTTCCTAGACATGTTCCATGTCAATGAACAGTATGAAAGTATGTACAGAAATAGCTGATAAACCTAAACATTTGGCTCTGTGGATTTTATTTTAGAGTTTTATGTTCCCTGATACACACTCCTTCATAGATTAAGAAATATTTTTATCAAGTTACAGATCTTTAGGTTCATATAAAAACAAAAGCTGATATTTTCTTAATAGAATTATTTTAAAAGAGACACTGCTTTCAAGCCTAGAAAACTATTTTGTGCTACCTCAGTGATGCAAATCTGTCATAAGCCCATTTTAATTGACCAGTTAAACCAGGTTTGTGGCTGTCTGGTTCACTGGAGAAGTGCAAAGAAACCAGAGATTAGCCAATGTATTTTTTAAACCAACTTTTTTTTGTAAATATTACCTGTCAACATGACTGGAGGAGTAATAGTCATCATCTTGGTATGTTTGCCTCCTGTAGGACCTTATATGAACTTACCAGATAGGAAAGATCTTCGTGTCAAAGCTCTATCCCTGTCAGAGCAGGGCTGTTAGTGTATCTTCAGTGCTTTGTCCAGTATAGCGTTAAGGGCCTCAACTGGTGAGACTTCCAGATGTTTCTTTTGGGGGACTATTCCACCATAGTAATCATCTTGCTGTTAAGAATTTGAGCCTAAATTTATCTTTGCTTATTTTCATTCCGTTCCTCCTTGTTGTTTATAGCCCTCAAACGTACATAACACCTTTTCTCCCAGGAAGGCAAAACCGCAGAGTGCAGCTCACAAGATATGTGCCAAACATAAACAGTCACTTTGCTTTTATCCCATCCCTGCACTTTGCTTGATTACATGTAGATTGTAAACTATTTTGAGAGGAGGGATGTTTTCTTTATATGTGTCTGTAAAGCAGCAAGCCTATCTTTGGAATTTCATAAGTAAATATAATAAAATAATAGCACTTTTAAAAAGGGTGTTGTGTCCTGCATGAGTATCCCTTAGTCTTTTATCTGCTGTACAATCGTGCCTTTGAGAATGCCTACATGTGGCAGCAGACTGGGGCCAGGGGAGTGCCAGGTTTCGGTGTAACTTCTGCGGTCGTTGCAATTCTGCCCCGTGCTGGTGCGAACGCACTCTTGAAGAGGCCGAAATGGATAACTCGCACGTGAGGGCCCTCACTGTAAGCGCTCGCTCTCCGTGTCGTCCCGCTTGCGACCCTATTCCCCTCACCTGACAACGGGCCGCTGGGTCTTTGTCCCGTTCGCTCCTGCGCGAGGCTGCGCCGTGCCCCCCTGGGGCCAGAGCCAACGGGGGGAAGGCGGGCAAACGCCCAGAGTTTTGCCCAGAGCTTGACGGGGGGCACGGCCCCGGCCGACACGGGACGTGCCGCGCGCTCGCCGGGGGCTGGGACGCGGGGACGACGCATGCTCGGGTGCGGCCGGGCCGGGCCGGGCGCGCCTCTCGCCGCGGCGGCTCGTGGTGAGGGCTCGCGCGGCGCCCCGGGGGGGCGGGCGCTGGGGGTGAGGGCGCGCTGGGCCCGCGCCTGCACGAGACGAGAGTGGCTGCGCCCGGCCCCGCCCGGGCAGTGCGGGGGATGCTGTCGCCCCGGTGAGTTCCCCGCGCCTGCCGCCGCGCCGCCCCGCCCCGCCTTAACGCGCCGAGCCCGCAGGCCGCCGCCGCCCGGGGCTCCAGGCACCCGCCTCGCAGAGTCCCGGGGGGGCTTTGCCCGCCTCTCTCTGCCCTGCCTCTGCGGCTCCCGGGAGCTTTCTCTCGCCGGCCCGGGGAGGGGCAGCCGGGGCTGAGCCGCGGGGGGCGCGGGAGTTCCCGTCGGCGGCACGGGCCCCGCTGCGCGCTTTCCTCCGCTCCATCAGCCCTGCCCCGGCTCCAGGGAGGTTCCTCCGGCCGCGCCTGCAGCCGCGCAGCCCGCGGCGCGCGCTCTCCCTGCTCCGGCAGCCCGCAGCCCTCTGGTGCCAGGCTTCTCACTCTTCTCCGCTGGGCCCCTCTGGGCATACTGCAGGCTGTGACCGCCCCCCGTGCCATGCCGCCTTTTACCGGCTGTGCTGCGACCCCCCATACTCATCTCGTGACCCCCCAGGGGTCAGGCCCCCGTTTGAGACCCCCTCTTGGTCAGACGCGCTGAGTTGATTGTCCTCTCTTTTGCCCCCTCAAAAAGACAACTCAGTAGGGCCCCAGCTGGGCAATCCTCCTCTTCCCCAAGGCAAATGGTGCCAGTCTTGCTCCTTTCACTCCTCATCCCCATTTCACTAAATATAGTAATAGGAAAAATATTCCGTGCTTCTCTGTGGACTGTTTGATAAACCATCCAGGCCTATTTTGAAATTTTTGCAGCAGGGGTGAACTGCAATTAGTGGGGTTGGTATTTGTGGTGTGTTTTGAGCTACAAGCAGGGGCAACATTTTGCATTTAGGATCCTTCCTGAGTTAGCCCTACATCCAATAATCCCCTATATTCTTCCTCCCTATCCCACTATCCCCTGACTAGCATAGTTCAGTTTTTGGGCCCCATCATGTGTTGGCCCCTCAAGGGATGGTAGTGATGGGTGGCAGAGTGTTTATGATGTGCACTACAGTCAATTAGGAACTGAACCGATACCAGGTTTTTAAGGTGATCTTACTGTTCCTGCTGGTCACTTCCCACACTTGGGTGGCATATGCAACTACCTGGGTCTGCTCAGGAACTGAAGGCAACCCAGAAACTTCTGACAGTGGCATGAGGTTTCATCTTATTCTTGGTTGAAGCGGGATGTAAAGTAATCAGACAGTCCCATCCCTGCAACTAAAGCTAGCACAGCATCTTCTCATTTTGCTGTTATTACAACTTCCTCCTCTTTGGACTCCCATGTCACTCCCTTCCAGACCATACAAAATTCAGCTGCTAAGATTTTCTTCCTTGTCCATTGCTCTGACCACACTTCTCTCTTCTTTGATTTCCTCTGTTGGCTTCCCGTTTTCCGCTGTGTCACATTAAAGCTTTGTGTCCTCAATTTATAAACCCCTTTAGTATCTTAGGCCCACGTCCACAAAGGTATTTGGGCTCCTAGTTTCCATTGAAATCAATGTGTATCCCCCCCACCCATCCCTCCCTGGTAGAAGCATCTGTGCCACCATCCAGAAAGGCAGGGCACCAGACATAATCTTTGATTTTGTATTCTGCACGTGTTTAAAGAGACTTATTTAGTGGTTAAAAATATACAAAATCCTTACACAGTTTTAAAACCAGCCTTAAATCTGATGATACTGTTTTCTCTTTGATTAAAGAAGACCCAGTCTAAAATATTGCTGGTTTTGTTAATGTAATTCCATTACATACTGAAAACATCCACTGGTGTATTCATAGAATTATTGTACAATACATTTCCTGAAGAAAAATACCTATATAAATATATGAAGCATGCTTTATGGTGGATGGCATTACTTTAACTTTCCAACAGGGGTCTTTACAGGGCAAATGACGTTAATCGGGATTATAATGGGAAAACAATGACTATTGCAGGCAACAGGGTGAATATCATAGTTTAAAATAAGATTACAAGTCAAAGTCTTATGTTTTACATTTATAAATTCCAAGCTTTAAGTAGTGTAACAAAAAAGGTTAGAAAAACACTGGCAAGGTGTATTCTATAATTTGTAAGTGAAGCAAGACTGGAAATATCATGCACTGTGCTTTAATAACAACTTCAGTATTATGAATGAAGTGGTTGGTGTCTGAGTGAGTTGTTTTGATGTTGTGGAATTTTTTTCATTGGAGGTTTTTAAGAACAGGTTAGAAATACCTGGTGGGGATCATTTAGTTATTACTTAGTCCTGCCTTGAGTGCAGGGGACTAGACTAGATGACCTATTGAGGTCCCTTCCAGTCCTACACATCTATGATTCTATGATATCTTTAGAACTGCTAGGTGGCATAGTAATGTAGCACTGGGGTGGCTTTGCACCTCTGGCTCTCAGACACAGACCTTAAAGGATTTAAATTCAGAATGTGAGAACACATGAATAGATGAATGTGGTCTTAGTCTGACCTCTTGTGGACACTTGTGCATGTTGTAGAACCATCACACCCTTTGTTATGACTATTAATCTATTTAGGGGAAAGCCAGATCTGGAATGTCAATAGGAGGCTCTGCAATTCAGGACTGAGGTATGTTAGCAGAGCTGTGTGGGCTCCTTGGAGCAGAATAGCAGTGGTCCCACTGATAAAAATTGAGGTGCCCTGAAACTGCTGTGTAAGTGTGTGAAATTTTCTTGATGTCTACACTAGTCCTGACTCTAGCCAGTGCTTATCAGTCCCTTACTTTCTATTGTAGTAAACTCAGTAGTCTTTCTAAAAATGAACTGAGAGCAATCAAACAGTTCTCACCTCACAGCTGCCTGTGACTTCTTTGTAATTCACAATCTAGTGCTGTGCCTGGGCTGTTTTCATTGTACATGCTGGCAAATAGAATCGATGGGATCAATTGCCATAATTTCATACAGAGATACATGTCCCTTGTGCAGAGGGCTAAATAGAAGAGTGGCAACGTCAGCCTTGAACACCTTGCTTCCCTCCTTTTCCTAAAAGAAATTCCACCATGAATAAGCAATCCCCCAACTACAAAACCATCTTTACTGCTCTTGATGAAAAAAATCAATGTTCACATCACTGCGGGAGTCAAATGAATTTACATCAGTCATGTGAATCTGGGACTGCTCATTGTTATATAACCGTGAATATTTTGGAAAGTTCCTGAATGAATGTGATGCTATTACTGTTACCAGATTTGCCCGTCACTTTGGGGTATGCTTATTTATTAGGGTTACCTTCCCGGAAGAGGGGGTGTGATTCTATTAATGTGCTACTTGTGTTACTTGTATGTTCATATGGCTAGAAGTCCCGTCCCAATGGAGCTAGCCTGCAGGACCTAAGGTTTTCAGATTCAAATAAACCCCCCACAGATACACACAACCATTCCAGATTAACTGAGTACGACTGAACAGACTGGGCTATCAGCACTCTCAGCTGACCCCTTATTTGTCCTTGAACTTAGCAGGCTGGGTGACACCGCACTGTTAGCTGTCACCCTTATGTGCCCGTTGCACCGCACCAGAATGGAGCACACTTATGAGCAGGCTGGGTCCAAACAGCACTTTTCAGCTGTTCCCTTATATGCCCCCTGGACTCAATCAGGCTGGGTCAAACAGCACTTTCAGCTGTTCCCCTTATGCGCCCCTGGACTCCATAGGCTAGGCAGAGCAGCACTTCTCAGCTGCCCCCTTTATATGCCTCTTTCCAACACAACTGTTCTAGCAGTAACCCCCTTGATAAACGAACCCCATAGGATTTTGAGCACTCCAGGGATCTTTGGCTTAGGTAAAAGAAGCATTACTACAAGATAGAGAAGCCAAGAACACAAAGGAGTAAATGCATTTGGAGAGAGAGAGAAACTGGCAACCAGCTTGATTATAATAGTTAGTTTATTGCCAGGTATATAAAACTTATGATACTAATAGTGATGCCATACAGGGAGAGAAAAACAATCTAACACTTACGATACAACAAGATTACAGTAGGGGTATTGGAGAAGGCTAGCCCAGGTTTGATTACAAAAGTAGAAAGTTATACCTGGATTAAAGAGAGAGAGAGAGAGAATTGGGGAAAGATGGGGGGTGGGGAAATCTCACCACTCCATGCAGTTCAGAAGTTCCCAGGAGACAGGCTGTTCAGCTTAGGGTCAGGAGCGCTTGAGAAAAAGGCAAAACCCACAACAGGACCAGTCAGGAAAAGGGGAAGCAGGCAACATTTAGGTCCAGGCATCAGAAGAAGAAGAGTTTGAATTTTGGGTAGGGTTTTTTTTGTAGTACCAGGTTTGTTTGTTGGTAAATAATGTCTCAATGAAGTACCCCAGAATGGTTTTCTCTATGCTGAACAATAGGAGCTGATCACTCCCAGCTATGGTCAATGTTCCTTGAGGGAGCTCACAATGCAACCAGGGAGATTCAGTATTTTGCATATCAATAACTAAAATGGTCTGATAACTGCAGAGCTGGATGGGTGAAGGTGTGAGTTCATTTACATCAAGAGCAGAGATCTCCCATCATGCAGTACATCCCTGCCTTGCCAATTCCAGAGTTCAGTGCGGTTCTTGCTTTGAAGCTTGGTTCTCTATTCTTCATGCTAATTCTTGGTCCATCTTCAATGTAAATGAGGCTCTAGTTCTCCATTCAGTGTGCTAATTGAGATGCCTCTTTTTACATCTTCTATGTAAATGAGGCATGGGGGAGTTGTCTGAATCCTATCACTCTTGTTTGGAGGGTTTTAGGTATGTCTCCCACTGCCTTTTTATTGCTTTTGTCTCTGGTTCAAGCAGAGGCTGAGGGGGATCAGGTGAGCAAAAGAGAGTAGGGGTTTTGCGCCCTGGTTCCTCAAGAACACAAAGTTGCCAGGTAACATTACACTATCTTGTTGTGAAAGTGACAGCTTCATGCTAAATCAAATGATGAAAAGTAGTGTAAGGAAATAGGGACATGTTGCCCTGAGGAGAAACCTCTTTGAATGAGACCAGATGCATTATCTCAAAAGAGATACAGTTCTTTGCATCCTTGCTAGAGCCTCAAGGACCCTACTTACACCCCAGCCTTGAGTTTTCGTATTGCATCCCCTGTCACTCTGGTGTTTGATTCCTTATGGAATGTATTAATTCAGTTGTTCAGACAGCCAGAGGAATTGTTGAATGGCTCCCTCAGCTGCTAGAAACTTGGAATGCTGCTAGTTCCAGCTTCTGCTGGCATTGGGAATTGAACCCAAATCTGTTGCATGACTGGCCGTGCAGTGCACGAAGGGTTATGTACATGTAACTTATAGACAGCCATGCTTCTGAAATACTCAAACCCACACACTTGTAGCATCATAGAGCTACTCATTGTGCTTCTCATGCTGCCTGCAGGGAATTATGATCCTTGATCTATTGACTACTGCTCAGTTTCCTTGTATGAGTCTTCTAAAAAGATGTACAAAATCCAGGAACAAGCTGCTCTCGTGGTCTTCAGAAATATACTATGCCGTCTGCTTTCTATTCATCTAAATTTGGTTTCCTCTTGATCACTCTCTCCTCTCTTGTTGAGGGATGGTATTGAGGAAAAAGAGTTTCTGGGGCTACTGCAGTATTCAGAATAAACCATGGGAATAAGGAAGTAAGTGGCACCATTGCTCTTCACAGAGCATGGTGAATATGCTGATGAATTCTCTGGCTGCTCTGTCTGATGTGTGAATGGCAGTCCTGTCCTCACGTAGGGCGTACCCACACGCTAGCAGCGCTCTGAATCTGAGCAGCAGATTCTTTCCTTCTCTGACGCTGATCATCACAAAGCTGTATCCAGTCCATCTCGCTCCATCTATAAGCTGACTCCGCCAGCCAGAGCAGCATTCTGTACTGTTTCCTCCAGAGATTCCAAAGGATACTAAGTCATCTTTGCGAACATCTTGAATCTCTGCATTGGTCTGCCTCTGTTTCTAGATCCTTCATGTGCTTCAGAGTACAGCACACTCTTCAGGATCCTGTAATCTGGCATTTACTTGACATGCCCAAGCCACCTGAGTCTTTTCTTACTATCAAAGTTCTCATGAACGACATACCAGCACAGTTTAACACTTCCACATTTGTCACTCTGTCTTGCCATCTTATTTGAAAAATTTCACACAAGCATCTGATATGAAAGCTATTTAGTCTTTTGGTATGTTTGGTGTAACTTGTCTGTGTTTCTGAGCCATATAAAAGAGTGGATAAAACACGTCTCATAAATAAGGATTTTCACTTTAGTTGACCATTTGTCATTGTTCCAGGCTCTGTCTTGCAAAAGACCAAAGTTCCTGGTTTGCTGATTATACTAGTGATCTTAGCATCAAGATCTATATTGCTGGTAACTATAGAGCCAAGGTACTAGAACTGGTCAACAACATCCAGATGAGTACCATCTAAAATGATATCTGCAGCTGGTTCTGAAGAGCCTTGGTGCATGATAAGAGTCTTCTTCAAGCTAATTTGCTAGCCCAAAGATTTTGCATGAATCAGATAACTTGATAATAAGATGTTGTAGGGCATCAATGCTGTAGGCCACAACGGCTGCATCATCTGCAAACAGGTCTCTTATGATGATCTCCTTCACCTTCGTCTTAGCTCTGAACCCGGTAATGTTAAACAAACCTCCATCATGTCTTGTGCTAAGATAGACACCCTCTTGAACTTCACAGAACGCATGTTGAAGCAGGAATGAGAAGTAAATATTAAACAACGTGGGAGCCAGTACACAGACCTGCTTCACTCCATGGTTGATGTTAAACAAGTTAGACTCTTGGTTTTAATTCCTTACTGTTGCTTTCATGCCATTGTATAAGTATTTCACAAGGTTTAGCAATAGGAGGACAGCCAAGCTTCTACAGAACAATGTAAAGTCCTGATCAACTAACCGTATCAAAGGCTTTTGTTAAATCTATGAAAGCCATGTACAATGGAATATGCTTTTCTCTGCCCTTTTCCTGCAGTTGTCTTACAAAGAAGACCATGTCTATGGTGGACCTTTTCGAGCGGAAGCCATACTGGCTCTCAGGTTAGATTCTCTCAGCTAATATTTGAAGTCTAGGTAAAAAAAAAGAGGGCTTAAGATATTTCCTGTGATGTTAAGGAGACCTATACCCCTGTTGTTATTACAGTTATTTCTGTCTCTTTTGTTTTTATAGAGTTAGATGAAACAAGCATCCTTAACATCTTGAGGAACAGTTTCTTCCTTTCAACAGTGTAGCAATACCTTGTGCAATCTTTGCAGCAAGTCTTTGCACATTCGTAGATTTCAGCAGGTAAACGGTCAGATCTGGAAGCTTTGTTGTTGGGAATCTTTTTGGTACTTTATTCAAGTTCCTCTAGTGTAGGTTTGGCATCCAGCAAAGTCATTATTTCAAACCCAGGCCATTTGTCTAGCACATGTTGATCTGCTACAGACTCCCTTATGAATATCATTCCAGAGTGCTCAATCAACCTCTTCCGTTGCTTCTTTTTATCAGTTATTATTTTGCTATCCAAATCTTTCAGTGGAGTTGTCTTGTTCTTTATTGGTCCAATGGTCTTTCTAATGCCCTCATCTACTGTCACCTGCATCAGGCACCTGTTGGATGCTGCCGCAGAGACTCAACTATGGGACTAATAAATAATACTTAGATGGGTGCTGGCCAGTTGTTATATATTGTCACTTCAGCAGTTGATGAGTGTCACTTCAAAGGTTTGTTGCTTTGTTAGTGCCTTCGGCAGAATTCTATGCATTATCTATACATTATCTTATATATCATTCAAATCCCTTAAAGGGACTTTATCAACACGAAAATCACATTTCCATCTGAAAATGTTGTTCCTACTAGTTCTTGTTCTGGGTAACCCCCCTAGATAACGAGGACAGAACAGAAGTGGAGAAAAAGTATAAATTTCTCTATTTTCTCTTGGTCTGTTCATTTGAGGGCACCCTATTTCACTGTTTTGTTGAGGGTCATCATGCAGTGCTCTCTGCTATGATGGACTCTGCAAGAAGTTTTTCAGCAGTAACCACGTCAGTGAAGCTGGCCTCTCAGTGCTACTGTAATTCAAATTTAAAAAAAAAAAAGTAGTAACGCATTCCAGTAAAAAAGACAAGAAGTTATGTTATGTGGAAAATAATGTGGTGTGCACATCAGCAGACTCAAATGATTGAGTCCAGGCAGCTTTAATATTTAAGGCACCTCATTCTTAATCATTTTGGATTAGACCATATATTTTGGATTAGACCTATATTTTGCAGCTGCTTTTGTTATATATAGGGTTCCTCACCCCATCCTGGTGAATAATGGATTTTTATGGGTTTGTTTTAAAATCCTTGCCTAAAGGATTGAATAATAATATTAATAATAAAAACTCTGGGGTGCAGAGGATGGGGGGAAATACCAAATTCAAAATAGACGTTGCTAAGCAGCAGATAAAACACCCATTTGGATTGCTGACAAAACCTTTTTAGAGAACTTTTAACTTCACATATACCCACTCTTCCATTTTCTAGTATATGAATATGCAGATTTCTTTTCATATATAAAGTTTATGCTAAGCTCTTCTCTTCTGTCAGCACTTGAGCTTCATAAATAGTATCATGGCACAAAATCTATGAGAGGAAAGTTCTGTTGCTTAGAAACTGGCTGGCAACAGACCTAATTTTAAAAAACAAAAAGAGAGAAAAAAGGGAAAACAAAAACACTCTCCCTCCCCCGCTAAAAGGAGCTGGTTGAAATTTTTCAGATTCTGAAATGTTAGCAAAAATTGTGGGGAAAAGCAAACGGGAAATGTTGGTGACAGTCTTGCAAACTCCCTTCTCTCCCTCCCCCCATTTTTGTAGCCAGCTATAAAGTTGGTCAATTTTTCCCCCCTAAATTTGAAGAAAAAAGGGAAATATGGAAATTTTTCCCATTTCTTTCTCAACCATTTCTACAAATTTCTCCAGGGATTGATGTTTTCTGTAATATAATAATAAACCAATGATCTATTTTGGTTAGCTCAGACAGTTGAAATCTGGGTGTAGGTTGGAGCTGGGGGTGAGGAGCAGTGGAGTGATAACTGAACACTTTCTTGTGATTCCTGGGTTCCTCTTAAAAAGAGATAATGAAAAGTGATCTTTAAGCTGTAAGGGGTTTGCTCATTCTTTTATGTTTATATTTTTTATTTTATTGTTAATGTTTTGTGATCCTTGATAAGACAATTGAAATAGAAATACAGGGTGTGTGTGCGTGTGAGAGAGAGAGAGAGAGAGAGAGAGAGAGAGAGAGAGTTCCTCCCCCTCTGCCCTTGATAAGCAATTAGATCTAGGATACAATGCAGCTATTTTACACACACACACACACACACACACACACACACACACAAATATGTATATATATATATATATATTATTTATATACCATGTCTTTCTTCCTTTGAAACTTCTTCAAAAATTCCATTGCATTCCTAGCATTCTGCCCTTCTTGTTATGCCACTGTGGTTACCACCATTCGATTAAAATGTGATTTTTCACCTCTATTGCATTCGTACACCTTCCTGTTCCTATTTTTCCCTGTTGCCCTTACGTGTAATGTACACCTTTGTTTACATTACCACTGAATTTGGCCTATAGGTCTAATTCTTATCTGCTACCTTATTTTTAAAGAAGGATTGTAAATGTTTTGGCTTATCAGTGAGTGTGTCTTCCCTGTGGAGAACTCAATGAAAGCTTAAGATTTTTCTCTCTGTTCTTATTTTTTCTTATTTCCCCATGGAAGCTCTGTTCAGAAGCAGCACCTAGTTTTGTAGGGGAGGTTCTTGTTTTCTAGCCCATTTTCTAACTGGGGCACTATAGATGATTTGCCTCCAGTCATACATACAGTGGCCAGAGGCCTGACAGAATCCAAGTTAGAGCCCTGTTAGCGCCCATCCCTTTACTTCTAAACACTTTAGACCACATGACCTAATTGCCTTGGCTGGAGTTGTTGTCATTGGTTTTGCTATGACAATGAAACAGTTGCCTTGGTCAGTGTGCTCTTATGGCCCAGCCAGGAGTTTTCATCCGTAGCTAAAGTAAACCAATTCCTAGAGCAGCTTGCAAGGTAGGCAGTCTGGCTATTATCGAGTAGCCTTGGCACATACATCATATTAACAAACTTTCAAGCCCTTTCTTCCAGCCTTACCATTTTCGGACTGTATTTGGGCTCCGTTTACATTCCTTTCCCTCACTCCCACTGACATCTAATGTGTTAATACTATTTTTCTTTTCCTTTAGCCTGTGGTATTCTATAAATATTTATTTGGCTTCTGCTGGGCAGCTGTAGTGTGAACTGACAGTGTCTTCAAAGGAGGGGTAACATCCACAGATGATATTCAGTAGGTACTTTGGAGGCTTGGAAAATACATATAATATTTCCTTAAATGAAAAATCTCTACGTGGTTGGGGCAGGGAGGGAAGAGAAAGAACTTTAAATTAGCACCATATGCTGGTAGAATGCTCTGGTTGCACCTCAACATTCTACTGTGTCTAGATCTTGGGACTTGTTTTAGTTCTCTGTGACACAGGTTGCTAAGAATCTGCATGGGAAGTGTCAGTGGGCAGCATCCACTCTGGATCTTCAGGAGCCGCAGTGATTGGCTTCAGAGGGAGCTGTATCTATTTCTTGTTTTTGTGACAGGGGACTTAAACCTGAGTGGTCAAGTAAAACTAAGCAAAATAATAGATGGGAGTCCTTGTGTCTCTTATATAATCTCAAATGACCCTTTCCTGCCCCTTCATTTCCTTGGAGTTGAGGGAAAAAGAAGTTAGGACTCTGACTGATTCTTCTGGTTGAATTTTCCCTTTTCATCAATCTGTACTTCAGGTAAAAATTGGCTACCTGGCTTGAGGGTTCTGATGAGGGACTGAGATGGAAGGTGGGTGCAGAGGCATTGTCTTCACTGGCAGCTCTAATCCTACTTGGATTGTTTCCAACACTTTAAGAATATTCATAGTACTTTCCACTTCCAATAGTGCCTCTTACCTGAGAATTCAAAGTGCTCTACAACAGCCTCACGACAGGCCTGGGGTGGATCGATTTAAATCAAAATGATGTAAATCATTGATTTTAATTAGGATTTAAATTATTGACTTTGTGTTTAATTGTACTTTTTAGTTATTTTCTTAAAAGAAAGATTAATTCTCATTAGTTGGCAACCATTAAAACATGTTGATTTGCAACTAAATGTAGGCTTCACTCTAAATTTGGTGCTTCTTTTTGCTAATCAGGAGGGTATGCTTATATCTATACATATTTATTTAAGCATTTATATAGCTTATTCAGATTTTTTTACCATTTTATTATGTTAGACAATAACAAATGATACATTTCTTATTTAGAATATTAATTTTTTACTTGTGATTTATATCAAGCTCTGTTTGGATGGAAATTCAAATTCAATTGAAAAGGCAGAAGAACGGCCAGTTTTTAAAAAAAATGAAATAAAACTGCCTTCTAGATACAGAAAGAGTTTTAAAAAAATTAAATAAAACTGCCTGCTAGATACTCAAGGAGAAAAACACTTATTAAAACATGTTGCATTTAAAATAGATGTATTAAACAAAAGAAGTATAATTTATAGTTAGAGTGAATTAACTGTTTTTTTCTTGTTATCATGTCTTTAAAGATTTTAGAACTAGCGGATTTCATCCTCACACCTAGTTTTAATTCATAGAATGAAAGAGACAAACAAGCTTTTCTCATTTTTCAACTTCTAATTGGTTTCTTAGCTTTGAATGAACCAGCCATTGAACTGAACTAGCTGAATAAACTGAAATTAAGAAAATATTCTCTCTGTACCTGCAGAAGAGACTAGTGCTGTCAAAAGCTGGGTTAGCCCTTCACTGGTTTATCACCTGAAATCAGAGTTTGTTGATTTCTACCAGTTCAGGGATTTGACTTTCTTTAAAACCTGACAGTAAACATGTACTGCTTACTATTATTTCATGTATTTAATTTAAAAGATTTTAACAGATTGTTATAAATTGAAGCCTTAAGAGAGATGGTCAATTACAAATTTAATTTTAAATAGGTTTACTTAAAAAACCACCCCATGTTTAATTTAAATTAAAAAAATACAATTTTAAATAAAAATCTGATTTTGATTTTTTTTAAATCCGTTTTTTTATCCATTCATCAGAAGTCCTGTGAAGTGGATAAGTAATAGTATACCCATCTTACACACGTTAAATGACTTGCTCAAAATCACATTGCGTGTAAAACCAGAAGGTCCCAATTCCTAGTCTTCTGATCTAGCTATGAGATCATATTATCTTTAGTAGGTTGGGATCTTTAGAATAGGCTGGGATCTGGAGTGCGTCGAATACTTCGCTTGAGAAGAAGAAACTCTGCCTGACCAGTCTGAGGTTCTTTTTGGTGAGTGCTCATTCCTATTTGCCATCTTTTGCATCACTGATCCTTTCTGCCAGTGGCTCACCAGTGTTTGCCATCACTGAAATAATATTTATCCATCTAAATGATGATGATGGTTATTATTTATATAGCACTAATGCTAGACACTTTAAAGATAAGAGGACTGGATCATCTCTTCCCCAAAGAACTTGGAGTCCAAATAAAATTTTGGACAAGGAGTATAAATCAGGGGCAGGAATAAAAGCAAGAAGAAAACCCTAAATGAGAACAAACAAAACTTAAAGATTTGTTTTTTCTTTTGTGTGAATCAGCTATAATTGGTGATAGTAAACTGCAACAAGATACAAGTGGCGTGGTGCTAGTAACAGGGAGGAAACCTGGTTCCATAGGAGTGTGACTTCCTCATAGTGAAGTCACTGGTATGGACCTAGGACAGCCTCACTATTTGTCTTTCTGTTAAGTGGAAAGCACAGAAGGAGAACAGGGAAGTTAGGGTATTGCAGTTGGCCATGGTGTGGGGAGAAGAGATGGCTATCTGGCTTCCTCTGTGTGGAGGTTCCCTGACACCATGCAGTATGCTCCCTATATGGGCACAAAGGAACCCAGGAATTCTAAGTGTGTGTATGTGATGATTGTGTTGAGCCATTGAAATATTTTTTCAGTACAGCTATATCTAGTCCAGACAGAGTCCTGAGGTTCTCACAACCATTTTTCATTTTGAGAGAACCATCATTCTGTCTTCCCTTATAATATTTTTGCCCAGAGATAGTGCTAGCCCATTGGGGGCTCTAAGCAGGAATATTTTTGGGTGCCCCCTCCCACCGAACACATACTAAAAAAACAAATAGGGGGCCCCCTTTAGATGCTCAGGGCCCTAAGCAATTGCTTAGTCTGCTTATGCTTAGCGCCAGCTCCGTTTGTGCCTTTAGGCAACCACCATTGTAGCAAGTGAGCATTCGCCTTCCCACGCTGTGCCATCTTTTGATCAGCTAGCAGAAGCTATTCACACAGCATCTGTCAGTCTTGACTCTTTAGAAGCAATGCACTGTCCTGTTGCTGCAGTGTATTGGGCAGCCACCAAATGAGGGAGTGGAAGACCTAACATTGTATTGGGACCTAGGTTTCCTGCAGTCACCAACCAGGGGGGGCTAGCTGATCTGAGACACAGGAGCTATAAAGAATACATGTAATAGAATTCCAGGGTGTTGAAAGGAAACAGAGAACAATGTAATGATGAACAAATTATTGAGAGCACAGCAGTATAATGAGTAAACGTCTCTGTTTACAGCCTTAAGGCACGTAAATAGCACCATTCAGATATGCAGTTTGTCCACAGATTCCATCTTTCATGAAGTGGACAGTTCTATTGGGAAATGGATCTCTAATTTTGGTTCAAAATTATTTTTTGTTAAAGTGGTCTCATGGTGTACAGTTACGTTGTGCAAATTTAATGGAAAAAGTGACTGTAGGAAGACTGATTGTGTTTAGGGATACTGCCCCAATGTGGGTAGATAGTACCTCCCTCTGAGGGAGAGTGGAACACTCTTTATGGCTCACACTTTGGCAATATTGGTATAGTTTGTCATGTCAGTAAAGAATTATTGAATTGAAAGGAATGTGTGTGGGTCCCTGGCTGGATGGACATTAAAAACTATGAGGAAGCACAGAAAAAAGGGGTGGGTGAGACATCCAGGAGGAAGGGGATGTGGCTGCATGAACGATGCCAGGACAGAAGCTGTGACTATGGTTAGGTGCATTCTGCATTGAATTCACTGTAATAAAATGTCTTTTCTGGTTGTAGTAAATTGCCTCTGTTGTCAATGTCCTGGTATAAATGGAAGGAGTTAGGGTGAAAAATGTAAACGCTTTAAAAAAAGAAATTCAATATAGATCCTATATGTGAGGAGTTCATTATTAGTAATGATCTGTATTAAGGAGTGTTTAGAGATCAAGTAAGACCAGGGCCCTATTGTGCTAGGCACTTTATAAAGATAGAATGAAAGTCACTCCTTGCCCTGAGGAGCTAACAGACTAAATAGACAAGAGGGATAAGAGCGTGGGGGAAAAGGATATAACATACAAGTAGGGTAAACAGCGTGGTGGTCTCCAAACAGCATGATAGTTCCATGATTGTTTGGCTTTTTTAAAACTTATATATCTATTTATTTATATTTAGATGTGAATTTGTTAGAGGAAGTTTAGATAAATGGGTAGGAAGGGAGGTGAGATATTAAAGGGGGAGAGGAATGGAGAAGGAAAACAGGTGTGAAAGGTCGGTCTGGTGATGCTGATGTGAAATGACTGGGTGGTGTAAACTTTATCCATGTGTGATAAGCATGACATTTTTAGCTTTAGCAAATTCATCTAGATGGACCCAAATACATGCTCTAAAAGCTAGTAAAAAGTGGTTATTTTTAAAAGGTTCTGTGAACCTAGTCAATGAACTCAGTTCATCCATTCACAGAAATTCAAGCTGGGCCCATGTGGGGGAAAGAACACTTGTTCTTCTTATACAATCAGTGAGGTAGCTCCCCACTCAAAGCAGCATTTTCACCTAGCTTTAATGGTGGAATTGAGACCAGCGCCTGTATTGTGTATGTCACAGGCTCTGATCAATGTTTTCCCATCATTTATGCTTAAATGGGTAAGAAATTGCAGTTTCTAACTCAGGTGCGCAGATGCCAGGTAGCAGTGCCTTTGGCATCGCAGGAGTAAAAAAATGTGACCCTTTCCTCCACCTTCCCTCTTTTTTACCATTTAGAGTCTGGTTTTAGGCCAGGCACACTGATCCTGCTCTGTCCACCCCAGAATTGCTGATCTGGGCTGTTCACAGATTCCAACACTTTGGAGATCCAGAGGAAGAGACAAATAGCTGTTGCTCTCTTCCCCCTTCCAATCTAAGAGCAGTTGTTGGCACCTCAAAATGGGCAGCATTAAAAAAAAAAGTAACATCAGACAGCTTAAATATCAAACATTAAAGACTCAACACTTTTTAATGTTAGCTGAGACTACAATTTCTCGACAGCTGTTCTTGTCAATAAGGTGCAGTGCTGTCTTGGCCAGTAAGTGGGGGTAGGGGTCGGGTGGGAAGGAAGACCTCCTCCTTTTGAGCTTTTCATCAGCATGGCCTGTATTGAGCTAGTCCTACTGCAGGAGTCCCTGTGTACTGCACTCACTTAGGTTGTGTGCTGCTGTTGCCAGGAGTCCCAGGCCTTTGATTGGCAGAGAGAGGCCCACGGAGTTGGCCCTCTTTAAAGTCCGCCCCCACATCCTCCAGCACACAGACAGTCAAGGCTGTTCTGCTCACAGAGTGAGTGAGCCAGCGCCTGTTGCTTGGCTGGTGCTGTTTTTGCTGGCAATGGGTAGGGTTTGATCACTCACAACAAACTCTTACAGATTTTGCTTCTCTTGCTGGCTGCTGGATCAGCTCAGAACGATGGGTTTAACTGCTTCATCGCCATAGCAGCCCTCAATGGATTGTTTGGAGAAGTTACAAGGAGCCTGAGAGGGTTTGTTTAAACCTGTGCAGGGAAACTGCTTTCTGAAGCTTTCAGCTTTTCAGGTTTTTTTGGGGGTGTCTTTTTTTCCGTGCCCCTCCAGCACAGCAAAGAAGAAACTGAATGACTCAGGTACTGTAGCAGCTCTGTTATATTCTTTTGCTCCTTTTGGATGAGTTTGAATCCCTGCTGCCTCACTCTGAGAATTTTGTGTGTGTGATATTTTCTGTGATGCTCTGTTGTGCTACTTTCAGTAGAGATTAGTTGGGACTTAACATGGTCTTGTTTGCCCACTTCAGATAGACTCTGTTTTCTTATTGTGTGTGCTCTTCGTCCACAAAATTCCCCTTCTCTCTCTCTCCTCTCTACCTCTCTGCTCGGCTCTTGTGGTATTATTTCTGTGGTCTCTGATGTTGAAATGATTTCTTACTTGCTGTCTAAGCATGAGTGATCTATGCCAAGCAGAGAGCTTCAATATCTTCTACCTTCATATATGAGATGAAGTTTCCCTGTCTTGTCCTTCTGAGATCTTAGTTATTGTCCTAGTGTTTGTGGAAATACCTGGATTGCTGTCTCTCTTTTTGCATGGTCAGGAAAGCACCCAGATAACTAGTTTTTTGAGAGGATGGCCTAATATAATCTTAATAAAATATAAGGCTCTAATGTCTTTCCTTGCCTGCACTGGGGACCATCAGATATATAAAGTACTTCTGTCTATGTAAAAAAATAAAATCTTACTGTGGAAACCTCAGACTTTATACTCTGTAGGGTGAGGAATGGGAAGGGAGTTCCTTGCGTTGCCCAAAAGTGACCTTGCTGAATGTTTTAAGGAGCAGCTTTGATGGGCTCTGACGGGAACTGCATCCTTTCCTCCTTAGAAGGAACTGGTGGCTGTGATATGTGTGCTTGAGAATTGCAGGGAGATTAAAATGTGAATGATAGGCAGTAGGGGCTGGGGGAGAGGATCTTCACAGATCTGTCAGAATGGCAGAAAACAGAAGTCAAGAATTTCAGAAGCTTTAACAAAAGAGGTGTGTGTATGTGTGCGTGCACACGCTTACGTAGCTAGTTGTATGTGTTGATGAAAAGTGCTATATAAATGTAAATTATTGATTATCCTGTGTTCCATTTACCTTTGGTTAATTTTCAAAATTTGAAAACATTTCAATCTAAAATGGATGTTGTGCTAGCTTGTGTTTTTTTAACTATATACACGTCTTTCTGTGGGCTGCACTGTCCTATTTGGGGTACAACATAAGATACCCAGTTTCATTCCTTTTACCAAACAGCTGGTGAGGACTGGCATTCTCATAACCCAAGTCCTTCAACCTAATACAAGTTCTAGTTACTTTTCTTGAAAATTCTGCTGGTATTTGAAGGCACTTGTCATGAATCAGCCAGAAGAAGGTGGCAATGAAACGTCCAGAATCCTGGCCTATAATCTGAATGATCTTGCCTCCTTGTTCCTGTACTTGTTGCCTTAGCAGAGTCTGAAATTTCCCTAAGAATAGGGAAGATATATGTATATTTAAAGGAAAAAAAGTAAATTTGTAATGAACTGTCTAGTTTTTTGTCTATAATTGTGTTCTACTGAATAGAATCAGAGTTGCCCTGCTTTGTGTCATAAGCCCTATGTGTTATAAGCCAGTCCTTTCTTTCCTTGTGACTGGGCTGAACAACCTGCAAAGTGCTATTAGTCCCAGATTTGAAGAGAGCCTCTTGTGGGAATCAAGGAGGGAAATTGGGAAGATGAAGGAAGGCATTTAAAATTTTTCTTCCTCAGATGGGAGAGGTGGGGAAGAGAAGATATTTTTTTTAATGATTTAAGTACAAGAACAAAATGAGTGTGATGCTGAGGTGATGTGATCGAGTTGGGTGTTGTTGATAATAGGAATGGAAAAGGGAACAAGAATATTTCTAAATATCATGCTGAAAGAAGGCCCGTAACATGATGCTTTAAGTACTTTAAGTCTGTCTCGTGATAACAGTTGCATTACAGGATAGGAAATGTGGTTTTTCTTAACCTCTACAATTGGCACACAGATATTCATCCATGTTTGCAAACACACAGACTGAGGCACACCCACCCATACAAACAGCAGTGCACACCCATGTATACATTTGCTGGTCTCAGGGCTTCAGTTCTGTAAAAATATATATACTTTCTAAAGTTGCTTTTAAGTCACAAACAACATGACAGCCCTGTTTGCTTTGGTGATGGCAGTGCAATTCATGCTGGCTTCTTAAATACTAAATTAAACACAACTCAGCCAATCCCCAAAAGAAAACTCTCTGCTGTACATCAGACACTGTTGTAAATCTGTACAGTATTTAATGACACAGTCCTTGGTTATAACTATGCTTTGCAGAAGTTCACTTCAAACATGCCCTGCTCTAACACACTTCTTGCAATAATACACACACATACTCCTGCATTCCAGTGTGCCCAAGTGTACTAGTTGGGGTTGTTGGGGTTTTTTTTTGCCTCATCCAACAAAGCAAGAATTATCAGAAAATATTTTTAGCTTTCCAGGATGATGTTCATCTCTGTCTGTTCTGGAAAAAAATGTCCATGTGCTGGAGATAGAGAGGGACTAATCTCTCTTATGTGGGCTAAAAATGAATGCTGGTGTTACCAAAAAATGGCATAAAATCAAAATAATACTCTGTGTGTGTATACACATTTGACTTTCTCTTTCTTTAGAATGAGACGCTTATTTCTGCTTGATTTCAGTGAGAACATGAAGAAACCAATTTGAATCTGTGATGTATAGCCTTCATTACTGCACATCTTGTCAAATCAACACATGCCCACGAGTTGATTTTTTTTTTCTTTTTTAGCAATGTATGTGATAACATGGGCAACACATCACATCTCTGAGAGCAGAGCCAGGCCGTTAGGAGATTAATGGTTAGCATGAGTACAGGTGGTTGTGTTGTTCAAGCACCCTGCATTTTGAATTAAGAATGGACCACTTCGTGATGTTAATTGCCACAAACATCTGTGACTATAAGATGAAGAAACAAAGTGAGCTATTGAAATTTACTGGTCTCCAGTTAAATTTCATCATGTTGTCTTTGATTCCTGCCAGAAGGGTTTTTCACAATAATGGGAATCAACCTGTGATTCTTGCATCCCATTTGACTCTATAGAGCCTGGCATGCAGCTCTTTTTATATACAGGTCTGATGATGGTAATAGTTTGCACTTCTCTAATGCCTCCCATCCATTAATATTAGAGCCTTTTTTCAACTCTAATGAATTAAGCTTCACAATACTCCGATCAGGTAGAAGTCATAATAATGCCCATTTTGCAAAGGAATAAACTGAGACAGAGAGAAATGGCTTGGTTTTTAACCCCATCAAAGCCAGTGGGAACTGTTGGTACTGAGAACCTCTGAAAAATCAGATAATAAATAACGATACCTAGCTCTTAGATAGTGTTTTCCCTCCATAGAAGAGCTTTACAAGGGGGGGGGGATGATGCCCTGGGGGGATTACTATAATTATCCACATGACTTGTCCAGGGTTATGCAGGATGCCTGTTACAGAGCTGGGAGCTGTGTCCAGATCTCCTGAGCCCCACTTTGGTGCTTTAAAGGGACATTATCAATGTGAAATCTTGTCACTTTAAAAAAAAAAAGAAAAGAGTTACAGGTAATTTCAAATCTTATGGCTTCCCCCAAGGTCCCTGTCAACTTGTGTAGCTTTGCAATCACGCTTTTCTGATTTTAAAAGTAGTTTTTCTCTCCCCTGTTGCAATGTAAAAACTCCACACAAACAAAAGAGGAAACTGACTTTACAGAGGAAATGGTGAAAATGGCTATACGCAAAGTATTGTCAAACATGCACGAATGACATTTTGAGACAGAAGTGTTCTATTTAAATTGATGGTGTCCCTTTAAACAGCATTCCTGCCTGACTCTCAGGAAGCATGCAGGGAGTGCTCTGTGTACACCCACCCCATCACAGAAATGAGAAGCTGCTGGAACCTCCTCTTACTTAAATAATGAAGAAAGACAGAGGAAGAAAAAAGAGAGGACACAACTGTCACTTCCACCTACCAAAATGAGTGGGGAGGAAGACGAGAAAATTGGGCATCAAATATAGTCATTTTGTGGATTTCTTTAACCCAAATGTAGTGTCTTGATACTGTGATTATAGCATCAGTTCCATACCTCTGGTGTGAGGAGAATGTTAGTTGCACCCAAGTGAGGAAATGCCAATCAAGACTTGTACAACCTTAACTCTAACCTTAAGCTTAACTCTGCCCCCTTATGCAAATGCATTATAGTAGTCTTTAATGGCATGATCACGTATTATTTCTCAGCCATGCAATAGAATATTATAATTTTTCTAGAACCCTATGTATATGTGTATGGAGAGAGTCTGTTAAATTCATTACCGTGTCCTTTCAAATATAAACGTATTGCATAACATACCACAGATTAAGCATAATACAGCGGGGACATAGAACGCTTTCTTGGGGGGAAGAAGGCTGCTCAGCATACAGTTTGCAGCACCCTTGTATGTGGTTTGTTATATAACTGGAAACCACCATAAGATGCCACAAGTTGAAATCTGGAGCTGTTTTCTGTTGCAGACTGTATGCAGTGGGACACCAGCATTTCAGAGGCGCATAGCTGGTACTTTGGGTGTGACTAAACTTGTGAGTCCCCTGCTGAATGGGGAACATGAGACACTGAGGTACCCGAATGGTTGAATGAAGCATTTCATGTAAGAACCGATCCCATATTCTTCACAAAGACAAATCTATGGAAATCTTAAAATGATATTAACTTGGAGTCAAATCCTGCTTTTTCATTCGTGCATGTAACTCCCATTGAAATTGAATGGAATTAAGTGGACACCTCTGAGGGCAGAATGGAGCATCCTGTATTGAAAGGGATATTGTGAACTCATTCTTGGGGCGGAGAGGGCAGAGGAAAAACTGGTTTATTTAAAAAAATAAAGTTTCCATACAGCATGGTTTTATTGTTTTTATTTAAAGAATTAAAATGTTCAGAAAGCTCTTTTTGCTCCCAAACTGTGCTCGTAAGGTTCTTCTGAGCACCCCCTCTCCATTGTACATCCTCTGTCCCATCCCCCCACACCTCTCCCCTTTTTCTCTGTACACATGTCTGCTTGCTGCCTCTTCAGTTTTAGCACTGCCGCTGCTGTTGGTGGTTAACATCCTTTTGCAGAGCATGTGGTTTGATGTGCAAGGGAGCTTTTTCCAGTGTAGCACCTGAGTCTGCCACCAAGAAATTAGTGAAACTGTATACAAAATGATATCTAATGCAAAGTAAACAAATTGGGGGAGGGTGGAACACCAGGAAGATTCACTTTCTCTGTTTACAGTTATAAAGACCTTCAGGGTGACTTGTAAATAAGAAGTACAAAGTTTTGGATGAAAATGTGATTTTTTTTTCAGGTTCATGGTGTCCTTTTAATGCGCCTTGTTGTACCTCGGGTGGAAGTGAGGTGGTAGTGGGGAATCTTCCTCCATGGAAGCCAGGAGACTTGTCTGGGGGTCTTGAACTATTCAGACCTGGTCTGCATTTAAAATGTAGGTAAACCTAGCTATGGCACTCGGATGTGAAAAATCCATGCACATGAGCATCATAGCTATGCAAACCAAACACCTGGTCTAGATGCAGCTAAGTCGAAAGAAGAATGCTTCCGTTGACCTAGCTACCATTGGTTGGAGAGGTGGAGATCCTACAGTGGCTCAAAACCTGTTCCGTCACTGTACTCTGCGTCTACATTACAGACTTAAAATGGCATAGTTATGGCACTGCTATGGTGTTTGTAGTGAAGACATGGCTTCAGTCTTAGTGACATTCATGAAAACTAGTTTCACTATTTTGAATACACCTGACCAACTTGTTATGAAACTGCCGAGAGAGAGAGTTGGTTTTCATTGTCCCCATGTTGAATTCAAAGATATGGAAGGGAGGAAAGGAACTTTACTTTGCAAAAGCTGTGGCTCGTAAGAATTCTGTTTAAAAACAACTGTCTCTTGTGTGTGCTGCAGCAATGTAGAAAGACCATGTGTGGCTTGTAAACTGATCCACCTTGTTGCTTTCAGAACTTTCTAATCAGGAGGGGAGGTGGTGGTTAGCTATGAATAGAACAAAATCATAGCTTTCAGTTTCCAACTATGCATCTTCTCATACTCAGTGTGCTCTCTGAGCCAAATATTATGTAGACAGGCTTTTCATGTTGTCTTAGCTGGCACTAGCACTTGGATTTGCTTGGGTGTTTCCTCTTCTCTAGGTCAAAAACCCCACCCATTTTATAGGAGGAAGGTTGCTGGCATCCAGCTTCTTATTTTGGTCTATGCAATTGGTCTTCATGTAGGAAGAGCCAGGGCCATACTGTAGCACGATTGTCTGCAAAATGGTCTGGGTCACCCACAAGAGGAAACTAGTCCCTCTTCCCTTCCCCTGTCCATCTAGTGTAGTGTTGCTTTGGAGGAGTAGGGTATTTGTTCTAATTCACTAATGACTGCTATAAGAAATTAAATAGTGTTTCAGTGGAGGGTACGTGTTTCACTTTGAGGACACAAGCTATAGTGCTGCCATCTAAGTAATGATTGGGAATGGTGGGGTCTTTGAACAGGGGCTTGCAAAATCTGTACATGCTTCCCAGCAGCTGCTGTCTTGGATTCCTTCTTACAAAAGGAAGTCTTGGGCAGCACAGCTAAACTGGGGGATGTGCTGCTTTCTACATAAATCATTCCCCCAAAACCCTGATGGGATCCCATGGATTAGAAATATTATTGGGCCACAAAATTCTGAAGGGGCAATTGAACTTGACATTCCCATTATAGGGAATGGAAATAAATTTCAACTTTCTAAAGTTATGTTGGCAGGAAGAATGAACAAATAAATGGCTCAGCTGAAAGAAATTCAGACAGCGTTTGGTGTTATAGGGATGTCATTTTTGACAAAAGATTTTCTCTTTGGAGTCTGTACTATTATCTAGTCTCCTATCTTGGGTTTTTATGTCCTTTCTTAGATGTCATGGAATAGTAACACTCAAAAGAGACTGTACTGCATAATGCACGTGCATATGTGACGTCTTTAAACTCATTCGTACAGTACTAAAAGTTTAACTATAAAAACTCATTTTATTCAATAACTAGGGCTTGTTCCTGCTCCCATTGAAGTAGTTATTGGTAAAACACCCATTGACTTCAATAGAAGCAAGATCAGGACTCCAAATGTCAGACATCTCTTTACAACACAATTAAGGTGGGGTATGCGTGTCTCACCTATCCCTGACTGCTTTAGAACCTTCCAAAGTAGATTGAGTCTTTTAAAAACTTTCTCCTCAGAATACAAGACTGAATACAAGGTTGGAGGATTTGTTGGGTTGGAAAGAAGCTACATATTCTTGCAACTTTTCTCTTAGGGACCACCACTCCTTTCAACTGACTGTACAGTCAGTATTAGACATTTTTTCTATCTAAGTGTTTACAATTTCTTATTTAAAGGCATATCCAACAATAAATATGTTGTGCAGGGAAAGTTGGTCTGTATCCAAAGGATTTTCATAAGTAAAAAGTACAGTAGAAGGACAAATACAGTACAGGCTAGCTTGCTTTTGCCCAAGCTTGTATATTGTAAGCTGCACTGCTCAGGGACCACGTGTCTTTTCATTTCCTAACACAACGGAACCCCCAACTGTGGCTAGGGCTGCTGGGTGCTACCATTAATATAAATAAAAAAAGTATCTTTAAATGAGCTGTTCATTGCAGCAGCAATTTTTTATATGTTTCATGTGGCTAGACTCCATTAAATAGTGAAGTCAGATAACCACCTGAAGACTGTTTGGCATAATATCTGGTCAGATCATGTTTGATAACTATAGTTGTCTGGTTGGCAGAATTTTGAACTGTTTCAGTGTGTCAATTTGATATTTGAAGACAAAGATTTCATTTAATTCTCCCGTGATGCCTACAGGAAAGGAAGAAGGACAATGGTGTTTGTTTATATATTTTAATTAAATTTCTTTCTCTATCAAAAATGTCATGGAACTATCAAGTTGTGTACACAGCTAGCCATTTGTAACTGTCTGATTTTATAACTGATGTCCTCATCTTTGTTCCCCTGTTGTTTTTACATCTGTCAGTTCTCTTGTCTTCATTTCATTTGGAAGTTCTTTAGGGTAAGGGCCAGTCTTCCTCTTTATCTGTACAGCACCTAGCAAAATAAGACCCTGATTTGGTTGTGGCAGCTGGGTGGTCCCATAATACAAACAGCAATAATTGTTGCACTTTAGTAGCTTGCTACTATTGGATGTACTCTTCTGTATAAGGGAGAAGCCACAAGAATATACAGCTACTTTTTCTTCTGACCTAATACAACAAAGGATCTCCAGAAATATTTTGGAGACCTGAGCTACAACTGGACATCTGTCCAACATCAACTGGATTGCAGTTCATGTACCACTGTTGTTACTGTTGCAATGTACCAAGATAAAAAATCCAGGCCATTGAGAGCAGCAGCCAAGTGGAGCTGGATACAGATAGTTGGTTATAGTTCATGTGGGGGAAGACGATAGAAAGCAAAGGTCACTGGGAACATTGTACTCTATGCAATGACTCTACTCTGAAATGACTTTGAAAGAGAGTAAATTTTATTTCCTGGAGATGAGAACTAGAGAGACAGGCTGGGTCTACACTGACAGCGTCAAATTCGCAAGGGTAGGTTAGTAATTATCCCCATTTTATAACTGGAAAAACTGAGGCAGAGAGCTTATGGGATGTGCTCAAATCAACTGAATTAGCCAGTGGTATATTGAATAAGAGAACTCAAAAGTTGATGATTTCCTGTCCTGTGGCAGAACCACTGAACTAGGATTCTCATGGAATCCCTGTTGCTAGAATTATTTTAAAATAGGCTGGATGCCAGATTTGGTAATTATACTTTGGGGAATCCTTCACTGGCAAGTGAATGGACTTGTTTAACTATTTTTGGTGGTATTTTTATAAAACAAGTGTATAATAATTTTCCAAATGGTTATTGTGGTTGGTTGGAAATGTGTCATGGACATCTGTGCAGTCTTTCAGTTGTGCTTCTGTCATAGGTTTAATGTGGTTCTCTCACTATTGCAGATCCAATCCCCATTCTTATCTCCTTTATCATAACTACCGTATCTTATTTAAATGGTGGCTTTAGTCTGGCATATATCACTGCTTGCAAAATTGATGTGTGGGGAGGGAAGGAGAAGTAGTTTTTTCTCAGTGTATTCATTGTGCAAGTTTGCTGAATACCTTCTTTCAAAACAAAAGACACCAAGTCTAGGAGTTCCTTTATAACTAGATTTAATTCCACAGCTGCAACTCAAAACTAACAGGCAGAACGTGAGAGGTACAGGGATGGGGGGTTTATTGGTGAGGTTTTCATGTATATAAAAACAATACAAAAGGAATCCTCTTTCCTTTCTCTTTGTTTTAGTGCTGATATTTTCTTTGTTATTGCATCAGGACCTTCTAGAAGCCTTCTCTTTTAAATAGAATAAATTGCCCTTTCAAGACAGTGAATTGAATCGAGGGTGGGGAGGGAAGGTCTGCTGGTCACGTCACAGGATGTAACTGAAATGAGGCTGCTGTGAGGGTAAAGCCTAGTTTGATCCTTGAATGATGAATGCTTTTAGGTATGCTTTTTGGGGTCTTATCAGCATTAGCCTTTTCCATCAAATTTGCTCCTTTTGCAATGCGTGCCAGCAGGGTCTACGCAGGCCAATTAGTGTGCAATCTGCTGGTGTGCATTAGAACTTAAATCCCTGCTGGCGTGCACTGACCCAACATGTAGACAAGTTCTTAACAGAAATTACTTGCTAACCAAATTCATCCTTTTGTGCAAACTCCATTCTCTTCAGCTGAGTTGTATCAGGGATGAATTTGGCCCATAATATAACTACTTCTTAGGTTGTTTTCCTTCTGCTCTGGAGATCTTGCCTGCGTTTTGTCCCTTTCTTCAGTATTAATGTTTATCTTTTCCCTCCTTCCTTTCCCCTGGCCACATGAAATAGTGTCTGTTTATCTAGGTCCTTATATGGCCCCTTCACCTCTTCGGTATCTGAGCACTTTTCAAGTATTTTAAAATAGGAATAACAATTTCTGTTCTTTCCCAACCTGGAGGAGAATATAGCTTGACCAAATAAGTGGTTTTGGTTTTTGTTTTATTTGAGAAGTGTTGGGGGAAAGCTAAGGCTCAGAGCTGAGTTCTGCTGTTATTTCTGAACATGGAGATGTCTGTGGCCTGTTATCTCAGATATTAATTCTGTAATTTAGGCCTACCTCCTGTGAGAATTCCCCTGTTGGTTGACCATTAAGTTGTTCCAGTAGATCAGAGCTGTCATGGGAGGCCATGGTTGTGGAGGGAAGGATGATCTTTCAGGGGATATTGAGGCAGTGGCTTTAAGTTTGAGAAGTTACATATTGGATCCTGATGTAATGATGTGATAGGAGAGGTGCCACAGATAGCAGACTTGGAAAATGAGCTGGTTTTTGCCAAATTAATCTTGTGTAAAACAGATCTTCATCCTGCAAAATATTGTACAGTAAAGCAATGTGTGGCAGCTGCCAGTAGTCCTGAGTTTTGTGGATTTCCAAAATGCATTTGATGATGTAGATAGAGAGAGAGAATTACTGTGGCAGATAATATGAATCTAAGGAGTCCCCAGCAAAATCATTCAAATTATTAATTTGTATTGGAATGTTCAATAAAGATAAATCGGGAATTAACAGACTTAATGTTATCACTGGTGTTAGACAAGGTTGTATTGTGTCCCCCATCTTGTTTGTAGACACTGTTGATTTTGTTGTGTGACAGACTGTCAATATGATTATCAATGTTGCCAGTCAGATGCTCTTGCAATCTCTGCTACCCCAAAAGGTCTTATCAATAAATTGAAGATGGAAGTTATGAAAATTAATTTAGGTTGTCCACAGTCTGTAGTGATATGAAAACAAAATCTGAAGCCTCACAGAAATGTTTCTATGTACATTTTGTTTATAATTCCAATGGAAAAAGTGGGTTTTTAAAAGATGGAAATTCCTTTGTAGTGTTTGCAATCCAAGGACTGCAGCACTTTACTAATATGTGAGAAGCTGGGTGGCTAGAAGCTGGGCATTGTATTTTCATTGTCCAAGTAAGCAAACTGTGTTAATGGGAGATAATTAAGTTAGTGTTCTTCAAGGTGTTGCTATAGAAAGAGGATGATATTTTGAAAAATTTTTCTTGTTCCAGACCAGTATGCAATTATGTTTTATGTCATTTTATATGATCTCCTTTTTCGTTCAAAAGTGGTAAAACAATATTACAGAATTCTGTGCTCTTGTTAGTCATCAATGATGTTTTATTAATCTCATTTCTTAAAGAGCATAAAAATAGGTCTGACCCAAGTTCTACTGTCATGATATTCAAGCTTTGTTCCTAAAACATCTTTTTACCACCTCTGGCACATTGTCAGACCTTTGCTTAAAAAAGAAGATTTGAAATAGGTGATAAATGCTTTACAAAAGGGCAGTCAGGAAAAGGCATCTTAGTCAGAGGAGGAGCCTCCTGATTATATATTGTCTAGAATGCAGCATATTCAGAACACAGGAGATTCACCTCTGGTATGGAGGGGGCCAGGTTCTATGTAGGAGAATGAATTTCAGTCATAAACATCAAAATGGCTGTCAGGGTACCAACTCTGATCTAAAATCGTTTTACTGATTTCCTGATAAAATTCAGAATAGAGATCAAAGTATTTATTACTGAAGTAAAGCTCAGAGGAGTTGTGGCCATGTGTACTTGATAGACCTTTTATTACCATATATTATGTTAGTTGCTCAATGAGCACTAAATCAACAAACGGTTTTCAGTGTCTGAGATACAGCTTCAGGTCTGATTCTGACCTCACTTAAATCTGTTTAATTCAAGAGTTATTCCTCTGAAATCAGGGGGGTTACATTACTATCACACAAATGTGAGAGGAGAATCAAGCCCTTAGCACCTTAGAGAGACAGGACCTATAGGAATTGTATGTCTATTGAGGACACTCTCGTGACTTAGCTTTCTCTATAGCACCTTGTCTATCATGACATTGACTATACTAGAGAGAACTAGACTATACTAAGAGCTTTTTTGTTTTCAAAATTTTAGAAATGCTAGTGTTTTATTGGGCAGTGCTTTATGACTCTCCTTGGGGAAAAAAAGCTGTATGTAAATACATTCTGTTGTGGATATCACCATGGCTATTGAAAAATGTCCTAATGTAACTTTATCACATATGTACAGGTATATACGTACATGCAGTGTATCTGTGTATGAGTGTGTATTTGTTAGTTTGCAATTACTGTGGTTTAAATTGATCAGGGGTTTTCCTGGAGCATTACCTTGCTTTCATCACTATTGTCAATAAAAAGGACCAGCTGGCAGGTCAAGGTCCCTCTAGGTACTAGTGATAGCAATTACTCTATAATAATGATTGATGCAATAATTATAATTATAGTAAAAACCATTTTTAAGAAAAGGGGCTCTGTGCGCACAACCTTATCATTTTAACTCTTTCTGTTATCTTTTTAGACCCTTCTTTAGTTGTGATTGCTCATGGTAGCTTCTGGGCCTCATCTGTGCCCCTCTTGATTTATTTATTTATTTATTTATTTATTTTAAATACCCATTTTTGGTTAACAATAGTGGTGGTAGCAGAAAGCAAAATGTCTTGCCTTGATTAGTGTATGTGGCTCCTCATTCCCCACCCCAGTGTATATGTCAGGGGAAAGTGGGGTTGTTACACATCATAAATGAGAAAATAAATAACACTATCTATTGCTGGGCAGAGGGAGGGCTGCAGAAGGGAGGTTGGCTGCTATGACTGGACCTGGAGAAGAGAGTGGTACTGAATGAAAGGTCTTTGGGCCCCTGCAGGTTGTGCTGGTGAGGGCAATAGCTTTATTTTGTGTTTTGAATCAATAAACACTCCTAAGGGAAGGGCCTGAAAGATATCTGAGTGAGGCATAATATTTTTTTCTTGGGCTAGCAAGGAAGACTCCCAGTCTTCAAGCTCAATACCTGAGGGCCAGTACTGCCCACTGGCACCTTTCTGATAGGAATGAATGATGCTACCAAACACAACTCTGCCTTCCCTGCTTGAGTCAGCAGCCCACACTAATATCTTGTGGTCAATGGCATCAAAGAATCTGTATGAACACCTGCCATTTGTCTATCAATAACAAGACGTGCCTTTTTTCTGAGGATCCCATATAACAGTAGAACTGACTCAGTACAACCTTCTTGAATCAGTCAGCATCAATATGTGATTTCTTGAGCATGGGCCTACCAGTCGCTTGCTTATGCGGGGTCGGCACTTTGTCCTCTTAAAGGAAGGCATTGTTACTTTATACCAATAAAGGTTCCAGTGTCCCTTTACTAGATTAGGCCAGCCGTGATTGGCATGGCCCCAAGTTGTGTAGGTCATAGCCCACAGCTTCCACAGCAGTTTTAGAACCTCAGTAAGAGTGGCTGAAACTCACTCTTCTTTTTCCCAGGCCAGGATTTATCACCATGGAGGTAGCCAAGCCATTCTGAGTCTGATAAATCTTGTCCTCAAAGCGAAGAGAAATCGATGCGATGCAAAAACTTGTCTTTGCTTGTGAATGATGGTAGCCAGGCTTTACAGGAGTTTGTGTCACTTTCAGAAGACTGTGAGTCTCCTTAACAACAAATTGTTTTGCTTAGAATAGGCTTAGAAAAGAGTAATAAAAAATGACTGACTGACAGGCCTATTTATAGTGCAGCTTCCATCACTGTTACCATCACTGGAGATGCACTGATGTTGAATTCTGGGTCCATCTATTCCAGCATAGACACAACCCAAGAGTCACTGTACCTAGGGTGCAATATTATTATTTTATTTATTTATTAAGGCCCTACTGAAATTGCAGGATGATTGTCAAATAATTGCGGTTGAGTTGCAGACAAGATGTGGAAAATTGCAGGAAAGTAATAATGGATCTTTATTAATAGTGGTAATTTGGAAAAGCCAGAGTAGACCTATTTGTGTAAGAAAAATTTGCTGGAACAATAAAGACACTCAAGTATTATGTTATGCCTGTTAATTTTTGTTGATAACCAGACATTTTGCTGCAACTCTATTAATAATTTTTTTTAAAGTGACCGGTACAATATAACATTGGGAAGGTAAAAGGTCTTTACACAGCTGCTGTAGAAATCAAATCCAGTCACTTTAACCTTTTATGTTTTACAGGCATTAAATATTAGTGCAGTACATCTCGTTACAGTGGTCTCCTTCATACTCTGTCTTTGCTTTGTGAAGACTTGTCCGTACCGTGATACTGCATGCTCAGCATTGACAGAATTAGGCAAGATCGTTAATGATCACTTTGCTATCTCTGCTAACTCTGGAAAATGCTGTAGAACTGCAGATAAATCCCAAAACTCTCCAAGATCATTTTATTTATCAATGGGGGAAAAAAGTGTTTTGGAAACATCAAATGTATGCAAAATTTTGGATTGTGCAAAGTAAGCTCATTTAAAACAAATTAGCGGAATCTGCAATTTCCGCAATATTGCAAATGAGGTAGGACCTTCATTATTATTATTGTAATTTATTTGAATTATGGTAGCACTTAGACACTCCAACAAAGGATCAGGGTCTCAATCTAGGCACTGTACATACAAACAAGACTGTCTCTGCCTGGAGGGCTCACAATCTACATGTTTGACAGAACGCTACAGGTGGACAAAATAGACAAAATATGTGCAGGTGGATATGGGGTAACCAAACAGTTTAACAGAAAAACATTTTCCTTACCCACCTTCAACATGGTTTCTCTACACTCCACAGGAACTTGTGAAGCTTGGGCCAGAAATATAATACAGCTGTCATATCCTGGGGTGCAATCCAGACTAGTGAGAGGTTGTGTCACTGCCTGCCCTGTAACCCTAAATGCCTCAAAAGTCTCTGCTGCTGTGTTTCTCTTGTCTGGATTCCCAGCCAGTGTACAAGCCTTCACTGAATGTCCATGGGTGTCAAGCAGCTCTGACTCAGCTATTCTGACTCCAGCAGCCTGCTTGTTACATCCCAGCCACACTCTGGTTACACCTGGCAAAATGACCTTAACGCACTCCCAGGCCCAAACTTTCCCCAAACCATTATGCTCTGAAGAGTCTGGTCTTCTCCTGGAACACTCAGAGATACAGTGAGGTTCATTTGCTCATTTACAGAGAGAGAGCCTAACAACTTGCCACATTAACTCCAGTTAAACATTCACTTTAAATCAAACACAGCACTGGGTTGGTTTAGCTTAACAGTAAAAAAATTTTTTAACAAAAGGAGATGGGTTTTTAAGTGAATTCAAGTATAAAGGATAGACGTAGAAATGATTACAAGCAAATAAGAGTGAAAAATGTTTTCTAGAGGCCAAGACTTAACAAAACAAGTTACAGCCTTTGTTTAGGGTAGTTTTCTTACCACTCTTTCTTTCAGCAGGGTGGCTGACCAACCCCTCTAGTTGGGATCTCCCACAAAGTCCAAAGTGCTCGGTTCCTTTGTCATCTTAGGTGAAAGAAACTGTGGGGGTTCTTTGCCCCTTTTGTTTATAATTCAGTCAACCTTTGAAATGGGTTCTTCTGATGATTACTCCTCAAAGTAAAGTTGGTTCCAGTTCTGAGGAAGGCAACATGGAGTGTAGTTGTGAAGGAAGCTCCATGCTGATTTCTTCTCCTGCTGATGTCTTCTAAGATTCAGTTATTCCGTTTCCTGCAATCTATTCCCCTTGGTGTGATGCTGAGTGGTTACCTCCTTCCCTTATAAGCTTGATGGTCATGTTTACCTTCTATATAAGTTGCACTCCCGTTTTCTCTTAAGGTACCTTCCAGGCGGCAGAGCCATATTCGTTTGTCTAGAATGGGCTAACTTTACTTCTACCTGGCAGATATACTTTGGTAACTTAATTTCCAAGATGTTTGTAATTTTACATTTTTTCTCGCTACATACACCATAAAATAATATTAATGATCAGTATGTTATTAGCTTTCCGTTGGTATCCTACAGGACACCTTTTAGATACAGGTTATAACATTACTTAGTTGGGATACAGGCCAGCTGAAACTTATTACCAGATGTCAGGGAGCCTTTGCCCTCTTGCATTGGAATGCTGCTAGGGTCACAATAGCGTAAGTTGTGTGCTGTTCCAGCTCATCTCCTGACTTCCATGTTGTTTGTTGAATTGTTTTTTTTTTCTTTTCGTGCAGGGCCTATTTGTGTTAGCCCAGGAAAAACTGGAATCTAGATGTAGCACATGGGTTTTGCAGTGCTTTTATGCTTCAGCCATTGAAGACACTGGAAAAATAATCAACCAGAAGGGATTCTCTGCCATCAGGTGGAAAGGTATTGGTGAAGTCTTATGAGTGTTGTTGCTAGAAGTTACTGGACAACATTGTAGCAGAGGACATACAGACACTTGATGAAGACACAAATGGAAAAGATATTTTAAAACATAAATATTTGCAGTTCACGTTCCATGGCATTTAAAATATTAATAAATACAGAGAACAAATGGACATCCAGAGTATTTAAATACACTAATGTTGCAATAAAACAAGGACATGCCCCTTTTTAGCTGTTGCCAGCGATTGTTCCTTTTGCATATACATAATGAAAGTGATCTGTTATGTCTATTTTTTCCAGTACTGCTTCCTACACTGATGTTAGGTGTTATTTGGACAGTGTTTTCATCTGTAGCGGTCTCCATTAAATTACTAGCTCTCTCAGTGGAGCTAGGATATCATAGTATAATTTAAATATTAAGGATGTTTGTGTGAGCCCCATTTTTAAATCTTAATAAATCCACAAACTCAATGTCAAGGTGGAACAGGCCTATGTTAGATTGGGTGCTTTTGAGGTGACATGTAGGGGGGCTTGAGTCTAGTTCTGGTTTTGTGGTTGCTAGGCTGGCAAAGCCAGGAAGCACTGTGCGGAAGTTGGAAAGAAGTATATCACTCAACAGCAACCTCTCTAAATCCATTGAGAGTCTGAGATGCTGATGTACTGTCTAGGAGGTTTTTATTCTGTCCTCGTTGGCTCTAGGAGGCCTTGTGGTGGTGAGGAGTGAAGGACATTGTTTAACTCTGTTACTCAAAAGGACTGACAGCCGTATGTATAAACCTTAATTTTATGATGTCCATAGCAACATTTATTTTCAAATGAACATAGTAGCACTAAGTTATTGCTACCGTGGTAGTCAATGCATGTACTGGGAGCTGCTAGTGCAGTTAGCAGTCAGGAGATCTGGGTTCCATTCCCACTTCTGCTCCTGAATTATTGGGAAAGTCCCTTCTCCTCTCAGTACTGTATTCCTCCTCCTATCCTTTGGCAGTTTTTGTCTATCTAGGTTGTAAGTTTCTGAGGTAAGGACTGTTTCTCACTATATGTTTATACAATGGGTCTCCAATTTCTGTTGGAACATCCTGGTGATACTTTAATACAAATAATAGTAACCACCTGACCCTAGCACAAATAGGGATAGTGCAAGGAACCTTCTCCATCACTTGTGCAAAGGCCAGGGACAGTTGCAGTAATCAGTGGTGGGGGAAGAAGGTGAAGGTGTGGGGGGTGGCTTTTTGGTGGGTTTTTGTTTTTTGTAGATCACTGGTTGGTCTGTATTCACTGAATTGAGCATCTTTCCTCTTTACTTTGCTATGGTGATATCATCAGTTTCAAGTAATTAACAAGTAAAGCACAACATTCTCAATCAAGTATATGCAGACAGACTCAGTGTTTCTTCTATAAATAAAATGTCTAGTTTTAAAAGGAGCTCTAGAGTTCCTCTTTCCCAACTCCTTTCTAGTTAATCCAGTTGCAACTGTTTATAACAACTTGTTAAGTGGACACTTCAGTTATAACATCATCTCTCTAGGGAACTGGTCTTATCGTATTCTTTTGCATAGTGGTTTTCCTGACGTATTGTGAAGAGCACTTTAGAAAAATGACCTAAAAATGAATGTACTGTATTTTTCAGTTTTGACCACTGTGTTCGTCAGTTGTTTTCAAGAAAGGTGGGTTGAATCCTGTGTAGAAGCCTGAAACTGAGTCATTCAGGAACCTTCAAGCTACTCCAACCCCTGAGGAACATGTCAATGGAATAGAAATGAAGACCAACACTGCACTGCAACCTTCATTTCTCTTTATAACATTTTACTGTGCCATCAAGATAGACGAATGCTCAGATATAGGAATCCTTTTCATGGTGCTGGAGATTGGCCATTGTAGTGTTGATTTCTGAAATAGTTCCTATTCATTTTTTAAAGTATATCCCTTTAGTTTGTGTTTTGAAATTGCCGGTCCCTATTACCTTATTTCTCTAACTTTTTGAAATAAAATGAAATGTTTTCTTTCAAGATTATTTAAAATAAATGAAGCTTTGTTCCTATAAACACTCATTATGGATGATTCCTTACAGAAATGAGCCTCACCACTTGGGAAAAATGTAGGAATCCCCTTCTCTCATTTCCCACCAGATACTCCTTATCTACTGGAATTTAGTCAAGAACTTAAAAACTGTTATCCTGGGAAAAATAAGATTGACTTTTGCTAGTTGTTTTCAGATACACAAGGGCATGAACTGACTGCATATCATTAGCCAGGTAGGATAAAGTTTAAGAAGGAAAACTCCATGATCTTGAGGCCACAGTTTCAGGATTAATTTCCATTGGTATTTTCTGCAGGTTTGCTGGGGATATTTCGCACAGATTAATTCATCACAAAACGCATGGAAAACTTAATGTATGAAGTATGGCTAGATGGAGTTGGAGGAAATGTGGAAGTTGAATCCGCTCAGTTAACTACTTTCTACTACATCTGTTTGGCTAGTTGAGTGTTTTTTCTGCTCCTTTCCTCCCTTCTCTAGCAAAATTCATTGGACAAGATTTGAACTTTACGGTGTAATGACTCTCTCTTTCCCCCTGCCAAAGACCAAGACCTCCTGCGTCGCATGGCATCCTCAACCTTCCAGCTGAGGATGTAAAAGACACCCAGAATTAATTCCCAGCCATCCTACAACCAAAGGGTCCCTCATGCACTGAACTCCCTATCCACAGTGCACTGGCATGACCCAGCATCATGTACCCCGACATCTAAACAAGCTGACAGATGCTACTTTGTCCCAGCCAAGGGCAATGACTTCCTTTTCACACACTCGCCAGCCAATTCTCTCATAGGACAAGCAGCAACGAAACGTGCCTGACAGCAGCAGTTTAAGACCACTCCTCCAGATCGAGCGTCCAAAAAGCTTGAGCTGATGGAGCGCAAAGCTTATTTGTTGGCAGGCTGCAATTTTGTATTGTCAGCTACCAAGCTATGCTTGCGAAGTATGACTTCAGATCATACTCTAAACTGGAGGAATTTCAAGTCTCACTTCTGGAGGATAAACAAACAGACTTTAAGTCCCTCATTGATGAGGGAAAATTAGTTGCCAATGTCTCCTTCCAAGCAGCGGTTGGTGCAACAGATACGACATCATGCTCCCTATCATATGGCATGGTTATTTGCAGGAGCTCCTGACTCAGACTTCCGGTTTCCCTAAGGAGGTCCAAACCACCCTTGAGGAGTTCCCTTTCGACTATCAGAAACGCTTCAATGATAAGATCGACGAAAGTCTTCACTCACTCAAAGACTCTCATGCCATGCTTCAGTCCTAACTTGCCAACAAACCAGGATTCTTTCCAAATCCACTACCCCACCCAAACAACCTTCCAACTCAACCCTTCTCGGCAGCAAGAACAGCTCCGCCAACGCTCCCAATGACCCAGATTTTCCACCACCTCCACCTCTGCCTCCTCCACCTTCCCACAACACCTGCACAGACAATCCTTTTGACTCTTCCCTTGGGAACCGCGATCCCCTCTCCAATCCTCCAATATACCTGGTTGTCTTCAGGGGCTTGCTCTCTTTGCCCACAATTGGAGGAAGATTACCACTGATTGATAGATATTAGACATGATCCACTGGGGTATCTCCTAGAGTTTTTTGCTTCCCCCCCATATCACCCTCCCCATGGTGGCCATGCAGACCCATCTCAACACGAGCTTCTCCAGAAGGAGGCTTACATCTTCCTCCAAAAGGGTGCCATAACATGTGTTCCGTGCCCCTGTTGTGTCCATGGCTTCTGCTCCCCCTATTTCTTTATTTTCCTTCTGGGTCTACAGGCGTTAAACTGATTTATCTGCAAGTTCTGTTTCCAAATGGTCACTCTCCCCCAAATAATCTCCTCCCTTCCCTTGCGGCCTGGTTCGTGGCTCCTGATATGAAGGATGCGCATTTCCATGTGAACATCAGACCGTCCATCGCAAATTCCTTCTCTTCATGGTGGGACATTCTCATTATCAATTCCTTGTCCTCCCTGTTGGGATTGCCACCTCCCCCTGCATGTTCACATAGGTCCCCACATGTTCACAAAGGTCTTCATAGTTGTTGTGGCCTATATGCAATGCCTGGGCCACTCCCTGTTCCCACACCTGGATGACAGGCTCATAGTAGTATCATCCCATGAACGCCTCCTCATTACCATCCATACACTGTGAGAGCCCTTCACAAGTCTCGGCATCTGCATCTCCAAAGACACATCTATCCTAGTGCCTACCAGAGTACTCCTCTTTATAGGAACGTGCTTGGACTTCATTGTGGGATGAGCCTTCCTTCCGATGGACCGCTTCACTGCCCTGACCTCCCTCGTTACAAAATTACAATGTCGTCCCCACACACACCTCCAAGAATGTCTTTCGCTTCTGGGATGTGGCAGCATGCACCTCTGTAACTCCATATGCCCGCCTTCACATGAGATGCCTTCAAATGTGGAATCACTCAGGGTATGATCTACAGACAACCACATCAACAAACAGGTCCTCCTCCCACCCTTAGTGATGTCTTCCACCATGATGACTTCCCTTTTATGGTGGTGAGACCCATCCAAGGTCATGGTGGGCACCCCCTTCCAGCCTCCTACACCTTACACTGCCCTCACCTTGGATGCATCACTTGTGGGCTGGGGTGCTCATATAAAGGGCCACAAGGCCTCTAGTCCCCAAGAGAAGCAAGGATGCACATCAACATCCTAGAACTATGAGCAGTCCAGTGCACATGCCAAGTGCTTCTTCCTCCCATCTACTCCAGACATGTTCAATTTCTCTTGGACAACGTGACAGCTGTTGTGTATATATATAAAAAAACAAGGCTGAGCCAGACCTCCAACCCTCTGTCTGGAGGCAATCCACCTGTGGAATTGGTGCCTATGACACAACGTCACACTTCATGCAGCCCATCTACCGGGTACAGACAGTCTCTCAGACGTTCCTTTCATTGCAACCACGAGTGGTAACTTCACGACCCAATTCTTCACTCCATCTTCCACCCGTGGGGCACACCACACTGGGACCTTTTTGCAACAGCTACCAACCACAAGCTTCCCTTTTTCTGCTCTAGAGGTACTCTCAGGCAAGGCCGTCAAGGGGATGCTCTTCTTCTCCCTTGGACACAAGGATTGTTACACCTTCCTGCCCATACCACTCCTTCCACAAGTGCTCCACTAAGTGAGACATGACTGGTCAGTCCTCATCCTCATAGACCTCTTCTGCCTGTGCCAGTATTGGTTCACCGATCTTCACCTTTCAACTTGCCCTCCAATACGTCTCCCACCTCTACCAAATCTTCTCATGCAAAAACATGGCTAGATCCACCAACCCAACCCGGACTTTCTTCACCGTACGGCCTGGTAGTTGGATGGGGTTCGTGAGTAGACAATGGAATCCCCTTAGGGAAATGAGGGTTACTTCCTGTATCTGAAAGGGTTCTTCGAGATGTGTGGTTCCTATCTGGGTTCCAATCCCACCTCTCCATACAGGCTCTGTGCCTGTTGGTAGGAGGGAACTGAGGGGGTGATGACCCATATGGTTTCATAAGACCTCGGATGCACGATGCACATGTGGGTTGGCGGAGACTGCTTCAAACAGCTCTGGTGCGTGATGCACATGGATACCCACATGTGGAATCCAGATAGGGACCAAACATCTTGAAGAACTTTCACTTAATAAGTCAGCCTAATTTATTTGTATTTATGTATTTGTTTGCATTACCGTAGCACCCATTCTTGGGCCCGTCTAACTGACATATATTCATGAAGACCATCTGATCAACTTGTTTAATCTTCCTGTGCTTTTGATAATATTGAGGTGTTGCTGGGTATTCACAGGTTGGCACGATAATTTAGTTCCCTAGCTTTTTACCTTTTGGTGGTCATGATTTGGAGAAACAAGTAACCAACTTCAGCTTCATTCAGAGACCTGCGTTCATTTTCTAACTTAAATCACATGAGAAAATTAATTTGTTGAGCTGGACTCATCCCAGTCTGTTTGGTCCATGTCACAAAACAAACATACAGCACAGTTCAACAGGTTTCTCTACTCAAGAGATTCTCAGAAATATTAAGATTTGTCATTCAGAATTAAGGTGAATTGAGAAAACTGTGTGTGGAAGGTCCTCAGGACTTGTAATGCCAAGGTTCACAGAAGGTCAGGGTGCATTAAGGGGGTGATTTGTGGCAGCCTATGCTTATTTGCACAAATAATAGACTCAGCTTTCATGAGCTCTAAACTAACTTCAAATCAAGTGAAGTACTGACTGTTCTCTATGTAGGAAATGCTCACAGGCCTGAATTATTCCAGTCTGAAGTGAAATGGTAACAAATAGTCCTAGAAACACTGGAAGGGTTGCTGGAGCTGTCACACCTTACTACAGCTGTCCTGCTGCACAGGATGTCTCCTGGCTCTGATCTGCCTTAACTTAATAGCTATCAAGGGTTACTGCACTGACTTAGAAAAAAAGTCCATTCCATCTTCCTGTTTTCCTCTTAAAGGCTGCGTGCTTAATGCCCTTTCCCTTCCCTTTCCCACTTTTACAAAGGTTATCACCACTCCTATAATTTTTCTTGAGGTTTCTGTCGTCATTGAAATAGTTAAAGTCAAGAACTTAGTGCTGGTGAAAGCCAAACTGATAGCTTTGGTGAATCTTAGCCACAGGACAAACACCATAGGGATGGTGCCTTCTTCCCTTACATCATCCTATCAGTGCACATCAATCCAGATGTGGAGGAATTGCATCAAGGGGCTAGAGGAGAATTTACTCTGTTTTCGTTCATTTCTTAGGCTCTTTCTGAAGTTGGGATTCTAAAGTGCTAACTGGTACGGACTGAGGTAATCTTTTTCTAATGTGACCATCCACCCACTAGAAACCAGGCTGACAACCAACTCATTTCACCAAAGTCACAGGGTAGTTGGGAGATGGCAGCTACTTTCTTTCATTACTGATCCAGTGCCCTAGAGGTAAAGGACTCTGAATCCTATAACAAGTCTCTTGAGCCATCCAGCCTCCCTTTTTATAACCCTGGAGCCACATACACACAGAGGAGACATGACTGCGGTTTCATAGTGTCAATTAATTGGTCTTTCCTGATCTATCCATCCATCTTTTTTTTGTAAACCACCACAACCTTCTGCAGAGAAAGGGGAAGGCAGCATGTCTGCCAAAGGATCTTTATTTTTAGTGACATAGGAAGAATATAATGCACAAGGTACCAGATCTGGGTGTGTTTTGTTTTACCGTAATATTAAAGGGTTCTGTGGTATAATAAAAGGAGCAGGTCTAGCAATTGTTCATAGCTGCAATTATAGAGAGCAGCGTCCTGCTGTTTTTAGGTCCCTCCTGTATTCTCACTCCGTGATTTTACCTTACCACATGGCATCAAACAGTTTGCTTATCATTGTTCAAAACAAGAAGTGCATTGTGATGGCTGGGAATGCAAAGATAAGGAGCCATCCAAATCCCTTATGCTGGAAAGAGGATATACTGTAGATTTTAAGAGGCTGTTGCTTTGTGAAACAGAGTTATAGAGGCGTGCATAGGATGCACAGGATATTCAGTGGGAAATAACAGAGGACAGAATGCTTGATTAAGTCACTTCCTTCCACATTCAGTCCTCTGACTGCTACTGTCTTCCACAATAACATATTTCCGTTTTTACTGCCACATGTTTCCCATCCCATTTATTCCCATAGCCCAGGTCACAAGCAGATGTGTTTCTCTCAGTTAACATATTGCCCTCTGATGGAAAATGTCTTTGTCCATTTGTGTGATCACTTCCTGTCAAGGTAGGCCAGCACTTCCTGCTTCGGTATTTATTTATTTTTAGTTACTATTGCCTACTCTGTCTTACTAAGGGTACAGTGTCTGCTGAGAATAATGCTTGGTTTCTGTTTAGTAAGCTGACCTCCAACAGGGACAGAGTTTTGAAAACTCTAAAAAATGATGCATTGCAAATTGTGCATCTGATTCTCACTCCCCTTTCCCAGAGGGAAGTAAAGGGGCATTAGTATAAATCTAAATCAAGGCCTTTGTGCTTTGGTTTTATATATAAATTAAAAACACTGAGAGGGACAGAAGGGAGAATGGATGAAAAGAGGAGCTACTATCCTTTTCAGAGTTTTGGAAGAAACCCTGCTATGTGGATTATGTGATTTTTTACTAATGTTTTGGTGCATATAGAGAATATAAATGTTCAGGGTTTAATATTCCACCAGCATGATTTGGTGGACTTCGCATAAAGGTAGGAGTCAGAAACTCCTGAGAGCATTTAAAAAATATTTATTTTTATTTTGCTGGTATTGTGACATGATATGACCTGGCTGACAGAATAAACTTGAAAAAATATAATCAGTGATATAAAGAACTGATTAAAAGGGGGGAAATTGGGCACTTAAATTTCACCCAACTTAATTCATTTTTATTAATTACATTTTAACACTATTAAAAATAATGATTTATTTTCTAAGTTTGTTGAAAATTAATTAGTTCATTTCTAATCCCAGTTCTACTTCTCATTTAGGAACCTGTCCTTTTAATCCGATTTTTTGAAATATCTGGGTCCAACTCTGGAGCAAGTCACATAATCACTGTGTCTTTCTTCATCTGTAAAATAGAGATAAAGATTTACCTACCTACCTGCCTATGTACATTGGGTGTTGTGTGGATTAACTGGTTGGTGTTAATAGAACACACTGGAAACATAAAACATTAAAGTGCTATATATTATTTTTATGTTTATCATCACCAAGATAATTAAAGTGGATTCTGTGAAACTTTTTTTTATTTCCCACCAAATACCTGTAGTCAAGCTGTATGCCACAAAGCATTGAACTATCTAGCCTATTCCTAAACAGACTAAAGGCTTCATCGTGTGAGATGACCACTCCTGTCTTGATCTGCCAAAGCTCTTAACCACACGAGTTGTCCTGTTGACTTCAGTGGGACTACTCATGCTTATTTGCTTTGCTGGATTGGGCCCAGAAATGCTCAGCATCTTGCAGAATCAAGCCCTAAGTGAAGATGCCAGAAATTAGAATATTGCTGTTACTTTGAACTCTGCAGAGTTGGGGAAGGAACTGTAATTCCAAGCTTGGAAGTGTCACAGCTGAAAAAAAGGTGATATATGGATGTGTGGCCAAATCAACATGCTTGACACAAACGAATGCATGTTGCTAGTCTCTGCTCAGGAGAAAAGTGGGACTACAATACCTGTGGGTGTTGTAGATCAAGAATGAAGTGCATTGGCACAGCTGCATGCATGTAGCTGTAGACATTATAAATTGTTAGAACTGGAAGAATAATATTCATCACAGATTTGAATTTGTGGCAGAAAGTGCTGCAAATTAGGACTGAGAGTGGTTTATAAGAAATTGCAGGAAAAAAGATAATGAAATCCAATGTTGCTTGAATATCATCCCCTCATTAAGAATTGTGTGTTTGAATAATTTAACTTTCTGTTTAATAAATTTAACATGCTAGTCTGATTCCACATGCGAGTGGATCAGACTCCAGTGAGTTTCTCCAGAGTACACCTGATATGGGATCTCCCAAGTGATAGACTGGGCTGGGCTGTGCTGGGGGGGGAGTGAAAAGGCTGACTAACTCTTTAGCCCAGATGGTACAAAAGGCACAGGAAGGAAGTGCAAAGGGGAGGCAGGAAGAGAGGATGGCTGGCTGGCTGGCTTTCTTGCCTGAGAGTTAGAGCCCTGAGAGATCTTTCCCCTCCTTGCCTCAGGAGCTGAGGGCTCCATCTTACTGTTGGTATGTGGTAGCATAGTGACTGTAAAGATGGTGGGAAAGTACAGTGTAAATAAACTGCATGAGCTGCTTTGCCCAAAGACGGTCTCAGAGCCATTTGTGGAGTTAAGGAATCTGCCTTTCTACAATGTCATGAATAACAACTTGCCATAAATTAGAATTACGAGCAGTGCTGACTATTTCCTTAGGGGATTGGTTGTTCCATTGACCAAGAGTCTTAAAGATTTGCTATAGTGCATCAATAGGTAGAAGAGAGTTTAAAATATTTGGGCAAAGATGACCATTAACTGCTAGATTGTTCTTGTTTTTTTGGGAGGTTATCCAGTCTGAAAGAGAGCCCTTCAAGAGTGAAGTCTACAAATTCTGTACTTCATGGGCTCTGTATGCAATGCATACTAGGAAATGCATGCCTGTGATTCTGATGACATGCGCATAATTATATATTGGGTGTTCAGTTAGATAGAAATAGGATACTGTGTAAAACTCATGGAGATTAACCACTGTTGATTTTTTTTACCTTTAGATATAGCTATAGCATACGTAGCTGTAACGCAAAGCCAATGACCTCAGTAGTGAACCAGGAACATGTGGGGTTGAGAAAGGGACAAGTTTATTGATTTGTCTTCCCTGGAACAGAGATGAAAATTACCCATACCATGCCCTTGTAAAAGGGCACTGCCTATTCTCATTTTTTTTAAACCGACTAATTAAAAAAAGTTTCTGAATGCTGTCTAAGAGGATATTCTAATATATTTTAATTCATTCATTTTTTAAATAATTCATTAGCAATTTTGTTAATAAAGGTTTTTCTGCTCCTTTGTCAGCAAGGGAGAAATTGACTATTCAGGGAACAGTGCTGTCAAATGCACAAAGTAAACAAACAAAAAAGGGTTTTTGTTTTGTTTCTGAAAATAAATTCTAGGAATCTCACTTGTTAATTGTGCCTTCTGTAGGCCCAGCATTTCCAAACAGAAATGTGATATTTCAAGTTGACAGTGTCCCTTTAAGTCTTAGTTGGGGATCATGGAGCTGAGATAGTACTCAGTTCTCTGCAGAACCGTTCTGTGGTATGAATTTTAAACCAGCTGGCACAATCAAATAGCATCAGACAGTGCCATTGAGATGTGTACATAAAAGAACCGTGTCCTGGTGGAACATTTTTGGGCAGGATAGGAGCCATACTTGGCTGACTGACCTGTGTGTGCACGCTCTGTCCTGTGTTGGGTCAGGTGCGTGATTAAACCTTGGGCAGTGTTTCTGTGTAAAGGTTGCTTTTTCTTTACTTCTGTGTTAAGTCTGTGTTGCTTATCTGCCGTCAGACCAAGAAACCTGCATGGTGATTCAAGGTGTGGGATTTGGTTGCTGAAAAGAGCCAGTGCATAAGATATGGCAATGTTATATCAAGTGTGTCTGCTTTAAACTGATATTTACAGTCCACCTGGCAGTTATGCTGCTACACAGCTGCTTTTTCCAGCCAGGAAGGCGGAGAGCTGTGTGAAGCAATCTTGCTGTTGAAAAGTTCCAGAGGGGTAGCCGTGTTAGTCTGTATAAAGCAAAAACAAAGAGAGTCTTGTAGCATTTTAAAGACTAACACGTTTCTGCAGACATAAGCTTTCATGGGCTACAGAAGTGGGTCATAGCCCACGAAAGCGTATGCCTGCAGAAGTTTGTTAGTCTTTAAAGTGCTACAGGAATCTTGTTGTTGAGTTGCCTTTGTATGGTTGGTATGTGCCTGCAATGTAGGGTGTTTGGCCTGGAGTTGTAGGTGGAGAAAATGAGGAGGTAAAATATAAGAGAGGAAATGGGTTGGATCTCAAAGATCTCAAATCCCCTGATATTAAAGGCTGGTTATATGCTAAACATGTTTTATTGTAGTTATTATTAGTTTAAATTGTTTGAACTGCAAAACCTTATCCCCTCTAGTTTAACTCTTGTGAACTCTGCTCGTAGTCAGGCTAAATTAAGAAATGGTGTCCAGCAGCTGACCAGGAATATGTTGTGGAAGTACTCAGAATAAAGTCCTTCACACTATAAATTGGTCTCTTTTGGCAGAACATTTATTCCCCTCTCACTCCCTTAATCCTGCATCACAGTGACATGTGTGGGACTAGTCATATGAGTTTAGATGAGCCGGATTTTTCACTGGCTACCTATAGACCTAGATGACAATTAAAGGCATATTAAAACCAAGTATTTGAAAATCAGTTAGTCTTTCATCTACCTGCTCAAATGGATAAAAAAGTGTTTTCTCCAGAACATCAGATGGCTCTATAAAATTAGGGTTGACCTTAGCATGGGAAACTTGGACACCTTCCCAGAGTACCAAAAAAATAGGAAGCACATTTCATGCTGAATGTTACAGAGGGATAGGGAGTTCAGATGTAAGTTCGGAAGTGCCCTACTGGCTATGAGGGTGGGTTATAAAATTCTGGCTTACCCAGGCACTGTTCATCTAAGTGTGGAACCTAACCTATGTTAGCAGACAAGGGAATTAGTGTGCTTCTGCAACAGGAGAAAAAAGGAACTATAGCCCTCCAATGTGCTGTTTTCAGCAGCTATATCTGCTGTGTCTCCCTGAGTGCATGGTGGAAAGAAGCTACAAAGAGTATTTCAGACACCTGGGCACTCAGAAATTAGGCAATCTTTGAATCCTTTTCTCAAAGCTCCTGCCTTTCCTGTTTCAGTTCAGGTAAAACTACTAAATATGGAACAAAGAAAGTTAATTTGAATCCAGAGCACCACTAATAGCTTAATAAAAACTTAAAAGAAACATGCCTGTTTCCAAAATATAAAAATAGCACATTCTCCACGTTTGTCCCCCTCTGAAGCCCTCCTGGAATGGTGCTGCTAAATGAGGAGCTGTGGCAAAGCTGTGCGAAAGGAAGTTTATATGGTGCCTACCTATGGCATGGTTAGGACCAGTCAGTGCTGTGAGTCCTGTGTTTAAATCGAATCCTAGTCACTCTCATTTTTTAACATTCAGATCTCTCTAAATATGCTGTTCATAGCAACCCTGTTCTGTAGCCACTTTGCAGCACTAAAACTAAAATCCAGCGAATCTCATTAAATCCTGCAGATTACTGTAAATATGGTGGCTTTATTCACAAAGCAAAACCTTAGCTCGTACAGTGCTCCCAGAACTGATTTTAGTGAGTCAGTAGCACTGCCTACTACCTTTGGGCTGGAATATCTCCCATTTGGTAGTTTATATGCTTTGTTGGAGGTATTGTACTTGGAACAGGAGAACCAAATGCTGGCCACTATTCACAACAGTGCCTTTCGCTGTTGCCTGCTGGGATTGACATTGGCCTCTGAATAGTTGTTTGTATGCATCTCTTCCTGGGCCAGAAAGTGAGAGAGATCTCTGGAGAGAGGGGCTTGGAGAATCAGGAGGGAAGAAGCAAAGTGGGAAGAAGAATCCTCACGATACCATCTGGATGAATCTTCATGTTTAGCCAGTCAGGGTAAAGATTGGGGAAAGGGTTTTACCACCAACAGACTCTGTGTGTAGGGGGAGGGGGGGAATGAATAGAGGCACAATGGGAAAGCCAGGCAAGTATATTCTTCCTTCTAATTAGTGTAGTCCTAGACAGATGCATCCTGCAGCTGTGGGCTCTTCCTCCTCCCCGATAGACACACTGTCTATGTTTAGTCCTTTTGTTAAGTCTGTCTTTGAATCCTTGCCAATTCCCTGCTCTGGTGGAATGTAAATTCAAGATGTATGAATAATTGTGGTGCTGGACGGGGGGGAAAGGAGCGAGTCTGAAAAGGTTGGCCTGTTATTACACCATCTTACTGCTTCATGCCAAAGTAAATGTTTTCAGCTACACTCTGTTCTCAAGTCAAGAGTGAGAGAGCCTGGTTTTCAGAGGCTCTAAGCACCTGCATCTTCCATAGACTTCATCTGGAGTTGTGGGTGTTCAGCACCTCTGTAAATTGGGCCTGGTACCATGCCATGGCTTCTTTGTAGAGGACTACAGCACAAATGGTTGGTTTTAATAGAGTGCAGGTAGGCTGGCTTCATAGTTCATGTTGCCAGCTATTTCTGGTTCATTTTACCTTCTAGTAAAGTGTTTATTAATCACAGAAAATGATGAAACCGCAGGACGGAAGAATGAGAGAGACTTTCACCTAGCAAATGCTAGCTCAAACTGAGCCGGGGCTAATTTTCTCATCTGGACCTGGTTTCTGATCCTTGCCGTCACGTGGCTGGGAGCATAGTGAAGGAAATATGCTTAGCGCCTAAGAAGAGCATTTGAAATCACTTGAGCAATCACAACGGGCAATTAATAACAGGAATACTAATTTACAGCACACAGGTCATGAAGAGTCATCTGGTTAATCCTTATTTCTGGAAGGATGGTGGCTGCTGTTTTGTAGTTACAGTGGTGGGAAATACAGGGGATGCTTGGGTATATGCAAAGGGTATGGAGAAAATGGGGGTAGTCGGAAGGGAAACGCCAGTCCCATTTAGAACACAGGAATTAAAAGCTGGCAAACTGTTCAAGCCCACCTACCAGCAGAGCGGGATTGGACTGATTTATTGCAGCAAACATACTTGAAGGGTACATTTTTAGACATGGGGTATTAGAAAACAAAAAATACTTCTTGCCAGTCCTGTAAAAGTTTTCTCATTTGTGAGGGATGAATGGAGAGACGCACTTGCTATTAAATCTTTCCATGCTCCAGCCAGTACAGTTTATTATAGGTCATTTAAATCATAGCTTCATTTGTGTTTGAAGCAAACCACCTAGCAAGTTAAACTAGCTGTTTTAGTTCAGTTGTGTATATCACCTCCCTATACATCAAGCCTTTCTATCTATAATGTGAAAATATAATTGTTCTCAGATTATGGCACTTGTTTGGTTGCTGTGGTTTAGAGGCTGCTCTGTGGCATTAGTGAGTGAGAAGATGCTCAGATACTATGACAGTGAGCATGGAACAGAACTGACCTTGTGTGATTCCTAAAATCCCATTCTCTGGATGCAAAAGGAGTGAGAGGTCCTCAAAAGCAGCACATCCAGACCTTTGAGAGAGAGAGAGAGGGGAGGTGCCTGGCGTTGCACAAATGTGATCCATCCTATTGATTTCAGGGAGCAGTTGGGAGACAATGAAGGGAATTTTATGTAATCCTCCATATCTGGAAGGAAACTGGGTGGGTGTGATATAAGGCAGGCCTCAGGCTTGGGACTGAGGGTAAGAGGTAGGGTTACGCCATGTTTCAGGTTTAAAAAAAAAAAAAGACGCTGGTGGAGGGAGAGTTGGGGAATGCTGAAGGGGTGTGTGTGTGTGTTGAGGTATTTGGCAGGTGTTGGAAGGCTGTGTGTGTCTCTGTGTGTACTGGGAAGGGGAATTTGGGAGGCACTGGAAGGGTGTGCGTGTGTACATGTGTACTGGGAGGGGTATTTGCGGGGTCCTGGGGCTGTGTGTACTGGGAGGAAGTTTTTGTGTGGTACTGGAGGGGTGCCTGTGTGTACTGGGTGTGGGTATCTGGGGGGCACTAGACAAGGGTACCTGGAGCCTCACTCCTCAGGCAGGTGGGCAGGCCATGCTGCGCTCCCTGTCACGGACTGGTGGCAGGTGGTGGTGGCTGGCAATGGCTTGGGACACCACAGCAGTCTATCAGCGAGTGTCTGCTCCTTCCCTCCTCCCCCCCATGTCTTGCACTGGGGCCTGGGTGGGCAGGATACGGCAGCTGTGAGGGGCCCATCCTATGTGGATGCAGCAGAGAAGGACCAGTCATTCGAGAAGTGGAGGGACCAGGGACCAGTCGGGGCTCTTCTTTCTGAGCTGCAATGTCTGCTTGCAAAAACTCAGCCGGACATTGCCTCTGATTTGAAAAACCCGCCTGGACAGAGCAGGGCAGAGGATGAAAATAGAGAAAACCCAGACGTAATAAGAGGTGTAGTTTGTATGAGAGCGGAGAAATCCTGGGGGCTCTGAAGGACGCTTTCAGCGGTAGCCAAGTGCCAAATACCCTGATAGTAACTGCTTAGTGCCTCCGGTGCTTGAGAGCCTGAGAATGCTACATTGAAATATGGACAGGGCACTTTGATTCCTGGTTTTAGGTTCAACACTGTTTTTCCTCCTCTTTTTTATCAACCACAAGAACTACAGGCCACAGACACATTCCCGAGAATTGTTTCTTCCATTGCCATGAGTGGAGGAGAAACCGTATTAGACACTTTCAGACCTCGTGATGCCCCTGGTATTACAGGACTCTATTCTGACTGTACACGGAAACAGTAAGATAATCCACCTTCTTGGTAAATGGGGAGAGGGAATAAGGTGGCTATAGACATTATAAAACATTAGAACTGGCAGGATAATATTCAGATTTGAATTTTCAGTTAAAGTCTTTGACATACCCTCCATACCCACCCCAGTGGAGTACAGCTTAAACAGTTGCAATCTGTGAAGCTCTTTGAGGTCCTTGAGTAGAAGGTGTGACAGCAGCATAGGCTAAACCTCTGACATCTATGCAGTGTAGAGAGCAGGATACGAGGGAAGTGAGTGGAATCTTGCCTCTTGGTCCTCGCTTTGGGTTCTGAGGGCCCAGCTTGTAAGGAATTCCCCTATGCCATGTACCCCTTGTGAGCAGTGTGCTGCCATCATGTTGTGCCAAGGTCCTGCCAAGAATTCTTTAAGCTTCTTTTGGAAGAAAAAAATGTTGTCTTTTCTTCTGTATGGCTGCACTTAGGGAAGTGAAAGTGATGTGGAAAACTCACTCAGAGGCAGTGCTGGCATTGCACAGCATTCCTGAGAGAGAGAGAGAGAGAGGTTTTATCTCCTGGACTTCTAGTCACTGGAAAGAGACAAAGTGTTGGCAAGGCCATTACTTTAACAGGGGTTTTTGTTTCTGCGTCATTTCTGGTGCATAAAGAGAAACCATAAATACTACTTTGTACAAAAAAGGCAAAGCACGAAACCCAACAGAACATTCAGGCTAATGATTAACTTGTGTATTTCTACAATTTATTTCCCTCTCCTCCCCACATAAAGATTTGCTTTTCCTGAATGTAAACACAGGCTTTTAGTTCTCCCAACCTGACAAAAGTCTCTTCTCATGCAAATGTTTTTGTGTCTTTTGCATTTCTGATTACAAAGGCAAATATTCTGTACTGCAACAATACGCCCTTCCAGTGTGGCTTGTTGTATAGCCCTTGCCAGCTGGTGCCTGTGGCTGGAAAATCCTATATGTGTGGTGATATATCTGATTACTTGTAACAACTTTTCATAGAAATAGGACTATACAGTAATGCAAAGCGCCTGATAGCTAGAGTCCATTTTAAAGAAACAGGCCTATTTAAAGAATTACTTTTTCACACCTTGTACTGAAACACAGACAAAAATAATGAGTCCCTTTAAAACAAATAATAGATAAAATAATAACTTTTTTTCAAGAATAAATTGCTGGGGAGAAATTCATGCATTGATTTATTACTATATTTAACTCTTTTTTAAAAATAGTGGTAGCAGCCAGGGCAGTCCAGGGCCCTAGGTACACTATGACACAGGGCTCCCTGCAGCCCTGCTTTATCCTGTTTTGTGGTCCCATTTGGACTGATGGTGGCAGAGATCCCCTTCTGTTTGAGAGAGGCAGTGGCAGTGGGATGGGGCTCCCGGTACTTACCCCAGTAGTGGAGCATATCCACTTGGATGGAAGAGACCTGCTGCACTTTTACCCAGCCACACATGCTCTGGCGGGATGCCTGGGGCAATGGTGTTGAACTTGATGCCCCATTGAGGTGAATGGGGCAGTTCCTCCTCTCAGAAACTGTCTTTGGCTGCCTACACTTGGGTACATTTTCATGGTTTTCTTCACAACCATGAGAGCTGGAAACTCACTTTTTTAGTAAAAGCTGAGATTCTGATGTAATCATGTGATTCTAGGAGCAGAAGCTCTAGACATGGGCCTATAGAGCTATGCTCAATTCAACCCTATGTTAGCAACTTTTTGGGTAAGAGAGGTTCAGAGTGCAAACCATTCCAATGAACTAGTGCAGAGCAGGTTGATCCATTTATAGGGATGTGCCAGTTCAAGTTTATGCTGAAATTCCTTTGTCACCTCAAGTTCACATGGCTTCACACCCTGGGAGTTTTTCCTTTTGACATTCACATTCATTTCAAAGTCAAATTGTCAATGGCAACACTCAAATGAAAACAGGAAGGCCAGTTAAGCTCTGTGCATTGCATATGCATTTTGGGGGATTGGTTTGACTAAAAGGCCTGTCGGGATCACCTCTCTTGCTTTGAAACCAAAATGATGTGACAAAACTCAGAGTTTAAAAATCTGTGCCTATCCAGAGATGGCAAAAAGTTTCACTTTGAGCTTTGATGAATGAGGTGTGCATCAAAAAAGTTTGGCATAAAACTGCAGGGTTTCTTTCCATTTTTAACCCCATCCCTAGCTGAATTTTACATAAATTAAGGATCCATTGTGATAGTTTCAAATGGCTCTTAAATGCTTTCTTTCATAGGTTTTTTTCTTATAAATGTCAGAGGTAATGAGCACATTTAGGGTATGTCTACACTGCAGTTAGACACCAGCAGCTGGTCCGTGCCAGCTGGCTCAGGCTAAGGGGCTGTTAAATTGTGGTGTAGACATTGGGGCCCAGGCTGCAGCCCGTGCTCTAGGATTTTCTCACCTTGCAGGATCCTAGAGCCTGGGCTCGAGGCTGAGCCTGAACATCTGCTCTGCAGTTAAATGGCCCCTTAGCCTGAGCCAGCTGGGATGGGCCAGCCATGGGATTTTAATTGCAGTGTAGCTGTACACTTAGACGATAAAAGAGGTAACTTTTCATGGTTTTAAAATATTTCTTTCCCCCTTTTCATAGTAATCCCTTCAAAATTTGAAATCAAAATCTCTGTCCTGACTGAGAGTTTTCCTCTGTTGTGTCTGCACACGTTGGTTGCTTGTTAGTTTAGTAGTGGGGCTACTGGCTGCTCCCACTACTTTAGGGAGGGGGTGATTTTTTAAAGAGCTCATTGAGGCATTTGTAGCATGGGACAGATCTGAGGCCTTTTATTATACTTGATCTGCTCTCACGATGAGGCTTGTAGCAAACTGCGAGAGGGAGACGTGATGCATATGCATTCTGAGAGCCTGATTGTGTAAGTGCTGTGGGCAGAGCTGGTGTGAAAAACGGCAAACCGTTTTGTGTTGAACGTTTTTTTTTTGTCCTCCTTTGGGTCGAAATTGTGAAAGATGTTGAAAGATTGCTCTTAGTTCTTGTGCCAAGTGCAGGAATCCCTCCAATCCTGGGTTTGCTGTGTTTGGGGGAGCAAGTCTTAAGAACAAAATTGTTGCCAAAGTGGCTTTGTGATTTAAGATATGTTCTGAAAGAGATTAGGATTTGCCCTGCTGCCAGTTGCTCTGGTGTAAATTACCTTGGTTTGTATTATAGTAGCTTGTAGAGGCTCCAAATGTGGCCCCTGTGCCAGGCACTGTACAAATGCACAGTCAGCCATGTCCAAGCCCCATAGAATTTACCGTCTAAATAGACAAGCCAGACACTGGGTGGGAGGGGAAATAGAGGCTCAGGGAGGTGAAGTAACTTGCCCAAGGTGACACAGCCGATCAGTTTCAGAGTCAACGATTAAATCCAGGCCTCTTGACTCTGACCAGTGCCCTCTCCACTAGACCACGGTGGCTCCCAAAGCAGAAGTAATGCTCCTGAAAGTAGTGTCTAGTGTGTGAGCTGTTAAGCATGAGACTGTCCCTCTAAAATGACAGACAAACTTTTGACCTAATAACTGCTTACAATGTCTTGTGGAATGACCTACAAATAAGTAATGTTTGCCAAAAAATAAGAAATCTCACATCTTGTGGGAAGCTTATTAAGCATGCTGTGGTTTTATGTGCCCCACTTTTCAACACTTTTCTGAGAACTGTGTCAAAAAGTTTTTATTAAAATAAACCAATTGGGAGAGAAATTGAATGCTCCTGGTTAGAAGGGGTTATGAACTGGAGAGCCAGGAAGGAGGGCACAGGAACTCCTTTGGGATTATTGTAGTGAAATTGTTTTTAGCACTCCACTCTTTCCTGACAACTATTGTCAACAAGGGGAAAATGTCCTAGCGAAGACAAGATGTTCGTGTGGAGTAATCAACATGTTGCCCGTGGCCTTAATGGTGCCGGCTGCCGTTGGGATCAGGATACTACTAAATGGACTAGCTGGCCTGCTGGCCTGATCTATTATGGCAATTCCTGTGTTTCTATGGTGGGAATCTGGTTATTAAAATCAGAATATTAGAGAGCTCTCAAGGGGTCACTGTTGGAGTATAGAATTTGGGCGAGTGGTTCATGGACTGCATCTGTTTCCTATAATATTAGAGATGGGCCCCAGCTGCAGTTGGAATCCTGATCCAAACTGTCTCCAAGTTTAAGAGTGTCCAAATCTATAGTTCTGTCCACAGCAGAGAGAGAGAGAGAAAGGGTCCAGATGTAAAATTAGAGTCTGGATCAAAACTTCCCCAGAGTCTGGAGTGTTCAGATGCAGAGTTTGGATTCCAACCCTAGTATGTGTTAGTTATAAAAGAAGAAGAAAGTCGCTAGAAAATGCCCTGTTCCTCAGTCAAGTTCGGAATATTTATAGGTACCAAACTGAGCCTAAAACAGGGAGGGATGGGGTTGGACCTCTTTTCTCTCCTTTCTGTTACCCCCACCCATCTTTTTTTTTTTTTTGATGACCTGCAACAGATGCTTGTGCCTGCTTTGGGAGATGTTTCTTGGCTAGCCGCTCTCAGTACAGATAACATAAACACTTCCCTATTATGGTGGTTTTCTCTAGAGTTGTTTCAGTGGCCACACAAGATGTCACTGTTAGGATGCACAGCCTTGATAGTGACTAGAAAGTACTAGATGTTCCCTTATTATAAACTCTTCTCCCTCTGTGTAGATTTTGTATGTTTAGTGTGCACATATGCACTTGTGCGGTGGTGGGGAGCATTGAAATAATTTGTCTTCCTTGATTGCTGCTGTGCATTCAAGTTGTGATTTTAAAGAACATTTAAAAATCTGTTAATTTTTTCCCCCCATTCAATTCATTGTTGTTTGCTGCTGTGGCTTATTGCCAAAAAAAAAAAAAAAATCTCCTTTGGAGGCTTACAATGAAATAGCAAGATTGCCAAGGGAGAATGGGGAGACATCTATAAGGCCAGAAGGGACCACTGTGACATTTTTAAATGTCCTTTAAAATCACAACTTGAATGCACAGTGGCAGTCAAGGAAGACATGCATTATTATTATTCCAGAGGGGTAGCTGTCTTAGTCTGTTTTCAGCAAAACAATGGGAGTTCTGTGGCACCTTAAAGACTAACAAATTTATTTGGGCATAAGCTTTCATGGGCAGAAACCCACTT